>VZTJ01002597.1:0-288041 GCA_013397795.1 Orthonyx spaldingii | reverse complement strand
TTTTTTTAACAAGACCATCAGCTTTCATACCACAACAAAGATCATTACTTGTTACTCACTGTAGCATATCTAATTTTAGCTTGCAAACTGCTTGGGGCAGGTGTCATGTCTCTTATGTGTTGTGAAAACTGGATAGTGAACATCGTACAACCTAAACAACAATGACATGGGGCTGGATCATACCCTAAAGTCAAATGCACAGACACTCTTCTTTACAGAGGCTGTCTTGTAACCCAGTCTGGGAGAAAGGGATATGTCAGCTGGTTCCTCAGTGTTTTCCTATAACAATGAAACCCTGATTGAGATAACAAAAGAATTAGCTGTAAGGTTGAATGAAAAGATGAAAGAAAGGAGTTTAAAAGGGTAGATAATCTATTAGAATAGCTAAATGCACATTATCAATAAATTATGCTCTAAAGGGAAGCCCTGAGCAAATTCATTAGGCCACAAAATTATAACTTACAGCAAGTACTATTACTTATTTTCTAACTATAATAATAAAAGGAAGAGATATTTGGTTATGTTGGGATGAGCTATCTATTTCAGTGGAGTCACTCTAGATTTATGTTGGTGTAAAGGAGAGCAAAAATTGCCCTAATTCATTCTCCTGAGTTTCTATCAATGTGACTTAGAATAGTTTCTGTTTTGCCCTCAAGCTATTTTAAAGACACCACAATATAAAGTTTTTTCTTTCCTGCTAGTCTGCCAAAACCTGGACATTTTAAACTAGCTCCTCCTATTTACTAACAAGAGCATACATTTTAAACTTCTCTGGAGGCAACAACAAACATTCCCACTGACAACAAATCCTCCAATCAAATTACCAGAACATATCCAGTTGCTCAAGAAACAAGTATCATCAGAGGCTTTTGGCTTTATATACATAGGTTATTTGATCTGCCCAAGCCTCCTTTAACACTCTTCCTTGCATAAACCAAGGAAAACAGATACCTGAGTATCTAATCTAAACCAGAGATAACAGAAAGGAAAAGAACTCTAGCCACTGTACAAAGCAGTAACAACTTCCCTGCAGATCTCTGAAACATCCCAGAAACAAAAATAATTTTTTAGGGGACAGCTATGCTTCATTTTCTTTCTCATACCTCTGAACCTTTTAAAAAAATATCCATAAGTGTAAAAATAGAAAGACATAAACCAATTCTTTAATAATAGAGTATTTTTATATTACATCTTTAGATCTTGAGTAGGAAACAGAAGATTTAAATGCATTTGTTCCTTTTCCAAAAGATATTTTTATTATTATTATTCAGCTGTCAAATGTCGCCTTGTATTTCAAACTTCAAAAAGCAGGACTTAGGCATGCCACTTTTATTAATCTTCATTACATAGCTTCTGGACAGAATTGTGTCTCACAATCTCAGTAATCAAGCTTTTCAGCATCACAAAGGTAATTTATATTCATTTCAATCTATTTAATCTTCAAACCAGTGATCTTTCCATCCACTATTTACCACTAGGTTAGAGTACAACATATTCAGTATTTTGATGCTTCATCAATTATCTGGAGGTTCTACTTTAACTTTGGATAATCACAGGCTCCCAAAGTACTGCAAAGTGTTTGCAATATTAGTTCAATTTGACATAACCAAGTCATATTTATTTCATGTATCTTGTAAGAATTAATCTGTCAGGATATAAATAGCAAAACTCATGTCATGTTTAAAAATATGCACTTTTGTATATACAGATTTTTAAACTTTTCTGAGATTATGCTCTGGTGCAGTGTTGAATTGCAGTATGCAAAGTTTCCAAATGATACCCTCCAAGTTCTCAGATATCCTCAGAAAAACAGAGAAAAGCAGAAAGAAGAATTGAACATCATTTGATAATATTAAATTATTAACAATATTTATGAGTGTATTTTCTATTTATTTTCAAAATAAAGAGATATAATTTTAACAAATTGTGTAATAGAAAGATTTTGACTGATTTTAAAATTTATGTTAAAAGTACTGTAGGGAAAAATAAGTTTTACTGGTGAATTTCACTTTTATGCTTTAGAATTGTTGTCTTATTGTTTAATCTAATCCTTGATGAGTTAGAATGAAAGATTAATAGGCCTTCTAGTCTTATGAATTAATTTTTAATCACAGTGATTCTATTAAACCCTTTATGACAGCATTAATTACATTATTTTGATGCATGTCACAACAGAAAGAAAAGAACTACTTACATTTTTACGGATATTTAACTATATAGTAGATATCCTGAATATCAGTCTGCATTTATGTAATTTTTTTTGGTTCAGAATTTGTAAAAAATGTGATGAATTAAGCAAATGATAAATGATGAGAAACAGAAGAAGCTAAGACCAGTTGCTCTTGTTCAACAATCAGGTTATGACTCCAGATTATTTTTCAATTATGAGTGAAAATTGCTTACTTTGGTATGGTTTCTGTGGTAAGGAGCAGATATATTCAGTCTTTTCTCTTATACCTCTTTATGTTTCTCCTTCTGGAAAAAAAATTTACATCATTACTTCCGTATGCGTCTGTTGTAGCTCACTTCACGTCTGGGGTTACCAGATGTTGTAACTTGATGTAATATGATGTTTGGGGGTGAGGATCACCATTGACTGTCACTAGGTGTTGCTGTCAGAAGTAGCTGCAACACATCACAGGAACTGAAGACTCGAAGACCTTAGAATTTTTTTATTGTGAGAGTCAGTATTCTTTTATACACTTCTGTATGTTTATCATTCAGGCTACATGTTCATTGGTTACACAAGTACTACAATAGATTCATTGGTTATTATTCAGCTACAACATACTATTATTAGGTACTTACAACGTAAGTTCTCTAAGTATTCTAAACATTGTAGAAAAACTGCCAGGTGCAATATCAGTGGCTGGTTGTTTTAGTTTCTTGTTTCTGTGAACACTAAGTTTCTCACAGATAGACACAGATCATGCTAATATTAAAATGCCAGGCCTAGACAGGCTTGCTAACTTGTCATAAGATTCCACATGTGTCCACTTTTATGGACACAAATAGATTAAAGGGATCTTCTCAAAAACAGGAGTGAGGCTGTGGCACGTTCTTCAAAGATGAAAGAGAGTAATGCAACACTGAAGTAATTATGGCAACTAAACCAAATTAGGGATCAATAAATATTATCCTGCACTGCATTGTACAGGAGGATACCTTCCAGATATGCCATTTGTTTCTATTTTATGAGTTGTACTAAATTGTTCTGGAGATTTTGTCTCTAGGACTTTATATATACTTACAGTCATAATGTGCATTGTTGAATATCCAGCAGAAGCTTAAATCAGCTGAATTTACCTTTTGTGCCCATGTCTGGTAGTGATAGAATAATGTTTGCCTCTTTTGTTTTAACAGACTCTGTTAGAAGCCACTGGGCTCACTGTTAAACCACCACAGATTTCCTCTCTCTCTTTGAAACTGCTCATATAGCATGGCATTCCCATTTTGTATCTCAGATTGTAATATTTTTTCTTATTAGTAGAAAGCGTTCATTCTGCTCGTTTGTGAACAGTTGCTTTCTCTATCCATATGGCTTTTAAATATTTTTCTGAGTTTATTAATGTACTTTATTAAAAATACATGATTGAAAAAGGAGACATGCTTTTATTAGATATTCAAAATTATGTTGTACAACAGTTTAGCACATTATTGAGTCCCTTGAAGTAGTAAAAGTTGAATGCAGACTGTAGCTGTCAATTCAGCTAAATGCTTCTGCTTTTCCTGTGCAGTGAGAGAACACTTCCTTTTCTTTGATTACCATATTATCAGCTAGTTTCTTATTCACAGATACTACCCTACATGACTTTCAGTAAAGATAACTGTCAGCATGGTAATAGGAGCAGGGAACACATGTCACAAAGTTGCAGTGAGAATAGTCAAATGGCATAGACCCATGAGCAAGAGAACTCAAAGGTAATGAAAAGAAGGGATTTATGCCGTTTGTTCTGACTAAGCTTGTCATCTAAAGTTTACTGTACCATCAAATTGAAATCCTTCTAACTCTCAAAGTTTTTCCATTATGAGGGTGATTTGGAAGATTTCAATTGCTCAAAGGGACCGGTGTCCTCTGTAGGGGAAAAAAATAATTCACAGGACTCTAGATTAGACCCCCTTCAGGAACAATAGTCACCAAAAAGCAGATGACCCACATGTCACAAGAGACTTCTTTATGAAGAAATCTATTCATTTTTTTGGCAATAGATAGGACTGGGCAACCTGTATCCCATAAGTTAAATGCAGCCTAAAAATTTACTCAATCACATTAACAACACAAGTATTAAACTCACATCTTTACGATTTTGGATTACACTATTATTATATTTGTTGTTTTTGCTGTTGTTTCACTTTGTGTTTTCTTAACGTCATTTATTTTTTATGTATACCAATAAATGTGTTTGGAATTAAAATTTGATCCTCAGAATAAAGAACAGTTTCTTATTCATGTACTCCATCTTACTCCTTTCTCCAATAGGAAACCACCTTTTCCTTTTCTGCTTTCTTTCTTATGTTGGTATGACAAAGAGATATTGCAATCAGTTCAATATGCCTCTAGGAATTAGCCATGACATATGATTTTCTTACCTGTAGTTGATTTAGAGGCTTCTGAAAAGGAAAACAAATTCTTTCTGAAGCAAAATATTATAATCAATATTTCTTTGAATTGTGATATAGATGAGATTCTAATTGGTTCAAGTATGATACAGAAAAGAATCAAAGCAGAAACACTGCTCTGAAATATTCTAGAACCAGAGCTTATTCCCATAATGATAATTTCTGAAGAACATGTTTTGTTTCATTTATTATAGTATTCAGGGATATAAGAAGTGATAGACAAAATCAGCAGCATTCAAGAAATGATGTAATAATAAAATAGGTATCAGTAGGAATACTAATGGAAGACTAAGGAAAAATTTCCTTTGAAAACAAGGATTATTCTTAACCTCTATGAAATGCAGCAAACTTGAATCTGTAGAGTGTAGTACCTGGATGTCACCTAAACAGTTTAGCTCTTTAGCTTGAAGTAGAGATGTACTAAAAGCACATTGTTGTTAATGCAGTGTTTACATTTAGTGAAATTTAGTGAAATATTGATAGGGAGGAACATGAATTAGAACATTTGAACTGCATTAAAATGCACAGGAAGGGGAAGAAATACATTACTTCCATGTAATTTTTAAAGTGTTACTACTAAAGTAATGGCCAAATTGCTGCAGTGCAAATGAGAACACAAATATTTTTAAGTCTTCCTCAATCCCAGAACTCCAATACACATTTTTCTGAAAGAATACAGTCAAATATATTTGAGGCAGCATTTCACATGTAAATAATCTATATGCAGAATATGTACATAACCAACAAGAAAAGCTTTTAGCCTTTTAAGGCTCCCATAAATGACTTCTACAAACAAATGGTAGGAAGTTCCATTCAATTTTCTGAGGGTTGGACTACAGTATTTAATAATTTTCCCTTTGTTCTGAATAGGTACATTATAAGTGCAGAAATAAAGTAAAATTTGGGTCATACAATATCATTTGCTACCAAGAAAATGTTAGATGGCTTCAGCATTTTAATGTTCAAATGAAAACAAGACTAGCATGTGTTATATCCACATTCCACAAAACTTCTAGAAAATAATATTAACAGATATTTTCTCTGTGTTTCTCAAAGCACCATTCCATTTAATTGTATTTTAAAAATGATATGCAATCTGCCCCCAAAAGCTGAACAAATACCATATTTGTTACAGAAGTGATTACAGAGATCTGCACAAGGTTTGAGGTAATTTGACCTTTACAACCTCTAAATGCCCCAATAAGTGTATTTTTTCTTCACAATATCTAAATTAGTCAGTTATTGTTTTCAAATAAACTGTGCTTTCCCCCATCTCCCCCTTCCCTACCCTACCAATTACATCACTGTGTATAAATACATCCTTTTTCCTCATCGTTTGAATTTTTTTTTCTGACAAGGCTTCACAGTTTTCTTCTGGATTATTTGTATCTGAGTCCTGCCAGTTAATTGTGAACAGATAACTGAATTTCATCTAGGCATATCCTGCTTAAGGAGGGGGAATTTAGGCCCTTAAAAGCTTCCTACTGCGTAACAATCATGGCGAAGTATACATGTGAATGTCTATTCTATAAATGTTCTATTGGTTAGGTGCATCTTTGATTAGTTATAATGTTGCTTGGGTGGCTAGTTTTATCAAGGCATTGTGGAGTTACTCATTCTGGTACCCTGAACTTAGTGCTCTGCTGCTGTTCACATTTATGATATTAGTTGACTGAATTCCATGTCAGATCCCGTCAGGAGTACCGAACTACTCTGATATTAGTGCTGCTTTTCACACAGGGATCACAGTCATGACTGCTGTCTTCTCACCAGTTTGAAGCCTTAAGCTGATGGTAGCCTTAGAACAGGTAGTGCTGAATCCCAATCCCTCCTCCCCCATATCCTCTGACCCCTCATTCCCCCACTAAGTATTTGTTAATGTTATAAAGGCAAGTTTAGCAGCAACAACTCAAGACTGAGAACAATGTACATTGTGCTGTCATCTCTGGGAGCCAGGTCTGGATCAGGAAATGCCCTGCAGGTGAAGAGGCCTAAGAGGCCCTATTCACTAGAATGTGTTAAACATTTGTTATCAGTGTAACTCTTCTATTTCACACATAAAAACTGCATGAATTCTACTATATGTCCCAAAGACTAAATAGAAAAGCTGGAATCCTAGTAAAACCTATCATGATAGCATATATATGGCCTTATCACTTCTGCTTGATTGACTGAATACACTTCCTTACTCAGTGGACCGGGAACTAAAAAGTCAATGAGGCAATATCTCAACTTTTAATTGTTTTGGTGTTTTAACCCCAAAATTTCTACTTATGAGAAGGACTTTTATTTGCAAATATAGCCAGCAACCAGATCAGCAAAATACAAAAATTCTTTATCTTTTATCATTCAGTTGCTTTATGGAATATTCCTTTCCTTCTATTAAATTATACAAATAAATAATAAGATTCAGGAACATGTTTTGCATATTGTTAGTTTTGCTGTGTATCTTCCAAGCAGATGATACTGCAAAATAATGTCTTGTATTCTGAATGAGGTAATTTCTTCAGATATTCTGTGATCTATATCGTCCTCTCAGAAGTAAACATCGATCCTGGCTTAGGATATATGAAAAAATAGAAAAAAAATTACTGGTGTTTGATTCTTGTGACAGTGGCATCTGTATGTGCATCTGTGGTGTGTAGAAGCAGAGGCACTGTATGCATATGAAGAAATTGTTCTTAGATATTTTTCTACTTCACTGCTGCATAAAAAACATTGTTCTGTCATGATTGAGAGGAATTAATATATTGTCTTCTGGAGAAGTCATAACATGGAGGACCTGTGAACTGTCTTACCATGTAACTCTGCAGTTACAGTTAGGTTACAACTCTGAATTTTCCTCCACCTTTATAGGAGTAGTTGTGATTTCTTTTCCCAGATAAAAATGCTTTTAATTTCCACTTGATTTGGTTACTTGTTTGATTCTAGATTTGCATATTGTAATCAATTCCTTTATTATTTGAAATGTCATTTGGTTCTGGAATATGAGTTTTTACCCTGTACAAATTTTAAAATTTGGCACATTTTTTTCATTTTGAATCAGAATGACAAATGTAAAAGGTGAATTCTTAACAAAAATAATATTTTGAGAAAATTTTTTTTCAGAGAAGTCAGAATGCACGTTTTCTGTCATTTGTAGGCCAGCAATCTAGATCTGCCCAACTAGCTTGAGGAACTGGGACCATGCCTGTTTTCTGGGCAGAGATCCAGAAAAATACATAGTCAGCCAAGAAATGGTCTGTCCAGGAGAGCATGCAGCCTAGGTTATCCGTAGAGACGTGTCATTCCTGTATACTACCAGTTGTACTATAAGTTAGCCAGAGCTCCCAGGCACTTGGGCAGCCCACATCCAGACAGGTGGGATTTCAGGGAGCCAGGGAAACCACGTGTCAGTCATTGGACCGGTATGTGAGTAGGCAGAAAAACAAGCACTCATGCAAGCCTTCCAACCTACCCATCTGCTTTGTTTTTGTGAAGTTTCTGTTAAGTCAACAAAGTTGCAAGGAAAGTCTTTAATTGCATCAGGTAAGCTATTTTCAAAAAAAAAATTATTTGTTGCAAAGTTTTGCTCAGTTCTGAGTATGGATAATTCAGCAATGTAAAGGAAGAAATTTTATATGATTTCAGTGACACTCCATTTAAGTCCTACGGGACAGATGATAAATTGAAGGATGCTGGAGTACAGCCAGAACACACTACACTCCAGAAATTCCTACTCGAAATAATGACTCTTAGGGATGTTTCCACATTGGCATAAAATATAGTAGCCCTAAAATTATAAAATTCCCATAACTCTTTGACAGCCTTACAAATAGAAGTATATAGAGAGTTTAAAAACAGACTGAAACTTGCAGTGACTGGACCTGTGGCTCAAAAAAGTACTTAGACTTATTCTTACAAGCAATACAAGGCAGTCATTAAAACATTCTAAAGCAAAATACAAAATACAACTAAAATTTCTTAAATGGACCTTAAATTACCTTTCAATGACAAACTGGCAAAAAGCTATTTCTGGTTCTCTTTTACCCTTCTCCCCAGTTTACAAGATAATCAATGGACAAATACTTCCTATGGTGTTACCACTTTGGATTGCTGTATCCTCCTCATTTTGACACATCTGGGGCATGCAATTATTCACAAAGGTCATTTTCCACACAAGAAAAGGGCAGTGACCAGAAGGCAACATTTAGGCTGTGAATACACCATGACAATTTAATCAATGAGAAAACCCCAATGTCAAGAACCATCTTATTTCTGCACTGACAAAGACTGATGTCTCACCAGTTGCTTGTAAAACTGACTAAAGACAGGTCAGAAAAGCAGCACAAAAGGACTATAAATGCTTTAATACATTAGCCATAAAGGTGGAGATAACCTCAATTTTAAATGTTCATTTAATAATTAGCTTGAAGAACAAAGTATTGTTCACAGAGTAACAGCTGGCATGCATTTGTGGTTTGTGCCCACCAAAACTAGTCCCAGCCCTTCTTCACTTGCAACTTCTAAAAATAACAATCTTTTTTTCTTTTTCAGTAAATTGCAACAACCAGGTCAACAGAAAGAATGTAGCTGAACTTCAGTAGTGTAACAACTATATATATATATCTGACACTCTATAAATACAAAAATCACAAGCTGAAATCCTAAAAAACTCCACAATATAGATACCTAGATATGGAAGTATTTGTAATGAATGTCATGTGAGAAGGCCTGAAATGTTTGTAAAATACTGAATAGCTTAACTTTCAAATTCTATCATAATTCACAATTTAGATGCTTGTGCATCTCCCTGTTGGGCCAACTAATAAAGATGTATTGGGGTGTAGGTAATAATAGACTGAGCTCAATATTTACTGGAGGGTATAAAGATACTATTCCATTATTATCTTGAGCTAATCATTATTATCTTGAGCATACTTAGTGATACGTATGCCCACGGGACTTCAGAAGTGTAAGGGTATGGAGGAAGACAAGCCCAGCAAACAGTGTAGTTTTACACCAGTTTGTGACACATGTAAAACTCAGGTTGATTCTCCTAAGAGAACTCTGCCTTTATCTCCAATGTGTGACCTAATCATCAGGCTGTCCAGCACTGTGTGAGGTTATATTTATGCTAAAATGCAAAGTCTAACTAGACCTCAATGGATGTAGCCATATAGAAGAGCAAGACTTCCTAGTCATGTTTCCACTGACTGTTAATTTATTTTTTTAGTAGATCTTTCAAAACCAAATGAATTAATCTAAAGTGTTTCTCAGATAGCATGAATCAGATAACACAAATGGACTACACTGATATGCTCTGGTTTCTGCACACTTTTGAAGTGCCATGAGATTTTAATGAATGAAAGCACAGACCAGATCATCTTTTTTATTTTTATTGTTTTTTAAAAATCTCTTAATATATTTTTTTATTTTATTATTTTATTTTCATTCTATGAAAGCAGGTCACAAATTTTATGTCCACCCTGGATGTACTTCACTTTTAACATTTAATGGTGAACATGGTGGTAGTGTTAGGCTGACTGTTGGACTTGATGATCTTAAAGGTCTTTTTCAACCTCAATGATTCTGTGATTCCATAATTTGAATTAAAGACTTTCAGCAGCAATGCTCAAGTAGGGTTTTAGCTTTGTATGACCCTTAAAAACCACACCACTTTCATGAGGACAGAAGAGTGTGGTAGTTCTTAATGCAGTTCAAACTTCTCTTGCCATAGTCAGATGGATCACAGATACAAGAAAGAAAAACATACAGCTTTGTATTTTCTCCTCTCTACAAGGACCCTACCACAGATGTATCTTTTACATTTTCTGTGGATTTCTCCTAAATGGATTTAACCTGCAGAAAGTGGTAGTTCAGGAAGACTAAAACTGTAGCACACAAACTCACTCAAGATGTAAAACAGCTGATTTTTGCTTTGTGAGAAACATCCACAATCTAGTCATGTTGCGTGTTCAGTCATGCTGAATGCCTGTTCTATGCAGCCTATTGAAAATGTGGCAACACTACTTAAGAAATACAAAGAATATGGAAAAAAATTAAAATCTGTTGTGTATTTATTTATTTACTAACAGCATCTGGCAGTAGGCAGAAAGTCATTGTCTTCTTAAGCCTGACCATTGCCGACACATAAAGAATAGTCTGAGAAAGTGGGGCAGCTCTTTGATCCACAATATCAACTGATATTCCAAAAATGTGCAGCAAAAATAAAAATCTCGCCATCTTCTACTAAAAAAGTGTATGAATTTTAATCTGGTCCATCCTCATTTTGAAAAGACTTAATGATAAAAGTGGTGTCTGCAAGGATTCTAATACTACTTTTGTAGCCCATAGTAAATAATTTAAATATTTACAAGTGTATAGCTGTAGTTACAAAATGAATGCACTATCCAATATATTTTGCTGACATAATGACAGCTTATGTTAATGAACTTCTTAGACTTCATATGAACTAATAAGTTCTATTTATGTTAACAAAGGTAGAATATGCTATCTATCTTAGTATGTATCTGCGTACACTGACATGACTGAGTGGAAAAGCACTGTAAAAAGATAGTAAGACTGAGAAAAGAAATTGTAGTTATTTTACCTAGGAATTTAAACAGTTACTTAGCTTCAGAACTACTTTTTGCTTACACTGTCATTGATCTCTCCTGACTTTTGATTGATTTATAAAAGTTTACAGGCAAATTAATCAGGACCTGTGCACAATATCCTTACACCCATTACTCACACAATTAGAATTGGAAGAATTTTGGTACTTTGCAATGAGACTTTGAACATGATCCTCTTGAAAACTTTTAACATAATTTGTTTATTAATTTACACTGCTGAAATATCATATCCACTTTTTATTTACATTACCAGGGTGAGGATTTTTTTCAAAATTAAAATTTACAAAAGCATAAAAATAATGATCATAGAACATTAAAGAATTAACAAACACGTTAATCAGGATAAATACTTAAGGCATGCCTTGGATGCCAGAAGAATCAGTTTCAATGTAGTTACCTGTGTGAAGCCTGGGCTTCAGGCTGGGGATTAAACTCAAATGCTGATTTTATGCTACATCTTGTATGAAGTAGCTAATAGGATGACTGATATTTGACTGAATTTACAATACCTGTGAACAAAGACGTTGCTAAGAATGTGATCTACAAAAGCCTGTATGACCACCTAGTGTGGTCATTACTAATGTTGGCAAGGCAGTCATATATTACTTTCTTCATCATAGTTTATGAAACCATTCTTATATAGGATTCCTAATTCCTAAAAATTCCTAATTTCAACATCTAGGCAAGACCCAAAAAATCCCAAAAACGGATTTAGTTCAATGAGATGTAAGGTGAGACATGTGAGTCATCCCAGGCTCTAAATGACATCAAAAAACTTCTGTCAACCATCAGGTACTCTGCCTAAATTCTGTATGTACTCCGTTGCTTGACTTCAAAAGTTGTTAGGGCACACAGCTTCACATCTGTACCCTAAAGTGTCACATCTTAGTTTGGAGCAGCTAAATGCCTTGTCACTGTCTTGCCTGACTTGGATCTAGAAATGAGGCCACGAGAGTACCATAGAAGTCTTGTTGTCAGTGCAAGGAATAGCACACAGTCAGACTGCTTGTGATGCACAGGTGAAGAAACCATCTGCTTTTCCTGAATTAGCTTGAATTAGTTTGTGTAAGGGAGCCTTATACATATTCACAAATATCCTATTTTCCAGTTAGAGCCTTTCCAAAGTGACAAAAAAAAGGGCTTAAATACTTGAATATGTAAAGAAAATGTAAGATGAAGTCTTCATCATATTTATGTGTGTTATAGCTAGTCATCTGTGAAATAACAGCAGGTAGTACCAGCAGAACAAAAAAGTCCTTGTCCAACTAGTTTTGCTTTACAAAGGAGAAGAGAGAACAGAAAGCATTTCAAACAACCTTCAGGCATGCCTACTGGATAGGAGAAAATGGGAAGATGGTGCTGATGAACTGGTGGTAAGCTGCTATATGCATGCTCAGAAGCCAATGAAAAAACATCTATGAAACTTCACTGATATAAAATTTTATCTGAGAAGAATTCAGAATCAGAGGAAAAATGTTATAAATCTAAATGACGATTGAATTTTGAAGCTCCGTGGCTAAAATGATGTCTAATGACCTTTTCTTCTACACTTAAGCTTGCCTTTTCATTACTTCACTTTGGAAACAAAAAAATAAACAAGAAACAACAACAACCCCCTCCCCCCAAGCCCCCAAAAAACAAGAGAAAATAATTAACTTCCCCTCAAAAAACAAACAAATAAACAAAAAAAACCCCAAAAAACCCAAAATCCTAAGAAAAAGGAGATTAAACTAAGAGACAATATGGAAGATAAAATATGAGCAAGAACATTACATTCACAACCAGGTTTGTGGAAGCATTTAAATCAAACATGAAGGAGGTAAAAAAGTTACCATGTTTCCTTGTTTTTTCTGTAAGGAAACAAAACCTCAGTGTTTTGTTAATACATTTGGTAGTCCAAAGAAATTACCTGGCCTTCAGTTGGGAAAGTTCAGTCACATCTACTTTCTCAGCCTACACACATACATAAGTTGACAAGAAACTTTCAGTAAAGAAACTTGAGAGAGGAATCTTACCCTAAATCCATCAAAACCAGATTACTAGCAATTTTAACGAGGATTTTTCTCTCAACATCCAGAACATCTCACCATCTCATTGGTAACACATTGGACTTTTATAAGAATATTGAAAATTCTTTACCATTGTAAACTTTCATTTTTAAAGCTGAAACAGTATAAAATTAAATTCAGTATTATTTCCAGCTGTTGTTGGCTTGATACACAGAGCCAAGCTGTACACATGCTATCCTTGGCAGCGGGCTCTAGGTGATTGTCTTTGAACATGTTAACATCCAGATGTCTCTTCCAACCTCAATCATTGGCATCTCTAGGACGTTCCTCTGGAGACCAGGGGTATATCCTTCTCCCTTGACAGCCCGCAGAAGAGCCAAGGGATGGCATTCTATTGGCACTGAGGAGGTCACCAGCATTGCTGGGCTGCCTCGTGCCAGGTTCTTGTGCACAGGGAATGTTTCTCATCACAGGATCTGATACATCTGAAGTTAGAACCCACCTCCAAGGCCAGAAGAAGATACCAAATATCTTGCAAAAAGGCTTTCTCCCTTTGGCACACCTGTCTTCCTGGCTGGGCAAACTGTGGTGGGTGGATCCTGAGAACTGTTTTATGTCAGAGAGTGGCTGAGACCCTTCCCAGCCTTGTTGCTTTTCAGCAAGCACAGACTCTGTCCGCTTGCATTTTGTCCAGGACTTCTGTGGGCGCGCGTGCAAGGTATGAAGGCTCCAGCAGGATTGTGGTCTTGATCCTCAGTGTTTGGTTTGGTGGAGAACAGCAGCTCCAGGCACTGAGTGAAGGCAGCCTCTTCCAATACTTCTCTCCTGTCTGCCCAGCTGTGACTAGCTTTGGGCCTCACACAAGGATGTCCCAGGGGCTGTGGGTGAAAGGAGGGTGTGACACATGATAAACTAAACAATAAGGAGAGACAAGGCACAGTTCTCTTTGGTTTGTTCCTACAAGGCTTCCCAAAATCCAGACGGTTGCTCAGCACCCCTAGTGACCAAGTCTGGAATGAGCTGTCCCTGCTGTTTGGTATGATTCAGAAACAGCCCAGCTCCTTCATTCTCAGAGTCAGATGTACAAAAGCAGCTATGAGGAGGGGGCCGTGGTGCAAGGCAAGTAGCAAAGGATCATGTCCTTTATATGGTGCAGGCATACAATGAATCTGAATAATATGGAGATGTTTTTTCAGTGGAAAGGTACCCAGGTGAGGGCCCAGAGCAGATCTTTGCAGCAGGCCTACAACTTGTATGTTGAGAAGATGGAGCCATGTTCTCCACAGCTGTGCATGATGGTAGGATGAAAAGCAGTGGGCCTCACCTGAAACAAGACAAGTTTACTCTGGAGAGAAAGGGCAACCATTTTCTGTATGGGGACAGTCCAGAGAGGAGCTAGTGCCCAGAGAGACTATGTTGTCTGCATCCCTTAGGGCTACTCCAGACAAGGCTTTAAAGAGCCCTGAACCACATTGTCACACCTTCTGATATTGCTTTGAGCAGAAGGCTTCACTAGGAACCTCCTGGCATCCTCTCTAAACTGAATTTTCCCATGAGCCCGTGATTTTCTCTTTGCATGCTGCTTCCTCCCCCATCCAGATAGACGCACCCATTCTCCCATCATTGCATCTTCCCCCAGGCATCCTAGGATGAGACAGTCTCACACATTTCCACAAAGCCCTGAACAATATCCTTCGGAAATATCTGAGCACCCTGAAATACTTTTGCCCTTCATTCTGCAATGACTTCTCCAGTGACAGAGGCTCTGACCCCCTTCAGCCTGCGAGGCCCTTACATAGCATTTCTGTGGGTGATATAGCTCAGTTCAGAAAAGAATTGAATGGAAGACAGTTTAGCAAAGGAAAGTGCAAAGTTCTGCACCTGGGGAAGAAAAACTCAATGCATCAGCATATGCTGGGAGCAGATTTGCAAAATGGACTTGGGGGGAGCAAACAAGAGACAGCAGGTTGGACCTGTGCCAGCACTGTACCCTTATGGCAAAGGTGGCCACCAGTATTCTGGGCTGCATAAGGAGGATTCCTGAGATCAGGTCAAAGGAGATGTTCCTTCCCTTCTCAGCAAGGCTAAGGCCACCACTGGAGTATTGTGTTCAGTTCTGGGCTGCAAAAGTGCTGGACTTTCATTTCTATTTCTACTTGTAAAGAACCACATAGGTGATGCAGGACCTGGAGCTTCTCCCATAGGAGGAAAGGCTGAGGGAGCTGGGACTGTTTAGGCTGGAGCAGGCTCAGGGCAGATTTCATCAATGTGTATGACTATCTGAAGCAAACCTGTAAAGAAGGCAGTGACAGAATCTTGAAAGAGGTATCTCTTGAAATGACATGAGCTGAGGCATTGAGCTCAAACAAAAACACGGGCGGTTCGTGCTAAATAGAAGGAAACTTTATTTCATGGAGATAAGTGACCAAGCACTGGCACAAGTTACTTAGAGAGGCTGTGTCGTCACTGTCCCTGGAGATTTTAAGATGTTGTCTGGACATGTTCCTGGGCAACCCTCTTTATGTGGCCCTGCTGGAGGAAAGGGCCACCTCCAGAGAATTCTTCAAACCTCAGCCACTCTGTGATTTAGTGAACTGCTTTATTTTAGAGACCAGGGTGAATTCATTTGTGGAAGTGTCTGACTTCTTATATTTCCTTTTTTTTTTTTCTATATTACTTGACAATTATTAATGAACCATAACCTTTTTACCTGATTATTTTTGCTTCACTTCCATTAAGATGACTACACACATGCATGAACATGTACACTTCCCTGCAGATATACTGTTAACAGTCTACTGTAATATTGTCCTTTAGCAGTATAATTTGTAAATTTTTTAGACGCTTCATAAGAGCAAAAATATTAGTAGAAATGTTTTATGTTTTATTACAGATACATTTCTATTTTTCAGCAGATCTTTTCTCAATGGCAAGCCATGAAAACTACTACCTCAAATATTACCCAGCAGCCCACCTAAATTGCAGAAATTAATGTATCTGCTGATAACTAAATATATAGAGCATATATCCTGATTTCACACCTCCAGCCTTCCCCAGATGTACCATCAGACCGATGTGTTTTACAGAATGCACAGATGATCAACAAATCACAGGTGTTTTCCTTTCTCTATCTGTTGATTTACAAATCCAACTTATCTCTAAGTTCAGCATGTAAGTAAGACATTAAGTGGAGAGTATATTTTAACTTGCATTTATAGCCTCTGTTCAAATGCAAAATTGTTCTTTTGCTGATTGTTACAAACCTTTGTTTATAAGGTGGTTCTTTATACTGGTGAAAAAAGCAAATTGGTCGATCTCAGTTTTCTTGGGAAAAAAAAACCAAAAACAAAACCAAAGAAGAGAATCAAAGTTTAAAAGTTCTGGTTCATTTACAAATCTTTTTTTGCAACAAAGTTGATGACCATTTACCTGTTTTGTTTGTATTCCTGTTTGTTTTGTCAGTTCTACACAATTCCAGTAAACATAAATTTGCTCCAGCACTTCATGAATTCACAGTAAAATTTAATTGCATATGTCAGTTGATATAAATCTCAGTATGTACTGTGATTACAACAAAAGGAGTCAATATAAAAGTTAGTGATAGGAAGGTAAGAGAATATATGAAGAATGTGAGTGTATAATTAGCTGTAGGTTATCCATGATAAATTTTGAGCTACATGATAGACATTGTTTTTCTTTTCTGAGCACTGTAGAGAAACATAGAGAAGGATGAAGATAGCAGGATACTGAAGTGAGAAGTAAGGAGAGTTCACAGAGATTTAGTATTGAACAGCTTCAGAATCAACACTGGTATGACAGTCAGTATAAATAGGCAATATGGTTTCACCTATGTAGGAAAACAGATGGTGTGCTGGAAAGAAGAAAAAAATCACAACAAAATGAGAGAAATAAAAATACAAAATGCAACACAGGGAGAACAAGAATATAAGTAGAGTTACGTGTTCTCAGTGTTTTCCGTTATTATTTCCAGATCTTTACGAAAACTAATAAGAAGCATCTCAGAAATATCAAAGACTAGAAAGAGGAAAACATATAAAGAACAGAATGAAGAATAAGATGGTTTTCTCTTAAAGTAAATTCAGAATCTTCATTCTATGTTAAATATGAAAAAGAGTTTGGAAAACTAATCCATACTTGACAGACATTTATCTAATCTGCTTAAAAGTACCTTCGATGACAGAAGGTTGACAGGTTTTTTTTGCAAACTTTCTAGTTCTTCACTACCTTTTCCTTCCAAAAGTGTTTTCTAGTCTAATGTGTCTTATACTAGACAATGAGTCTTTTTTTTTCTTGCAATTTAAGCCCATTCCTTCTTTTCTGATGCAGAGAGTATATAAAACCTTTCTTTGGATAGTATTTTATTTTCTTGAAATCTATTAACACATCCTTCCTAAATCTTCTCTTTATTCTATCTTTCCTTGAAGGTTATAAAATCAAGACCTTCAAGCAGCATTTTTGTTCTGTTGGCTCTCTCACCAATTGGTATCTAAGCATTATAAAGCCCTATAAAAGAAAATTTTGCAAGTATGCAAGTGTATTCATGAATGCTGAATTGATTAAAAAGGATATCTATATGCCTCTTGTATGCCACAATAAATGCTTTGTCACAATTTCCACTTTATGATGTTGCTGACCCGTGATCACTGGGATCCTTTCTTTGGCTCATGTTGACCTTGACATCTCTAACTTGGAGACCTACAGAACTTTTACCTAAATAGTTGTCCCCTAATTTGTACATGTGCAACTTATTATTTCTGCCTGAGTGTCTTGTAGTTGTCTCTATTGAATTGCATTCTATTATTTTAAACATGTTTCTTATTTGTCAAAATTATTTGTAATTCTATTACTGTCCTCCAAGTGCATTACTTGCATGCTCTCCTGAGCCTGGTATCCTATGTATATATGCTTTATTCCAGTATCCATGCTATTCATACTGAAGCTTCAGCAGGGCATCTTCAGATTACTGAAGTAAACCTCACAAAAGCAGTAAACAAAACAGCAAAAGAAAAAAAAATATAAATATGGCAAATAAAGCAAACATATCAGTAGGCAAAAAAATACAAGCAGAAAAAGCATCAAAGCAAGCCTATATATGGACTGTGCTACATGAAAAAGTGTGTCTGGATTGTTCTATCATTAGACAGGATGATCCTTAGTAATAGTGATCCTTTTTTTGTTGTTATTATTTGTTTGTTTTCATAGCTATTACATCTGTAAAATCATCTAGAGACATCTTCAAGCAAAACAACTTTCTCCTTGTCCTGAGGATTTTAGATTCTTCGAGTATTTATAGACTCTTGCAAGAGAAAACCATGTGTTCCCAAATTATGTATAAATAAAAAGGACAGTTCAGCGACTGACACAGAAATCTACGTTCCTCTTTCTTTGGTGTGACAGATCATCCGATTCTGCTTGTCTTTTGCTAGTTTTAACCTCTACAGCGAAGAGACATAAAGATGTTACTTCCTCCAGCTAAAACAGCAACAAGAAGAAATATGTTCTCTATTTTCATTTTCATTTTCATTCTAATCTTCCTTTCCAAATTTCAGGATATTAGTATAGTTGCAGTATAGGATGACTGCAATGTCAGTATATTAAACACAGAATAAATACAAATTTGCTATGGTACAGATCAGTATTCAAGCTGTTCTCTTCCATGTCCACAGCATGGGATGCAGATCCACAAATGCTCCCAGATGGAGAATAAGTAATCACAGTCTTTAGGTACACTTACTTTTCCTCTCCAGACAATTCCCTCAGATGACTTATTTCATATTAACATTATATTGTGATTCTATCAGTAAGAGGTATAGCCACAAGGTGTGTATACAAGTGTGTCCCAATACTTTTAACTGCATGTTATGTGCTTAGTGCAGCCACTTCATGCTGGCTATTGTTTCTTTTATACAGTCCATTTTTAACAAGAAAGTCTAGCTAAAAATCATCAACCAGATTCAGGAATCATTAATGACCATATTGTTTTTATATATTTGGCTGTCATGTAATAGCTCTGCTCTAAATCCTGTATCTTCCACTACTTTTGAGCTAATTTAATCTCTTGCCTTAGCAGCATGAAATTTAAGGTAACCTTAGTTTATTGTGTTTCTTTAAATTGAGTATTGTACATTTCTGAATTAAAAACATACACAAAAATCCATGCCTCCAAAAAAACCCCAATAAAAACAAATAATGAAAAGAGGAAAATAGCTGTTAGGATGATGTTGGACATGATGCAGTCATTGTTATGTGCTAAGATAGCCATGACATTGTAGTAGCGGAAACTAAGAAAGTGCCCTTTTTGGGGCAGACTAAAAGGATTATGTCCTCATACTCATACCATTGGATTCACATGATATATACTGCACTTAAATAGATTATGAAAGATTCAGGTTAGAAAAGATAGGAGTCTTTTATTTATTGTAATTTAAGTCAGATACAATTCCATAATCAGGAGAAAATTCTCTGAGTTGTAAAGTGTGGATGCGCGACTGTTTGAGATGAACTTTTCTTTATGAGTGTCTTTCACTTTGTCTACTAAGTATTCTAAAAATTATGTATTTCTACTCTATACATTCTACCTACTCCACAGTGTATTTAAAATATAAAATCCAATTAATAGAATTTTAATTCTGGTGGAACAAATCTTATACATCGGTAATTAAGATTAATGCACATGGGATACAAATTGTAGTCATACTGATTGTAGTAAAGACTATTAAATATATACCAGATGTAAGCACTTTGTTAAAGCTACTTCAAAAAATGTCAGCATTTTGACTTGCAAGGACAAAACATTAACATCTGTTATTTTTGTTCAGTACTTCCCTCTATCCATGTCTGTATGTGCAGTTGTGTTTGTGCCAACATGCCTTTGTGCAATGGTGTGTGCATATGTACCCACATCAGCTTGGCTGAAGCAAAATAGTACCTATTCCTCTTTAAGGAAAAAACATATAAAATACTGTAGATCATAATTTTACTGTTTTTCAATGAGGTATAGATTTGCTATTTCTGCATGTATTCTTGTTTAATCTTTGAGTTGAAACTTTGCATTTCATTGTGCAAAATTGAAACTATGAAATAAAGTTCAAAAGAGTGCAAAAGAATTAATTATGATTATAGCCTATCTCCATGTATATCTGAACCACTAACACCAGAAAAAAGGTTCCATTTTCAGGAAAGATTTTTGAAAAGCAGCTATGAAATCTATTTTTCATCTGGAAAAATTGTGATGTTCACAAACAGCAAGATCCTAATAGCAATGTTAAAATAGTTCATATTAGAGTGAATAAAAGTTAATTTTAGATGTATTTGATTCATAACTTAGGAGAAAGTTATCTAATTTTGCTGAGTCATTCTGTACTGCCCAAAAGTGGACTTAGTTCAATGAGATGTAAGGTGAGACATGTGAGTCATCCCAGGCTCTAAATGACATCAAAAAACTTCTGTCAACCATCAGGTACTCTGCCTAAATTCTGTATGTACTCCGTTGCTTGACTTCAAAAGTTGTTAGGGCACACAGCTTCACATCTGTACCCTAAAGTGTCACATCTTAGTTTGGAGCAGCTAAATGCCTTGTCACTGTCTTGCCTGACTTGGATCTAGAAATGAGGCCACGAGAGTACCATAGAAGTCTTGTTGTCAGTGCAAGGAATAGCACACAGTCAGACTGCTTGTGATGCACAGGTGAAGAAACCATCTGCTTTTCCTGAATTAGCTTGAATTAGTTTGTGTAAGGGAGCCTTATACATATTCACAAATATCCTATTTTCCAGTTAGAGCCTTTCCAAAGTGACAAAAAAAAGGGCTTAAATACTTGAATATGTAAAGAAAATGTAAGATGAAGTCTTCATCGTATTATGTGTGAATTCGAGACCTTTGATTTGCCACAGTTCCATAGAAAAGAATGGAACTCTTGAAATTTCGAAGGGTGGGTGGAAGGGTGGAAGACAAAACCCAATAAATAGGAGGAAGCAGGTAAGATTTCGACTATGGTTTTATTCCTTCTTACCTACTTTTCTTATTCCTGGTTTTCCTTGCTTTAGTATGATTTTTTCTTAGATTTTAACACAGTAAAAACATCAGTCATCTTAAAATTTTCTTCAGTCATTAAATGTCACTGCCGGAGCACTGCCCGATCTCAAGCTGCCCGGTGGCTTGAGTGCGACCTTCTACGCTTGGCTCTCAGCCGAGACCTCTGCAGCAGTCTGGCCGCGCAGATTCTGTTCTCCTTAGCAGCGGCACAAGCAGGTGTAGCTCATCCGAGGGAGCTGGCAGTGTCGATGGTAACAAAGTAGCAGTGCGGCCATGAAGGAGTGGGAGGACTCAAAGTAGCAGCAGCTCCAGCTTATTGCACTGAAGGGGGGTGCTACAAAGAGCCGGGATCTGAGGGTGTGCAGGGGTTTAAAAGGGGCGAGAAAAGGGGCAGTCCAAGGGGAGGAACAAGGGAATAAACCAGTAGGGGAACAATATGTAACCGGGGAACATCCAATGGGGCAACAGAGGGGTGGAATACATTAACTTAACCAATCAACAGAACCTGGTAACAGAACCTTCGGGCAACTTATGAATATTAAAACAACTGTGAGGGGACGGGGGAGGAGATGGAACCTGATTGACAACCCTGAGTGGCGGGAAACTACCCCTGCCTGCCTTCTCCATCCCCCTCAGACTCACTGTTCTGAGGGGAATAATTTGACCATCTAGTTTCCTCATTGATCCACATGGAAAAGGCAGGTGGGGCAGATTGTCCCTCACTCTCAGTGACCACAGCCACCGGCTGGGCCACCCCTACAATTAAATTAATTTTGGTTTACAGCATTGATTTTCTAAACCAAAGTAAGTTTTACTACCTGTGGTTTTAATTCTAATCTGAGGTTTTTTTGTCATATAAACAAATGTTTCCTCTGGTTTTATCCATTCTTAGTCTTTCTTTGCTATGAAAACTATTGTATAGAAAATATATGAGTAATTTCTGATTTGCCTATGTAGTTTCAGAAGGCAATTTAGATACTCAAGAGCATACAATGCTTCCCATTTGACTTCTGGAATATTTTACTGTCCTCTATTTGTTTCTGTTTTCAGATTTTACTGGTATTTTAATTATTCTGATTGGCTTATTTTTCTCATAATACTTTATTACTCCTGTTTTGATACCCTCTGTATTTTCCTTCATGTGTCCATTTAATCTTGAATAATTAATGAAAATAATCATAGCTCCCTGGACACTGATTTTGGCATGTAGTCTTATTGTTAGCTGTCAGCTTACAAAATGTGATGCTCCTATGAGGGCAGTTTCAAAAAGTCACAGAATTCAATTATTCACTTCCACAGAGCAAGAATGTGTTAATACTTCCTACAGTGGATTTTATATTTTGGCATTAGATCACAGTAAGGCTGCAGCTTTTCAAAATCTGGCAAAGTAAAGGAGAGTTACCAGATGGAGTCCTCAGGTAACATACTGAAATCAATGTAGTTTATTAATACAGAAGTGTTTGGGTAGGCTGTGTATTAATCTCAACTTTCAAAAGCAAACTGACAATGACTTGCCAGATTTTGGAGTTCACAGAAAAAGAGACCCTATTAACTGATGAAGTTATTTCACATATTTGCCTAGATTTATTTTAAAGGATCTTTGGAAGGTTTATCTACCATGTGCTACTCTATTCCTCTGTCTTCACAGCCAAATAGATAGAGTTCAGCCTTCCCATTTAAAAGGAGTCCAGGCTGAATAATTATATACTCCAATTGTTCTCCATCTGCTGCTTGCTTGATCTACAAATGCCTTTTCTTGTACCAGGAAGCAAACAGCAGAAACTCAGCTGTTCAGAATTTCCATCTGGGAAACTGCAAGTTGCTATGATCCAGTCCTTAGAAGAACAAATTATTTCTGCATATAGTTAAGCATAGATTAAAACCGATAGGAAGGGTAAATGATTTTAAAAATGAAGATGATCTCATTTGCACTGGACTGGTACTAAAAGGTAAGCAGAAAAAAAATCAAGTACAAAATAAACTGCCTGTGGCCCCTTTATCTAAGCTAGGACTCTGCAAGTTAGAACACATACTGCCTGCTTGTAATTGTAGATGATAGTTGTGTCTAAATGATACTAGGGAATTCCAGAAAACATTTATTAGGATCAAGTTCATATATTTTCTGGATTTAGGTGCCTCCAAGCTTTTTATATAGGGTACATTTATTAAAACCACAATTCCTAAATTTCATAGCTAGTCTTAGAAAAATAGAAAAGATTTCTACATCTAAAGCTTGGTACAAAATGATGCAAATCTGATTTCTTTTAAATGCACAAAACAAATATCTACCAAAATAAATATAGCTTACTTTTTGTTTATGTTGCAAAAATATGATAAAACTATCAAAATTAATATTTAAAATTTATTTTTATAATTTATTCTTTTATTTTTTATTATAAAAACTGATTTCTCATATTTTTTTAAATTAAAAGAATTAAAAGGAAGGTTTTTTAGTCACAATATTGATTTCTTTTTCTGCTGTATAAACAGCAACTTTTCAAAATAAATTATTTGTACAACTAGAATTTAATCTTGTTCAAAATAGACAATGTGTTTTAAAATCTAAATTTTATTATTTTAACATGTTATAATTTGAAAGATTTCTATGACTATGAGGCATACTACAGCAAACTCTTCTAGCAACAACATTTTCTGGAAGACAGCAAAACCATAGATGTATGCATGCAAGGAGGGGAAAAAAACCGTACACTTTATCTTCCTTACATAAAAAAAAGAAAAAAAGGATAAAAAAGATGTTCAAGTGGGAAAATCAGAGAAATAGTATAGATAATAGTATCATAATAGATATTAACATTTTTAATACAATATCCGTTCAATGTCTAATTGATGGTTCCAGCCTTCTTCAACTGTCTCGTTGCAGGAAATTGCTAGGCTACACAGAGAATGTGGCAGGGATGCTGGGAAAAGGTGAAATACACTGCACAAAATCATGAGAATGCAGGAAAAAAAAAAGTGAGAAACAGTCATGTGAGCCTGCAGAAGGACCAGACATTCTGCTGGAAGGTATGTCAAGTAATATGCATGCCAGAGAGCTGACAGGAAACAGCCAATTTGGCTTCACAAAGAGCAAACTGTGCGTGACTAATCTTACAATGGAGTGACTATGTTGGTGGACAAGGAACGAGCAATAAGTATGTCATCTACCTGGAATTTTGTAAAATATTTGTTAAGGCCCCAAGCTGCATCCTTGTGGCTATGCTGGAGAGATGTGGGTTCAAAGGACAAGCCATTTGATGGATAAAGAATTGACTGGATGGCCACATCCAAAGGGTTGTGGTCAACAGCTCTATGTCCAAATGAAAATCTGAAACAAGTGGTGTCCCTCAAGTGTCTGTGCTGGGACTATTAGTGCTGAATATTTTTATTAATTACGTAGACAGTGGGATTGAGTGCGCCTGCAGCAGGTTTGGGGGAGACACAATTTGAGTGGTGCAGTTCACACGTCTGAAGGAAGGGATGTGAACCAGTGGGATCTTGAACAGTTTGAGAAGTGGATCAATGACAACCTGAGGAAGGGGGTGAGGCACTGGAACAGGTTGCTCAGAGAAGTTGTGGATGCCCCATCCCTGGAAGTGTTCAAGGCCAGGTTGGATGGAGCTTTCATCAACCTGAGCTAGAGGAAGATGTCCACAGTAGGGGTATTGGGATTTGATGATCTTTAAGGTCCCTTCCAACTGAAACCATTCCCCTCCAGCCTGCTGAGAGAGTATGATGGAGCAGATATCCACACTGCAGCCTTGGGAAAGACCACTGTGGAAATAGCATGAGGAGAACAGCACATCAGAGAGAAACTGTTATGAGTTACTACAATCTACCCTGCACTGCTTGACAGGGAGAGGTAGAGAATTCAGGAATAAATGAATGAAGTTGAGGCTGGGAGAAACAGTGGGGGCGGTACAAAATATTTTGGAGTCTGGGGGTTGATTTTTTTTTACTGTTTCTCATAATCATACTCTTTTTTAACTGTCAATAAATTAATCTATTTTTTCCCCAAGTCAAATCAATTTTGCCTATGATGGTAACTGGTAAACAATCTCCTGCTTCTATCTCAAGAGTTAAAAGTATTTTTATAAAGAGTTTTAAGGTTTTTTTAAAGGTATTTAAAATTAAAAACTCCTTTTTTTTAATTAAGCAGGGATTTGGTCTACACGGATTATTTTCTAGCAGACAGTCTCAAAAGGAATATCCTGGTAAAACAACTTTAGTGCAGAAAAACTTGAGTTCAAAAGTTTTTCTAGAAGTTTTTCTGTCCCTAAATGCTTTTAATTCAAGTATGTGACATGAAGTGTTCATAAGGGTTTTTACCACAGCTGTTTTGTCTGTGGTTTTCTCAAAAATATTCGTGCTTCATCCTTGAAGTTCTGTGTAGAGTTCTCCAAAAAATTTAAATTTACTTCAAGAGAAAACAAGAAAAAGCAAGTGATTAAGATGTTCATAAGAGGTGTTGATACATGCTGAAGTTATACTAAAGATTCCAATTAAAGCATTTTATTAAACTTGTTATCTGTTCAGTGCCTTTCAGCTTGTCAGGAGAAATCATTGCTACAGATATATCCATTTTAAGAATCAAATAAAATGATGAGGGATTAGAGAACAAAATCTTTGTGGGAATGTATCTTTTAGTTACACTATTGATGTTACTGCTGTCCGATGTGTGATGCCGCAGATACAAATTTGCTGGCTGTATAGGTTTTTTTAGCAATTTATGGAACTAATCACTACAAAAGACAGTCTTACATATATTATACCCTCCTTTTTGTCTTTTTAGAGTGATGTACAGATAGTAAAATCACTGTTGAACACTCCCCAGTAGAAATATATAATAAGTACTTCTATCATGCCACTATCTGAAACAGTCCTTCACATGTGATGTGTTAGGGAACAAAGTATGGTATAAATAAATTTTATACTGTTTATGTCCTTAGGTACAAGAATTATCAGCACTAACTACTAAATGTAGCATAACTCATTCTCACCCATTCACATGTTCTTAGGTTCAGTGAGGTTATGATGTCACAGTAGGTCATGACTGAATCTCACTGTGTCTAGTAGCTCTGTGTGGGTAGCCACGATCACTGATTTTACTGCAACTCCCAAAGAGACATTAAGTTCCCTTTATATTCAGAACCATATTGGCAATTAGCAAGAAGTCCAGCTCCTTCTGTGAAAGAAATAGGTTGACACAATCACATTTTGTTTCTCAGTTTGTGGTCAAGGAAATACTGCACAATTATTTGGATCCTGTGTTGTTTATTAAAACTGTCCCCTTCTTTTAAAGTTCATCACATTTAGTTGTATGAAGACTCTGTTCCAGCCTTTGCAAAAGTGTTACTAAGCAAAATTTGGCTCTTGGCATGTTTAATACTCTGAATGTTGGTCAAACTGTGGATTTCAAAAAAAGTAGCTTTGAAATTAATTAATGTGGACTTAATAATTAAAACAGCAGTATCAGCACCCAGTAATTTCTGCTACATTAGTCAGTTTGCAGAGTTTATTTAGTTTATCTGAATTAATTAATTCTCCTTTCAGCACAGTCATTTATTTTCAAGGTAACTGCTGTTCTGAACTATTCAGCCATCCAAGTGAAAAGAATTCAGTATGGTATTAGGGAATTATATTGTGACTCTCTATCTTAAGAGCCTGTAAGTGTGTGTGTTGGTTGTAAAGAGAAAAGTATTACCATTTCCCTAACAGAATAAAATTTCCTGTTGTTATGAACAGTACATTGCATCTTGTATGACAGAAGCTGTTAAAACTGGTACATTAAAAGGTTTGTCTGTTTTATTTAGAATAATTAAAAGTGTTAATCTCTGTATAACTCCAGATTTATAAATCCAGATCCTAAATTCTGATTTTAACTTTTTTGTAATTGAATAGAATGTAAGCAGAATGAATTCTTGGCCAACCTTCAGGTGCTAATTCCGTGGGACAGCTGGGGTTGTGGCACTGAGCATGAACTATGACAAGATATGAATTATTTCCACAGCAAATTCACTCCTACAAGCCTCCCACCATTACAAATGTTACAAAACCAATAAGCTCATAAAAATGGAAAATATAAATATGCTGTTGTTATGTTGAGCAGTAAGTGGATATATTAGGGTTGGTACTATGATAAGACATGGAATCTTTAAAAGCCCTTAATGGACTAAAGATAGAAAGTATGTTAACGTCTCTGTGCAGCAAGAGAAATTTCACTGAAATCTCCATGAATAGTTTTTGAAAGGTTCAACTACAGAAAAGTCTTAAAAAAAAAAAAGACTTTTCATTCTAACTCACCAAAACCCATTTCATTAACCAATAATTTCTGGCTGATCCCAGGAAAGAACAGAAAATTGAAATGAAGCTTTTCTTTTGTTTAGAGTTTGTTTAAACAGATTGTTCTGGTCAACAAAAATAAATATAAAATGGGCATCCAAATATAAACTCTCTGAAAAAATAAAAGAGGCAAAGAACAGAAATGAAGATGACATGGAAAGAAAACTAGCATGAACAATCACAATGTTCATGGCAGATCTGAAAATGAAATGCTATTCTTTTAAATTCTTATTAGACATCTATTTATAAGTTCAAATTACTTTCAGAATTGCTAACGTAATGATACATCATTCAAAGCAACCTTGAAAAATTGATTAATATTTTGGTAGCCAGCACTATATTATCTTCACATGTTTATTCTACTAATGTATCTGATAATCAAGCAATGTATTTTTCTTACTGTACTGATTAAAAAAAAAAAAAAAAAAGAAACCAAACTCATGTATAATGCCTCAAATACATTCTAGATCACAGAAAAATAAATATGTATTCATTCCACATAGCATTTTGATGTGATAAAAAGTTTCATTACAAAAAAAAACCCCAAACCCCATCTAAGTACTTAATTATAATGAATTCGAATTACATTATATTTAACTGGTTTTACTTTTTTGTTTTAGGGGCTTTTTTTCATAAACCATTGAAATAACAGGTAAAATTCTTTTGTGAGCTTGTCCTTAATTAAGTTCAAAAGTGTTTCCAGCTGGAATGATTATGTTTAATCTTCTGTGTTACAGAGGGAAAGTAATCCAAAAGTAAATAATTGCGTTTCTACCTTGGTTTAAATCTCTATTATCAGTGTTATTGAATAGTATTGACAAATAGCAGAAGATAGCTCACATTGTCCAAACAAGTATTACTTGATAAGAATAATACCTTGCTCTGTGAGCCAGGATAATTTTTAGTAGATGGAAGTTTAACAATTTAAAAATACTCTTAAAGTTTATGTCTCTTACAAGATGTTTTCCTTAAATTATATTTTTAAAAAATTGCACAGTCTAACCTTAAAGGAAGGACAGGGCAAATTAAGGCTGGAGAGTGTGTGTTTTCTTGTTCTGGTCTGGTTTTGTTTTAAGAATCTATATCAATAACAGGTTCGCATAATTGACCTTGTACTGTAGTGAGGAAAAATATTCTAATTTCACACTGTGATAGAAAAGACAAGTTAGGTCACCAAGGTCACAGGTTTTTGAACCATCCTTACTTTGGGTAAGGGTTTTTCGTTCTCATGACAAGCTTATTGACCAAGCTCCATTTATCAAGAAACATCCTATGAGTTGGACATCTGAATGAAATTTCCAGAACAACCAAATGGAGTTGACACAGTGGCAGCTAAGTACCACGCAGCCACTCACTCAACACCATTCCCCCACAGCCACCACAAACCTCCTGCCCTCACTGATGAGGAGAATTGAAAATAAAAAGTAAACCTCATATGTTAAGAACAGTTTCATAACAGAAACAAAATAAAATAAAATAATGGTAATAATAAATGCTAATAATGTTAATGGTTGTATTGAAAAGGAGAGAGAAAGAGGAGTAAAGCCCAAGAGAAACAAGTAATGCACAGTAAAATTGCTCACCAGCTGCCACCCAATGCTCAGGTTGTCCCCAAGCATCTATTAACCCCTCCCAGCCAAGTACCCCCCTAGTCTATATTTGAACATGGGGTTCTATGGTATGGAATAAAGGGTGGATAATGTCTTGGTTTCAGCTGGGATAGAACTCATTTTTCCTCATTAGCTAGTAGGAGAATAACATTGAAACATACTGGTCCTTTGGTTGCTGCTTAGTAGTGCTTGCCCTAAGTAATGGTATTTTCAGTTTCCCATGCTCTGCCAGTGAGCAGGGGCACAAGAAACTGTGAGGGACCATAGCCAGGACAGCTGACCTGAACTGGCCCAAGGGAAAGGAGGAAATTATTTCCACAGAAGCAGCTTAGGGTTGTTATATAGAACATCCATTTAAGTAGGTCCTCATACCCATCTTTGCTCCACTTTATCCCTCAACAATTGCTAGGATCTATCTCAAACACTGCATTCTGACAAAAGCCATTGTTTGCTTGTTTGTTTGTTTGTTTTTAAAATTACCTATACACTCCTGAGAAGAGGAGAGAAATTTGTCATGGACATGCTTTCAGAGCTTCAACTACTACAACTGGGTGGTGTTGTTATGCAAGAACTAAATGTGCCATCTCTCTGCACTGTGAAAAGCAGAATTTCCAGAAGGGAGTTTCAAATAAATCACTACCAGGTGTTGAAGAATGCTCATTGGTGATGTGAGAATTGTTATTCACAAGCTCTTTTGGCAGATCTTCTCATCACTCCAGAGTTTTGAAATCCTCATTTATGTCAGCAGGTCATTGAGGTGAAACCGCATTTCTTTGGGAAAATATATACATTAAAGTGGATGAATACATTTTATGAACATAATGTAACTTTTAGTGTCATCTTTTTCACATTACAACATCTCTGTAGATTGCGAGGGTTAAAGTAATTTGTGTTAAATCACAATAAATGGATGGAGCTTACCATATCAGCACTAAGATCTCTTACTATTTTTTTCAGGAAAGAGTCAGTAAAAACAATTTTTACAATTTCACTTCTAAATGTAATAATTGCTTGTGTACTAAAATAAAACCCAGAATTCCCACCTGACTACTGGAATTTATTGTGCTAAGCAATATATAAATAATGTAAGGTGAGACAGTACAAAAACTAAGATACTTTCCCCATCATCACCTGCTCAAGAAAAAGAAAAGATCAGAAAGTTAGTTTTCACTGAGAGAAATTATTCTTTTTAAGTATGCTACACTATTGAAATCAGTCCTGAAAAAAATACAGAAAGTGTTCTAATGAATCAGTGTCATTTTATTTAAGCAGAACAGTACTTAATTTTAATTTAAACAGAATTTAAAAATTTTAATTCAATTTAAACAGAACTATTCATATGATCACTCAAAGTGTTTAGCCAAGAGAACAGCTAACAACATTCCCAATGTGCACCTGGTTATGCCTAAAATATCCAAGAAGGGAGAAAAAATAAAAAGAAAAGGAAAAAAGAAAAAAAAAAAGAAAATATAGGCACAGATAGAGAAGTGTCTTCTCCATCTTTCAGCATTTTGAAACCAAATTTGAGTTGTCCTACCTTATGGACAAATATTTGTTTCATCTTCAGACTGGAGGTGAAAAATTCAATACTGTGTCATTGACAGTGTTGATTACAGAGACACGAGTTTGTAAACATAAGTGGAGGGTTTTGAATTTGTCAATAAGGAATGAGGGGGGTGGAGAGGGTCAGTGGTAGGTTTGTTGGCCTTATATCCTTGTTTGAAGAACAGTGTCCTGCTTGCCAGCAACTGCTTTCTCCACAGATATTCCCCTTGGTCTGTCCTCTCCCATAATTGTGTCTATACTTCCTAAACGCTGCAGCAGCTCTTTCTCAGGCTGCTACCATTTCAGCAGGGAGGAGCTTATCTGATGTCTGCTACTGCTGCAGTGGTGGGATGAACTGGGAGGGAAGCAAGCCCTAGTGGAAGGACAATGTTCTAGAATGAGTGGTTGATCTCTTTGTCAATATTAAGCATGGACACAAGCATCAATTTTGGAATACCAGTGCCATAGCGATGGACAAGGTGTGAAAAGGTATTAAAAAGAATTATAACTGGAAAATCACATCTTTTTAAAAATTAAAGGTAATATAAATCTGATTAGATCAACCCATCATGTAAATTCATGGTGTGCACTAGGTAGATATTTAAAACAGCAGGCCAAGTAAAGAATAGTACTTTTGTCTGTACAATTTTCTGCCTTTTTGTTTAATTTTAAGGTTTAGATCACATTCAAACATCATGTTTAATTTCCTTAGGTATGACTTTGAAACTCTTTTTTCTGATGACACTTTTGGTTTTGAGCATGAAAACTTGCTGTAATGATGTGATTTCTACTTTAATATGCTTTGTGTGGCAGTTGTTTCTATAGTTAAAAATATTTGCTCCTTGTTCTACTTCTATGTCACCCAAATCTTATGTTGTAAATTTCCACTCCTTATCTGTGTTCTATATGGTATGCATCACATCAAATTATATTTTCCCCTTTTCTCTTTCACCTTCATCCCAGCAAAATCTTTTGCAGTCTTAGAAGTCCATGGGATCTCATGTTTCTTTGTATAGAAACTGCTTCAGTCCTTTTCTCAACTCTCTCTTGTGTAGTCCTATTACATATATGCAATATATGTAATATATTAAATATATTCTATTATGTCATATTCTACATGTATTTTAGGTTTATATCTACTCACAGTTATATAGTTAGAGAGGCAAATAGAAAGACATGAGGTCACTAGATCTATATACAATATTCAAACTTCAAACATGTGATAGCTTTACACAATGACATATTACACTTTTGGTTAATTCCTTCTTTAATTTTTTTTTCCATTATCTGTTTTGCAGGACTAAAGAGAAAAGGCCACTGTGCCCGCAATTGCTGGGCTGACTGCACTTACTCCATGTAAATGCCAGGATTCTGTAAAACTTCCATGTAAGTTTCCTCTTCCTGGAATGGGCAGCCAAAATCTTCTTCTGGAATGGAAATTAATACTTCAGCCTCCAAAAATTATAATTATGCTGCACTTAAGCTCTTGGCTTTTCTCAGGTTTTAGGAGGGGATTATTTGGTGAAATAGCTAGCTCTCATAAAACAAATATAATTTTGGACAAAAAGAAACCTATAAAGTCTACCAGAAAATAAAAGATAAAACCTAATTTCCCTAAACAGTCTTTCAAAAATTTATTCAATCTTAACAAATCTGTATAAATATGAAAAAAACCCAGGTTTTTGTCTTGGTCAGTGTCCTATGTAATTCCTTGAATTGAGTGTGATCTCTCCTGCCTGTAAGTCATCACTTCCTCTTAAAGCATTTTCAGGCTCTTAATGTTACCAATCTTTCAGAACATTATGAAGGATAAAATGTTATTCCCATTGTCAGTAAAACTGTGAAGAAATTGACAATTAATTGCATTAATCACCCCTTCAGTGACTCTCCTCTTTAAAATATCCTTTGTCTAAATCATTTAGGCAGGAATACAATTGGAAGAAAATAAAAAATCAAATCTATCTTTGCATAAATATATATCTCTATATGAAGAATAATTACTCAATAGCCCCTGAATATTCTATGCTTTCAAAGTACTTGCAACTAAAATTTATAAAAGATCCACTTGAAGCCAAGAACCATGAAAGCAGAGAAAAATTCTAATCTAAGTTTTGTTTTGCAGATGTGAGGCTCCTGAGCACCAAATGTAGCACTCAAGAGTAATTTAAGTACCAAAATTCAAGTCTGTAGTCCTCAAAAAATCCTGAGAAGAGATTGCTGACATGTGAAATTGCCTCAGGAAATTTCTCAAGATGCATGGCATTCTGCTGCCATGAAGAGCCAGGGCTGTTGCCATTTTGGCATGGCTGAGTTTTACGTACTTGTTTGATACTTAGCTCCATTAATAATCTGCATAGTCCTGCTTTCCTCAAGGACTCAGCTGGAATTGGAGATGCTCTTTAGTACAGCTAAAACACACTAAAAATCAGGTCAGCACAATATTTAGCAGACATTGCTACTTCCATTGAAAAATGTGGAAATGATGATTGAGAAAGAAAGGAGGATACAGTTATCTTTATTAAATATATTTGTACTCCTTCAGAAATAGGGAAACACCACCTCAAAATCCTTCTTAACATGAAAAAATTTGAACTCAAGTATCCCATTCCAAGCTTTACAGTGAGTTCATTACATGCTTCTGAGGAAGCCGTGTTGATGAAAAGTAAAAATGCTATGTTGTTCATTTAATTTATAAAGCTTTTGAATAGAAAATAACAATCAGGTTTTTTTAGTAGTAAGACAGACTGCTAAAAGAAACATATGGTCAGTTCCCATAGAAATAAAAACATAATTGTCAGTATCTATAATAATTTGGACTTATCAGCATTTCCCCTCTTTTTCTCCTTAAACCTTTACAGTTTAATAGTCTTTTTCTAATTGCTTCGACTAGCAAGGAAACATTTACTTTTCTAATTCTGAACAGGAATCTTGTATATCTAGACCTTTCTTGTGGCCATACCGACATCACAGTGCAAATAAACTATTCCAAGAACTTATACAGATTGCCTTATTCTGCTTCCTAGGCACCCACAGTTAAATACATTTAGTACAATAGTGCTGGGCTGGAGACCTGGTACAACTCTTCTTACAGTTTCACAGGAAATACTTTTGTTCTCTCTGAAAGTATATATTAATGCACTACAGCTAGTACCCAAAGGACAGCATCCATAGGAGCAAAAATGTGGGAGTTTAGGTTATTTCTTCTCCATATATCTAAAGTGACAGTTTTATCAACTTGTTTATGATTAACTTATGTGGAAATTACAGGTATATTCTATTCAGGGGGTGTTAATTTATTTTATAACTCTAAATCTACTATAACTGTTCTATTTAATGCACCTTTCTCTACCAGAGAGAACTGGAACTGAAATTCTATCTGAGTGGATTCTGTCAGGATTTTCTCCACCTTTTAGTTTAATCTTTACCCAGCCCTGTCATTGCAATCCCATTTCCCCAGAAACATAGATAAAGATTTTGGCTTTGATGAGGCCACATCATAGTATAACAATATTTTTCTCTTTTATCTTTTAACTGTTGATGTAATACACTTTGAATTGGCAATCAATGTTTTTATATTTATAAATTTGCAGTTAGAAATTAGTTGTTGCTTGCAAGAAGCATCTGTTCTGCCTATATTTGGCAAAACTGTAATTGGGATAATGTTTGCTAACTGAGAAAGACAGGCTGGATTACAGCAAAGCAATTCTGAGACTATACTAGCTGTCACACTGAGTTATAAACCAGTTTTCAGTGTCATTGATCTTTATATGAAACCTTCATCACTCAGTAGGATCACTAGGGAATGCAACTAACCCGGGAAAAAATGATAGCTTTGTGCCCATACCTTATTTGATTTTTTTCTCTTTCATCTGACATAGTAGAAAAGCCGCCACTCTCTGTATTTGCATGCACAAAAAATGGGAAATTTATTTAGTGTTAAGGTTCAGAATTTAACCTATTGGTAGGTGATAAGTTTGTGACAGCTAGAAACATCTAGTTCATGTACACCTTGATGTTCCTTCACTTGATGGTCCTTTTTATGAGAAAAATTTGAAGTCAGCATAGGTTTCTTTAAAGTTTATTTAGAAGCTAAAGCAATTTGGGGGAAATATATTTAATATATTTATCTAGTTATCCATTAATTAAGACATTGGTACATTTCCATATTTTCATAAGTGTCAGCTTATTTACACTTTTTTTTTTTTTTAAGTTCCTGCTGTTTATTTAATTTAAGAAAACATGCAGTCATCAATGGTAGTATCCACAAACAAGCAATAATAATGATGAAAACAAGTCTTGGGGTAATCATCCATTTAAAACCAAAACAAAATAAGGTAAATCAAAGGACAGTTGGAAATGATACTGAATAACATTCACTTTATCTAAATTAAGGAATTATATTTATTTCTGTATATATTTACAGTACCCAAAGATGTCTGAGACATCTTCATGGAGCTGATAGACACTAAATGTCACCATCTGAAAACCTGTTTTCTGTGTCTGAGGAAAAGAAGAACGACACTAATAACATCTTGAATGGCAATAGATGCCTATTTTGATCAGCGGAACACAACACTAGCTGTCTGAAACGTCTAAATATGAGCAAGGTGTCTAATTTCTCATTACAGAACTTCCCTTACCTATCATAAACTTCCACCAACTCCTTCACAAGACGTGCCACAATGACTTTTCAATTAAGTGTAAGGTGATGGATGCCACCAAGCACAAAGTAAAGGGTGGGAAGTAAGTAATGGAACCATATGTCATGCAGGTAGACCAGGGAGAAATGAATTACTAGTTACATCAGCACTGCCAAAAGAAATTATGAACTTAAGAAAAGGTCCAAACCAGCAGTTGATATCCCCATTGCCTTTAGAATCTATTTGTAGCCAAGCAGGAAATATTTACAATTTTACATTGATATCCAAGTCTGAGCTTGACTGAAATGCTATCTTATGTGCAGAGACATCATAATTAAACCTTACAGGGATGACTTCACAGACAGTTAGCTAGTCAATTTGAGATTGGTCACTCCAGACCCATTAAAATATGATGTGACTGATTAGCTAATCTCAGTGTTCACAGTGCAGGCAGCACTGTAACAGGAACTATGATAAAGAGGATAAAGCATATAAAGTGTTTGTACTGGATTGTCCCACAGTCCTACAAGGGCTACATCTGAGTACAGATTCAGTTCAGAAGGCATTTCAGACATATCCACTGAACTGTCCCACTTTAGCCATCTTCCTACCTCTTAGCACAATAAATACAGATACCGTCAGGTTGTTTTATCACATCCGTCTGCATATGGGCTGGAAAAGGCAAAAAGTGAATAGATAGAGGGGAGCCTTCACTTTCTATGGCTAAACCAATGAAGACAAAGAAGCAAGCACTACATCTTACAGATGCCGGCTACCACTTCTAATCCTAAATGAGTTATTTATAATAACTATAGATTCACGTCTGTTTCCTAATAAAACAAATCTAGATAATTTCTCACCACATGACTCCATGACATAATGAAATTTGGGTCTTCTGTTTACTCCTTACAATGAGCAGCCACATCTACACCTTTGACTACTAAAGGTACCTGAAAGGCATTCTCCTAGGAACTGTGCCAAGCTATTTTATGAAAAACTGCTAAGTGAAACAGGCCTTTTCTTCCCAGAAGTTTGATAATGATTGAGATAATAATTTGAGCCTGCTTTATGCAGCCTTCTTGGTTACTTGTCCCAGTTACATACTAGTAAGCCCAGCTGTAACTGGTAACGCAGCCATGGAAATGTACAGAAAGCTTTCTTTGTGATAAAGAAAACACCATTGAAACTAGTGGCCATAATCAGTGTTCTTCATTTAATACTCTAGAGAAAAGACTGTTTTCTGAAACTCAAATATCCTTATTAGGCAAAAATCCATTCTCAAGAAACGTACATGAAATATGCTCAAGAATATGATCTAAATGCAATGAGAACAGCAGTGAAAATTTCTGAATTTACTTGTAGGTCCATGAGTTGAAGTCTCAGCAAAGAAAATAATGGATAAATGCAGAAGCCAGGTAGTAGTGGTAGAATTGAGGGCAGGGTGAATGATATGTCTATCAGTAGAAAAGACACAGGAAATAGTAGTGATGTCCCTTGTTTTTTGATCCATTCTGGAATCTTGAATGAAAAAACCCCTTTGTATCTCTTTTATAAACAACAATAATTGCATTAAAAACTCATGATTCAAATTAATCAATTTCTTCTCATACAGGAAACAAATCACTGAAACTTGAACTTTTGACTAGTTTCTCAGGACAAAATAATGGGGTTATATTATAGACTACTTCCAAAGCATAGTTTAAAAAGTCTAGATAGCTAGGGAGAAGACAAAAGATGAATAATAAAAGTTTAAAATGTTCTGCTCTGAAATCATGTAGCTTATTAATTTTAACTTTATTTAAAATGTAATTATTACTGTAGTATTTTACCCGTATTTGGTAATTTCAATAGGGAAAAAGTTTCTAAGCAGTTGCTAAATCTTACAGTACAAGTGAAAGGACTTTGGAAGATCATATTGTCTCTCTCACTGAAGAGATCAGCAGCAAAATTATTCTGCCCAAGGCCCAGGAAACAAATAATGTTAAGTGCAATGCTATTCCTGTTATGGTCTCTCCACTGTCCTCCAGGACTGTCATGTTTCTGACACCAATTTCTTTATATGTCGCTCTTTGTAACAAGTCTTTGTGCCCTTCTACACACTCAGTCTGCTCATCTGCATTCACAGCTATGTACTTTCAACACTGGAGGGACACCCAAGGACAATAGTTCTTCCTGAAGGTCTAGTGCTATACTAAGGATAAAGATAAACTACCTAATTTCCTAAGAATGCTGAGCCTACTTGCACACTAGGACAAGACAATGAAAATAAATGTATTGCTCTCTTTGACTTATTCTCAGCAAAATTAAAAATATCTGAATTACATATTAAGAAACCCTTATATTTACCTATAGTCTCACCTTATGTTTTATACAAAAACCTGTCATTCAAACAGTCTAAGGAGGAGGGAATGATTTTCCTCCTTGATAAATATTAGTACTAGTAGAAAATATAGTTATATAATTGTTATAACAATCTTTTATAGAAAACTGTTGTATATATTATGTTTTACAAAGGCAGAAATATGCTGAGCTGTCAAACTTAATCTAAGCAAAAGGCAAAGCAAATTACTGCAAACCAAGGCAAAGGACAGTTCTCATGAAAGGAAGTCTTTTAAAAAATAACCCATACAGATAAATATTAGGTTCATTCTAGTTGTACAGATGCAGTGTCTACAGCTGATGATTCATACCTCCAGTTTTATTTGTTGTTTTCAATTGATCTCATCTAATTTTAGGCAACAAACATGTATGCATGAAATCGCTTTATTTTGTCAATTAAAACATATTTTTATATATCTCCAAATGTGAATCAGATCTCAAAAAAAATCCAGAAAAATATGCTTTCATTTTGAAGGAAAGTTCTGGCTAATCATAACAACATTTTTTATTACATTATTTTCTGTTTTATTTTAATGTCTAAATCCCTAGGTATTGGTAGAGCACATCATATGCCATGGTCTGTATGGCAAAATAAGTGCTTAACTTGGTCTGTTTTCACCTAAAAGAGGGCTATGGAGCAATCTAGACTGCAAGTTTCTATAAGAAAATGTCTGTCTGTTACTACTCTGTCAAGAGCATTAAATTGTAGACACTGCACTTGCATTGCAGTACAACTACTATATAACCGAAGATTCTTCCTGGTTTCCTCCTCTAACAATATTGTTACTATTTGTACATTAGTTTTTCCAATAAAATATTGATAAAAGATTCAGTCTCTTCTTGGTAGTGGAATGGAAATTTTTTTCTCACCTTAAAACAAACTTGTTTGAGACCTGTTTCCTCACAAAGCTATGTGATGAATATTCTTTAACAGCATGGGTATATCAAGACAACATCTTGGCAACTACAAATACAGTGAGTTTAATGACTTTCTGGATGTCATTCACATTCATCGTAAAGTGCATGATGCTAATTTACTAAACCAATAAAAAAATTAACAAAATTTTAAAAGAGTTGGAAACTCCGGCCCATAATTGTGTACATATAAATAATACTTAAAGTCAACTTTATATTAGATTTATTATAGCTAATAGTGCAGAAAGTACTTAATCAGGGTTGACTCTCCCATTAGAAATTTTATGGGCATAATTAATATCATGTAAGACAACTAGTTCTGGACTTTACTATATATGATTTTAATATACTGAATAGCCAGAACACAATAAATCATTAGTGAGAGCATTTTAAAAGATTTATGCCAGTCTGGTGAGTAGCAAGATGTCAACCAGTAGCCAGTTTGGTCACCAGAAAATGTGTTATTTTGCAACTTTTCTGCAATAGTAAAATGTTTCAAGAGTTTTTGTTTTCCTTTGTTCTACGTCCTGTCTCTCACACCAACACACACTACACATAATCCCACTCAGATGGCATTGCAAGGATAGTAAAAAATGAGCATGTTGAAACTAATGAGTGAACATATATTTTAATAAAATGAAAAAAATCCCATATTTTGTCACAGGTAAGTTTCTGAACAACAAGCACTACATTTAAATACTTTTATAGTATTTTGAGATTTTCTTGATAAGAATTTTTACTCTATGTAGTATCATGCATGCATCCTGAAACAGGTGAGAGAAATCATTTGGTGTGATGAGCACATTAAAAATATTAAATAAAACTAATAACTTTACATATAGGAGTTGTGTGTTTCATCCCAAATTTTTCAAGTGTCAACAGCAATGAAAAAACACGTGCTCAAGGAGTTTTTATGAACTTATTGTCTACAACTAATGAAGGTCTTCCACTATTTCACTTTTTTTTCAAATTTCTTTTTTTTCCCATAAATTCCACCCATAATCAAAACTCTTCTCTTTATAAAATTGAAGAGTGTATAGGTACACACATGTATATGTAAAAAGTTTCAGATTCATTCTACATATGGTCCAGGCTAGGTGGTCATGAACTAGATTCACTTTAGAAAGCCTTCAGCCACATCAGCCCAGCAAGGAGATGCACCAGAGTCCAGACAAACTTGCATCTATCCACACACATCCATACAACAGTGTCTTGAGACATTCTCACATCATAATGCACTCACCAGGGAAGAGGGAGGTCTGCGATGCATCTGAAATTATACCCATGTATGTGCTGCCACTGGGTAAGTGGAACTAGCCAAATTTCACCAGCTGTAATCCCCTAGTGGAATCAGACATGAAAATCTTTTCTTTGAAAGGCTGAAGGTTCAGGGCCATCGTGATATCCAAGACATCCACGGACGCTGCCATCGTGATATCCAAGACATCCATGGAAGCTATAGAAAAGAAAGGAGACACTGAAACAGATTGCCTGGAGAAGTTGTGGATGCGTCATCCCTGGAAATGTGAGAGGTCAGATTGGAGGGACTCTGAACAGCCTGGTCTAGTTAGTGGAAGGTGTCCCTGCCCATGACAGGGGACTTGGAACTAGATGATCTTTAGTATCGATTTCAACCCAAGCCTTTCTGTGAGTCTATGAAGCAGCTGCAGGTGAAGCCAAGTTCCATGGGTCACCCACAATGACATGACCCCTGCATGCCAGCAAATGAAATTAACAAATCTCTGAAATGAAGCCTAATGGTTCCAAATTCCTTTTAATATTTTGACTTTGGGATCTATTCAGTTACCTAAATTTCCTTGTCTGATGCTATTTAAAATGGCCAAGGGTGCCAAGGAAGTCTAAACAGGCTGAAAGATGTTCAGCGGACTTAGAGAAAGAACGCTCTAAAGCATTTTAAAAGACAAGACATTAACAGTCAGGCAAGTAAAGTGTGTCCTGAGAGAAACACCTTAAATGGGTTCCAAAGAAATTCACCTATTCACAGAAATGGCACCTAAGAGTTTCATAGTGCTCTGTCTGGAGCTGGGTTAACAGATAAGTTCATGATTCATTTGATCTTGGTGTTTTTTTAAAAGCAGATACTTGCAACTTTCAACTTGCAACTGATTTTGCTATAATTAATGGTCCCTTTGAACTTCTCTGTAGCTTATGAAAGATCCATAATCAGTTCACAAACTGCCTGGTGAAAAATTCCATGGCAACTGTCCAGTGAGTCCCTAATATTATTTCATGCTTTTCTGGAAAAGGGCCCACCAGAAAGCTTCCAAATATAAAGATGCCTATGTTTGTAGAGATTTTATCAGTTGCACAAGCATAATTGGTGCCAACATACTTAGTACTCTAAACTTATAAAAGTATAGTTCTCCAAGTCAACATTTTTATACCAAACTAAAAGTGGGTTTTTTTGGTTTACCTAAAGCTGTTACCCAGGCAACAAAGCAAACGTGTATTCTGAGACTTATAGTTCAGCAAGAAATTCTTTGGAGCCCTCTTTGTAAAGCAAAAGAAAGACAAAGCAAAAAAAAATCATAACTATAGTTTTCTGAACTGAGACGTCTTGCTCAAAGCTTGGTAAGAACAATGTTTAAAACCCCTGCTTTTGCATCCAATATAAAGAAAGAATTAATAGCAAAAAAGAATATAGAAAAAAATATAGAACACAGCAGATGCTTTATGTTTCATCAACTATAAATTGCACTTTCTTGTTTTGCATTGGGAACTCATTTGAAGATTGGCAGTCTTCCTGAGTGCTCAGATGCCATGAAAACTGCTACTGTTACTTAAATATGATATCATGGCAGTTTACATAACTTTCAAATACTAATTAATGATTTTGATTTAAATTGCCAGCTTTCTATGACTACATGTAGATATCAAAGGTAGTTTTGAAGCATATGTTATTGTGGTTATAAGAATACATAATTACCAGTAGAGTTATTAATGTTAATTTAAAAAAAATAAATAACCAAAATACGCAATAGACATCCTCTACTTACAATAACTTTACATCATAGTAACATTTTCAGAATGAAATTGCACAGATAAGGGGCACATGGAAGACTCATAGGATCTAACTGCCTGTGGTACAAAATAATTCTATTTCAGGTTTATATTTGCATGGTAAGCTTGGTCAAAAAGACACAAATATACAGAACCTGAACCAGTTGCCTAAACAGAAGCTTGAAGAGTCATTTGAGTTCCTCTGAGATATCCAAGGTATAAGAAGGTGGCAGATACAATGCAGAAATCATGGGAGTCCTGCTGAGTAGCAGCTAGTGATTATTGGGGATACTTTCGGTCATTCCAAATGTTAATTTGTTAGTTTAAGAAAATAACCCCCCTTTGCCTGCTGGTCATCCCATTTGTACAATTTGCCTTTATTTGGGGAACTGGAGGATGAAATATAGCTGTCAGCTGAATGGTAGGAGTTATGTCTTAGATATGTTTCAATGCAATCTGATATTTCATTTGCTTATGTCAAATATGCTTGTATTTCTTTTCCAATTGTACAGGGAAAATGTTGTGAATATCACTTTTTATCTGGATTCATAGAAAAGGAGTATTTGTGAAAATTTACATCAGAAAAAGCTATGAGCTGCACTGGATTTCAAACACAAAACAATACTATTTGATTAAGGTAAAAATAAACAACTAAGTATTTGAGTTGTCAGAATGCAGGAGATCACCATAAGTTGGGGCTGTGGGAAGCAAATAAGGAAATTTTATCAGAAATATAAACACCATCTGGTGAACAAGAATTCGGTTTCACATAGAAAATGTCAAAAGGTTGAAATTTATTTTCATTTTCCACCAGAAAAAAACCTGAAATTTATCACTAAGCAAATAATCCCTTCAAAGACACTGAGGCATGAGGGTACTTGCTTGACTTGAGTAAGGCATAAGCTTTATTCTTGCTTTAAATAACTTATTGTAGACATTAAAATTTTGCTCACTCCTGAGATGATTAACTGAACCACTAAGTCCATGGTCTATTCTTTGTAGTGGCCTTTTATAATAAATAATAATTTCACCCTAAAGCCTAGAAAGTTTTATCATAACTCATATTTTCCATGAAAACTTTTTGCTTCTGTGAAGAAACAGATCTTGGTTTAAAAACAATAAACAAATAAAAAAAAAAGCAAAAGAAAAAACCAAATTAAAAAAAAAAAAAAAAAACAACTTAAACAAAAGTAGAAAAAGGCTAGAAAAAAGGTGAAAGAAATTTCTGGCAACAGTTATTAGAGTTATAAGGAAGTAAGAAGAAACAACTAGATGAGAAAAGCATCAAAGCCTTTTCCTCAGTGATATTTCTGTGCATTCTGGTACAATTTGACTTTCAGTGCAATACAGCTGTATTAGTCCCACTGGCTAACAAACTGCATAAGAATGGCAACGATTGTGACTGAGCTGAGACACCTCAATTATCACAGTTCTACATGACTAGGCTAAAGATACTAACCACCCCCGCCAGAGGAACAGATGATGTTTCTGTGATGTTCTTATCAGATGGTGCCTGATGAGAGTACTTCCTCTCTGTGCTTCTTTTGTGTAAGGACTGTATTTAGGATTCTACAGATAATGGATCCTTTATGGAGCTTAGATGTTTTATGGAAGTGAAGAGCTGGCTGTTGCTGACCATGCAGAACATAGAAACCTGCTGAGAAAATTTAATAAGTACCACAAGACAAAATTTCATAACTGAGTTGGAGGGTACTGTTTCTGCTGGACATGAAAAAAATCTATTTTCTAAGCTCAGAGTTTTCCTGTATTTGTAAATACAATGAACAAACAACAGAATGAGGAGGAGGAAAGCAAAACTGACAATGAAAATAAACTTGCATTTGCACTCTGTTTGCAACCTGAATATGCTAAGACAGTGCTAAAGATGAGTTTCACATGAAAGCATATATAAGTACGCACACATATATTGGCTTGTTTTATTAGTTTTGGATTTTCAGAATTCTGTGCCTTATTTCCAGCTCCTTTTCCTGTTCTATGGTTTGTTGGGGTCTTTTTCCTAGTTTTAGAAGGGCACTATGCTAGAAAAGAAAAAATATTCATGCATATGTTAGTCATGCATATTCATATGCATCCACATATTTATACTTTGGGAGACAATGTTACTCTCATAGTTCCTTGATGAAGGTTAGACTTGATAGTGTCTGTTAAGTGTTACTCAAATGTCAGTATTTTAACCAGGTTTCTCATTGCTGAAGCAGATTCCTTTGCCTTTAATTCAACCAACCCTTTTACCCAGGAAAGCTCCTTACTCATTATAGCTATCAATATTAACTAGATTGCCTGAAACAGAACTAATGTGCATGTTTTCCAACCTAATGCAAAGCAATTCTAAACCAGATAGATACAGAAAATTAATTCAAAGCTATGATAAAAATGATCATGTAAAACCATCAATAAATTAGACCTTCAATTTTGTCAAATTACAAAAAGAAATGTACAACCCATAATTTTTTAACTTATTGGAACGTTTCATAAAAATCTTTCATGAATAAATGTATTAATTTAAGTTCTAAGATTAATTTGTAGATAAACAGTAAAAAAAGACATTAATCAATCTCAAACTGTTTGGGATGTAATTAAGAGATTATTAATGAAATAACATGTTATGATATTAAGCCTTTTCACTAAGTGAATGTAACTTTAATTCATACTTTTGACTTGAAAATGAGTAGCATCATCAGCATCAGGGATGATAACAGTATTGAAAAGGCATGTTAAAAATTAATGATAAACAAAAATTTCATCCCACAAGACTTCTAAATTACATTTATTCAAATTTACTAAACTCTCAGTATGCCAAAGACCTGAAAAGTATACTTGTGGTTAAAAATGGTAATGACATAAGGTATCTTCATTGATTCTCACAAGTTACTCTACAGTAGTTCTCAACACAGAGCTGAAGGGAGGGAACCTAATCAGAATTACAATCAAATTGAAGTAATGAATGATTCTAAGCAAGGGAATGTGGCCATTGATTCCCCCAGATAAAGACCTAATGTTTCCAGTATTCTGAAAACTCATAAGAAAACACTTGAGTCTTTCATCACAATACTTAGAAAAACCCCAATTAATAAACCAATTAGTCAGGTGAACTTTTCTACCAAAATAATAAAGGCTTTTCCTTTTACACGTTTTCACTCTTTTTTGTCAAGTTCCTGTTATTAACAATCTGTGGCAGATAATAGGTAAGAATAACAAATGGATAATATGAATGATAACTATATTCTTATCACTTCTATTCTAGTCAGCTGGCCTTGATGCTTTTGTCAAAGGAAACTCAAATTGAGACAGGCATTGATAATTTTGTTGCTCTATAAAACCTAATCAGCTATCTTTGAACTACTGACTGGAGTAGAGTTTTCTCATTTTCACCTATTTATGCAAGAACAGAAAGAACTTGAAATTCTGTAACCTTTGAAATCAACAGGATAAATGTTCTAGTCTTCCAGGTTCAGGCTAATGAGCATCTAAGGGAATTAAATTAAAATCTGGGGGTATACAACACTTGCTTTCCTGCTTTAAGTACAGAAAAAAGAGGTACTAACTAGACGTCTCTTTCTTTATATAAAAAGTAGAATTGGGGAATGTATCTGAAAGAAGGAAAAAGCACAAACAAAAAGAATTTTAAAGTAAATAAAATATGGCCTACATATCTCCTCAAAAGTAGTACTGATCTTGTGTTCAACAGTTAAATTAGGTGACAGTTTGAAACAAAAGTAGTCAGTCTTTCAAGTCACTGAAACTGAATTGTCATTTATATATAACACTAGAAAAAACAAAAAAAAATCCTAAAATGAGCATTCAGATTATAGGCAATACCTGTGTAACAACATTCAATGAGTTTTTCCTAAGTAACAGGTGTGAAGAACTATTTTATTATTTAAAAGATTTGTGACAAATTCTGATAAGAAAGTGCTAAAGATTTTAACCAATTTTTTAATTAATGCATATACTGAGAAACAAATTTACTTGTAAATTCTTAGAAAATTCTATCTGTACTCAAAATCTCAAACAGCAAATACTGGTTTTAAACAGTATAATTTGAAGGAGTTTATGATGTACTGCAAACATAACAAGTGCATTTGTGCTTTAAGTGTAAAACTGTCCTTCATTGTGAAGCCACTGTCTTTCTGCTCTCTTTCTTTCCTTTGTTTCATTGATTGGGAATGAGCACAGTGGAGAGGTAGAAGAAAACGAAATGCAGATGCATAGTTGATTTACACTTAAAGAACCTTATATTATTGTATCTAGATTTCACATAAGGTCTTTTATGGAACCGACTATTCTCATTTCTGAACAAATCCACATAAGAAAATAAGAGCATTCATACCATATCTGTAAACTACAGTGCCACCCCCATTTCACTGGAAGTATCCAGTGAAGGATGCTTAGAGATAAAGAAATAGACAACATTTAGAATTTTGATTCCATGGAACATTCCCCTCTTCGTGTTAGAAAGGAAAAAATCCTTTTATTTTAAATTCTTTCTTTATTGATATATTTACAATATTTAATTTTATAGTCTTTTTCACACCCTCCAGTCTCTCTTCTTTTTCAGTTACATGTAAAAAGTATATGGGTGGTAAATTGACCCAACATAGACACATAATTTTATGCAGAGTTAAGTTCCTTCCAATCACACCTAAACAGCCCACTCCTACTCCCACAAGCCTTCACCCTTTCTTTTCACCAGTCAGCTGTCATCTAAGGAAAATATAATTAACAGAAAGATATGAAAACAGTGCACACTACAGAGAGTAAAAGACTCAAGCATAAACTGGAATTGTGCCATATCTGATGTTTAGCTCACACATATAGAGGTTGTGTTACTGAGTTACCTATAAGGTAGATAGATAAAGTTATTTTGTTTCATAACCTGGGGAGGGATAAGGTGGGGGTACAGGTGAGGGAAGAATAAGAAAAAAATCATTACTCTATTCCTCTAGGGATGTTCCAGGCTTGATACATTATTTTAAGACTGACAAAGACATTCTCAACTACAATGACCCAAATGGAAAATACTGCTATTAATGCCCCCTTCCTTGCCTGAAATAATGAAAGGAATTAAATGGTAATGTATATCATTACTCAGAATACATATCATGAACAAATAACAGGTTATTACCTTTAGAGAAAGACTCATCACAGAGATACAACATATGTTGTCTTAGTTAATGCATCTTACAATGAGAAAGAAAAGCAAATACTTCATAATATTTGCAGAATTACTTGGAAAAAAAAATGAACTTTCAAAGTTTTCCATAAGGCGTCACCAAAGTCTTTACAGAAAGTTTCTATAACAGGCTGAAGACATAAAATCTGAGTGATGTACTTTGTTTTTAATTAAAACACTTTGTGTGAAAGTAGGGATGTTTGATGTTTAACTGATCTAGAAAGCCAGATTTTTTAAAGGAACCACTAACATTATGCTTGTACTCTGAATAACAGATTAATTTAGTCACCGGAATGGTGTTTTTGAGGCACATAGCCTGAATGTTATGTTTCAATTAGCAAAACTCTATGACAAATACATGCTGTAAATAGCTCCTGTACAGTTGTATAGAATAGAAATATGTCACCATCCACTTTTTTCATTAGTTGAAGTAACAAGGATGAAAAGAAAGGCCTTTGAACACTGAGAAGTTCACATAGATTTAAAAGCCAGACAAGGGTGTGGTTTGGGCCAAATAACAGGGGACGAGTAGCCTGTGAAAAATTAAAAGCTTGTTCCTCTGTGCTATGAATATATTACAATATTTAGTGTATCTCTTACGTAACCGAAGGAATTTAATGTCATCTTAGGTGTTCTTATCTTAAAATTATGTTCTAATATAAAAATTTGCTTTGCCCACCTCCACATTACTGACATTAGGTCAGAATAAACAGATAAAAATTTTTTTCACATCTCTACTCTTGTTCAGAAATTACGTCAGTAAGCTTCAGCATAGTCTTCAATGATATTCATTGCTATTACATCAAGAGATTAACAAATGGTTTCTATAAATGCAGCATATTAAAGAGAAGCTTTTACCTCAGTATGTAGAAGCATCACAACAAGTAAAACATACTGGAATAAATACATAAGGTATTTAGGCATCCATTTAAGGTGTATAATTAAATTCATTCAAGTTCAGATATTAAATCTCCACACTTTTGATTAGTTGTTGCAGTGATTGTCTGTAAATGTCAGTGTACTTAAATAACCTAAAAAACCCAGTAAATCCTCACCTCTTTTATTTTTTTAAAAGAGATTTTTTTAGCTTTTAAATGGAAATAAGTTACTCCACAATCCTGAAAAATCTGCAACCTCTTTACTCCTTCAGAAAAGCAAATTCTAGTTTTAACTATGAACATGGAAATTTGCAAGTATCTGTCAGTTTATCCATCTGTTCAAAAAACCCTGATTTATCTTATGCACTAACAACTTCTTCTTGCATATCCCATTTTAATTTTTAATTTTTTTCTTTTCTTTTCTTTTGGTTTTCTTGTATGTTTTCTTCACCTTATGTTTTAATTAGGTTTGGTTTGCTTTGGTTTGTTTTGGTTTGAATGGAGAGTTTTAAGAAAAAAATTAGTTAGTTTTAAACTTTTTGAACTTTTGGGTAAGAGGCAATTTTGCTTCTTTCTTATTTTTCCCTTCTTCTGGATCAATAATTCTTCATTCAGTACTTCAAGTGAAATCCTCCTTTTAGCTACTAAAGTTACACTGGAAATATCCATCTGAATGAACAGAGCCCCTTGGGAATGGAAATAGATGCTTAGTTTCTCATTATCTCTTTATTTCCCTGCTTGACTAATTTTGTCCATGCATGCATGGTGGTAAGAAATGAGAAAGTTCTTTCAGAGTTTGTTCAATGTTTCATTCAATATACAGAAAATTTAAATACAAAACCACTTAGAACTAAGAATTACTTAACCTACAGTTTATACAATTCTTTGAAACATTTTTTTAAAGAATCTATACCATTTGTGCATCTATCCAGTACTGGATTTATCATGAATAAAACTTTCTACTATGCAGGAAGGTGTTCACACCATTTACTACATTATAAATAAAAATGAAAGGTGTAAGAAAGCTTAAGGACGTAGTTATTCTTAGAGAATCATTTTTCCATCTCTGGTAACCAGCACATAATTCTTCCAGCAGGTATTAAGTTATCTTTCAGGATGAAGTTCAGGACAAGCCCATTAAAATAATCTAAATCTGAACTTTTACACCAAAGGCATAGGAAACTGGGGAAAGGGACATGACAAGATCAGGAGGGTGTAGTATGAACCCACAGTTTGATAGTATCAAAGACAGAAATGTTTCTGAGGGAGTCCACAGAATAATGCTCTGTCTCTGAATGTGCTATTAAATTGTATTTTGTAGAATATCCTGAATTGAAAGGGACCCACAAAGATCGTCGAGTCCAGCTCCCGGCCCTGCACAGGACAACCCCAGAAATCACACCATGTGTCTAACAGCATTGTCCAAATGCTTCTTGAGCTCTGTCAGGCTTGGTGTTGTGACCAGTTCCCTGGGGAGCCTGTTCCAGTGTCCAGCCTCCCTCTGTGTGAAGAATGTTTCCCTAATATCCAAAATAAGCCTTCCCTGAAACATCCTCGTGCCATTCTCTCAGGTCCTGCCATTGGTCACTAGAGAGATTGATGCCTGCATTTTCACTTCCCCTCATGAGGAAGCTGTAGACAACAATCAGGCCTCTGCTCAGGCTTGTTTTCTCCATGCTGAGGAAATCAAGTGACCTCAGTCATTCCCTGTACAGCTTGCCCTCTAGGCCATTCACCATCTTCATGGCTCTTTGGATAGACTCTAACATCATTATATCTTTCTTTGGTTATGGTGACCAGAACCGCACACAGCACTTGAGATAAGGCTGCACCAGAATTGTTTCTTTAATTTTGACCACATTACCACTCGTTTCACTCTTCCCCTTTTTACACATTATAATCTGAAATAGATAGAATTGCAATACAGCAAAAGCAACTGAATAAAGGCTTTACAGTCAACATATGATAACGTGTCTTAAGTAGCTTTTTTCCATCCAAACTTTTCATTTTCCTGTCTGTGTCTCAGGGTTCAGCTCAGCTCCTCTTTGTACATAGAGATTCTCTCATATTCTCGTAGAGGTGCTCAGGTTGTCCAACTCTTGTTTCCTTTTGAAAATTATACTATTATCCTCCATACGTTTATGTTTCAGGACCTATTTCTTCCATGTACCGAGGAAGATTCCTCACACAGCCCTCAACTTCACCCTATTTTATTTCCTTCAATTGTTACATTTTTACTGTTGCGGAAATTTCAAAGTACATTCATAATGTGGAACAACTTTTAATTTACAGACTTTTGTGAAATTCTTCTCCCCTTTTGCTATAATATTCACAAACTTTGAATTTCCCTGAAGCAACTATTGTACAAGGGCTCATGAGGGTGTGGAAAAGTAAATGCAAGAATAGAATGCAGGATAGTTTCCTGAGAAGAAAAATACCTGGCTGTTTGTCATGTAGAAAATATAGCAATGTGTAGATTTGTAGATTTATAGATTTCAGTTATGATTCTGTCTATAATGTTGTCTGGCACAGTTTACATTGTAGAGGAAGAACAAGGAATATGTATCTCATGACGCAGTGTTCAGATAAGCAGAAAAGTATTTTTGAACTATGGAAATTCTAAGCAGTTATTGGAATGGGAAAGAATAAGAATGTATTGTTGTGATGAGGATTGAATAGCATTCTTTGATAGTTCAGGCTGAAAGGACTTCAGGAAGTCCCTGACTGAAAACAGAGTCAGACATGACATCGGATTACTTACTCAGGATTTTATCCAGTCTGAATACTCAGTTGCAGTTGTGTGCTATTTTAACAGCACTTCTGATCAAACAGAGTCATTCCCAACTGAATCTAGTTAAATGATGTTTTTCACCAAGTGAAGTTATAGAAAAATATAATTTGTAAAGTTTAATACTTAATTACAAAATAGCCATCAACTAGTCTTGGGCATAACCTGGGATACCAGTGTATCTGTGTATCTGAGCTATACAACTATCAGAAACATCTCCTGAACTGTATTTATTTAATTTAGTTCTGTAGAGACTCAATCTTACATCTTGCAGAGCCATGGAGAAGTGGTTTGTAATAAGTAGCTGAGTTGTCCCAATCCCTTTGTGTTTTAAAGATTGATGCTTTATTGCTTAAGTTTTTTTGCATGTTATTCTCTTTTTCTCTGAGGCATCAGTGCAGTTGAGAAATAAATCCATTCAAACTGAAAACAATTTACTACATCAATAAGAGGCAGCTTTTCATCTGTAAACAGGCAAAATATGTAATTTATTGCGTTGCTACTTTTGAAATATCTTTTCTTTATCTGACATTTTAATATACTTCTCTGGTCAAAAATCTAAGGGTCTACAAAAATGTTATGTTTGAATGTCTATTGGAGCTCCATATGCAAGATTTTTCTGACATTTGTATTGAAACCAAGTGCAACCATTTTCCTCAAACATATACATAGGATGGGATTAACCTTAATAACTTTAGACTTCTGTTGTGTAGATACCCATATAAGGTAATCATCTATAGTTCCTTAAGAATTAAATAGGAATTTTCAGGATGTACTTGACTTGACCTATCTTAAACTTCTACCTCAAGAGTGAAAAAGATGCTGTCTGGAAAAATCTTGAATCCAGGCTCATGACAAAACAAGAATGGTGCCCATAGTTGCTACATTTGGAATACATTTACACACAGACACATAAAAAGCCATGTGGGTGCATGAACACACACACAATCCCAACAAATAACCAACACAAAACAGGACAAAACAATAAGAACTTTCGTGGTTTTTTTTGTTTGTGCTCTTTCGGGAAGTTGATATTTACTACCTTGTGTGTAGCTACCATTTAAAAGTATTTTTTAAAAATATCTGTGACTTTTAAAAATGTTATTCTCATTAATGTTAAAGAATTCTGCTGACAGAGTTATCAATAGAAAGGCTCATACATTTACAAACCTCATGATAGTTATTTGTAGTACAAAAACAGTTCAGATCCACTAAAAGTATCAATTTGATTCATTCTCCATAGAAAATATATTGCTTCAAATAGATAAAATCTAAGTACAAAATTTCTGTCATATATGAGACCTAGTGATTGTTTACTGGAAGATAGAAAAGCTTTCTTCAATTTTTCCTTTTCATATAATAATATTTTCATCACCATGACTTGATGATTTCCAAACATATTTTCTGACATACTACATTGTTAACACTCATTAAAGTAGTTTTTTTAAATCATACTTTAGTATAAAACTTGTTGCTGCTCAGAAATGAACTAGAGAATCGTTAAATCAGGTGTTCATTTCAATTTATTTTGACGCTTCTGAAAATAAGCACCTCAGAGTGAAAAACAAAATGGCTTTCAATAGAGGAAAAGATGCACTTCCAAGGCACAAGGAATCCCTTCTGAAGTTCTAGTATGGGATGTGTATGCTTCTTTCCATCTGTTTTATTGGAGGCATACACACCTAGTTTGTGATAACAGCTTATCTTTCAGGTACCTGATGGTAGGCTAGATAAAGCCAAGGACAAGTGGCTTGCTCTGAACAACACATCACGTTTAGGCAGTTGCATCTTCACCTCATTTCACTGTCTACTTGATTGTGACTGTTTATAACACAAGTTGCTCCCTCATCAAGGAGGCTGACCACTCTGCCTTACATTGGATCTAAGTACAGGTGGCTTCCCACCCAATTAATTGTCCATGCAGGGTAATACTGATGTTTTTTTAACGAATCCTCATTCATAAATCACAGTCCAGCTGTTTCCCACAGTAGAATGCCATATGACTGAAGAGCTGTTACCAGGCTGGCACCTGCCCTCGTCACTTTACATCTTACAAAGTCATTTTGATTACAGTTACTTTCATTTACTTTGAAGTAGTTTACAGACAGAAATTACATGCAGATGACCAAAAAGGTCTTCAGAATACTAAAATAAGTTTTAAACTTATTATGTAGGTCAAGAAATTATACATATGTAAAACTCTGCAAATTCTCAGAAGTCTTTTTTCTTTTACTACAACAAATAATCAGTAAAACAGAACAAGTACATTTAATGGATTAATTAGTCAAAGAGCTCATTAATATAAGCATTCATTGTTATGAATGGATGTGAGGTGTTTAAATAAGTTCCTACCTCTGTCCAGGCCTATGGCAGTAGACAGTAACTTACTGAGGCTGCCTGAAGCCCAAAACCCACTCTCATTTGCAAGTCTTTTTAATAATGGTTGATTCGGTCTCTTATAGAATGAATTATTTATTTAATAGACACAAAACTAACAGACATAAGACTTAAAACAGATTATTACTACACAGGAAAAGGAACTATTAATAGTTAAATATACAGTGCACGATTAAAGGTACTATTGTTTTAATACTGCTAGTGAAGAAAATAGTGTAGATTAGGATTCAATGTATTTTGCCATCCAATTGTTGAACGACCATACATAGGAATCCCTTCCCTCAATTTCTAGAAAAGTAACCATGAAGAATGCATCCAAACTTCAGGGAGAAGTCGTCTCACACGCTCCCAGGGAGTGTGGAAGAGAATTCTGCCTTCTGTGATAGTTTATAGTACTTTTATAGTTTAAAAGCAGTGCTTTTGTCACTGATATTTAATTTTTATCTCTCTCCACATCTGCTCTCCAGATTGATGTGTTGATTCTGGGCAGACCTCTTGGCGCCAGGAGATGATCCCTGCTTGGCCTCTGCCAGCCTGGGTTATATGTCCCATTTGTACCTGTCACCTGTGGTGGGGAGAGGGGAAGATGTCCTATCACATTCATATATTACCAATAATCGATAAACAACTAGTTCACCTGACCACAGTAGTTATATCATCTTGACCATCTTGTAATCTTAATTTTCTAAAGTGCGCATTTTCAAAAAATTATATTTTTTTCTATGTCTTCCCATCTTAATAGTGTACATAGGAGACAAAAGAATCTTGGGAGTTTTCTGAACACTAACAATTATCCTTATCATTCATCACATGATTGTTTTCATATACATACACAAAGGACCAAAGTTATCCCAACTACTATTAGAATATTAACCTTTACATTTCTTGTGTATGCAGTGGAGCGAGACATAGACAATCTCTAGTTGATTCAGAACTTCGGAACACTAAATAACTCTCTGGGTTTACATCAGCTGGAAAAGAACTCTTGCTTGGTGCTTAACATTAGACAAAGACTACCTGAGCTAAATGTTTGTAAACTTGAATCTAGGCTACAGGACATGTGAGATTCATCCTCCTAATGTGAGATTTGTTTTCCTAACCCAGGCAGATCAGATCAGATTGAACACTATTTGAATCCCTCCCTGGCTTACCACCAAGGTTTCCTTACAAGACTCACCTCAGAGAGGAAGGAGAAAGCTGCCAGCTTTGTGTTGACATACAGTGAGCTTACAGTATCCTGTCAGTATAGGACTCACACATTAAAGAAATGCATAACTAGACTGTTTGTAAAACCAATTTTTTCACAAATAAGAAACAAGATCATGTTATTTTTCTATAAATCCTTGAAAATAAGCAGATTTTGAGTAATTATGTGCACAACACAGTATGAATTCCAAAAAGAAGAACCTTAAAATTCTTGCAGCTTATTTTCATAAATATGTAAACACCTCAAATTGCCTAGTTTTATAGTAGAATCATCTCAATCAGTAGAGTTTTGTTTAACTTCACAGTGAACAGGAAATTGCAGGTGATTTTTTTATTATTATTTTGTGTGATTTAGACAACAATTGCTCTAACTCATTTCCCACTCTTATTTTCTTTCAGTTTAGAAGGAAAATAGTTTGACCTACAATACAGATTCTCTTGGTATTTTGTCAAATTTATTTTACGCCAGTAGCAGTCGCCGATTTTAATTGAATGGAAACAACAGCTCTCATCCTGTGTGTCACATTGCTGGATTTTGTATCATTGAATTTCAATCTGGTTTCACTGGGACCTGCCAAGTGTGGCTTATGCCAACCTCTGAGTCTCCTTGCTATACTCCTTTCCAGGATAGCATTGTTTGCCTTTTGTCTGTTCTCTGATTAAATTGACACCATTTTACCTTTTGTGACTCCTGTGTCATTTTCTGTTGACAGCATCTAGCAATGGTAACAAACCGATGTCCTTGTGGAAGGGGCAGAAACCATTGATTGTCTGGGTGTATTAATGCAGACCCTTTAAAAGTCATGCAGACGTGGCTTTGTGCTAACTGGCAGCTGAATCGGGGCTAGCAAGAAATGCTATTAACCACAGATAACTGTCAGCACCTTCTATTCACAGCAATGTCACTTTGTACCATTTGAGGGACAGTTGGTAGTGAAATTTGTTAAAGCAATTGTCCCCCTCCTTGTACACATCCTGAACTGATACTATTTAAGGCAGAAGAGTGGAAATAGTTTTCTGATTAGACTGATGTTGGTAGGATGCTCATATAATTTCCAGGGAGCTGAAACACTTAATTCAATCCATCTGCACTTCACAGCTAAAATCTCTTTAGAACAACAAGATGGGCCCTGCTGACATGAGAGGTTAAATGTTTACCATGGATAGGGAATTTGTAATTGCCTTTTTAGAAATGAATGATTAAAAGTGGTTACAAGAAGCACCTGGCTATATAAGTCTTATCCATAAAACACAAGGGAGATGTAATAATTATGTCAAGTCCTTCCACCATGGTCTTTTAAAATGGGATAAGAAAATTAAAATACCAAATTCTTAAAATTATGAATGCTACAAAACATCTGCATTTAAAAATAAAATGTCTGAGAAGTGCAGAATGGTCTTTTTTAAGCTTATATGCTGAACATTAAACACTTAATCAGCCCCCCCTCTGTTCAGCAACAAAATTGCACACTCTTTTGTCATATTTGCAAACAATTTCAGTGTGTTTTCTAGATAAAGGAATTTTCCAAGTGTTGAAGTAGAAACTAGAGTGGGAACTTTGTCTTCCTTCTGCTCAGTTTATATTATCATGAACAGCATAAATCAACCATGTATTTTGAGTTTTTACCATCATGACGAAAGCACGACTGTTCTCATATTTCCCTCAGAAACCAAACATTTCATTCTGGTTCTAAGTCGCTCTGTGAACAAATTAAAGTACTGATGGCACATAAACATTTCTGATTCAAAGTTATACTGTATAGTAGGATATATTAGCTCATGCACAGTACCACATCAAAGTAACTGGCTTCCTCCCCACAGTTGGCTCACATAGCCACCTCTAAGCGCTACTGAAACAAATTCAGCCTGTCTGCATTCACCCATTTAAACATTTCCTAATTATTGCAAGATATTGTAGAAGCTGAAGAGAAGTGCAAATCCCCATTGATTCTTGGAATAAGTAGGACCCAAGTATATATAAGCAGGACCTACGAATATGTACTGTCATGTACAAGATGGTATGACTTGTATATTACTTTTAAGATAATTAAAATGACACATGCTGTGACATAATACATAACTATTCCATAAACTCAGTAGAATGATATTTACTTTATTGAGTGCTTTTCTTCACAACAGTTATTGTTTTGCTCCACTGTGGTACAGTGATGCCTGCACAGGTTATTATTCACTACCTATGGTTTTTGAAAAGATATTTCCCATTATAAAAAATGTAATTAGCTTATCTTCTTTTTATTTTTATTTTTATTTTTTTAATTTTACATTTTAGTAGCAAACAGAGAGTTTTTGTATTTGGTATAGAAAACATCAAAACAAAGGGAGTATTATGTCATTTGCATTCATATTCACCATAGTAAGATTCATTATAGTCTTTGCAAAGCATTTAGCTCTCTATAAGAAAAATATGTGCAATATTCTGCAATTCTGTATACATGACCATAGATTATTACTGGAATGTTATTGCAGAAAAGCTCTTCAGTTGAGATGTAGCATCTCAGCAGTGGGGATGCTCAAAGGAGAATGCAGTGGCGTGTATGTTGTTTCCACATATGCACCAAAAGCAAGTACTCAGAACACCATTTTAAGTAAACTCAAACATTAATTAGGCCTTTGCATAGTGATAATTTTGCTACTGTTTTTGAAATACACTACTGGATATCTAAACATAGACATCCTTACAGTAGTAAGGATATTGCAGTATTTTTTTGGATGTTTGGGTGACAAACATGAAACAACATCTTGTTGCAATCATAACTGATATAGATCTGTCAAACTAGTTCCTGATGGATATTTTTGTTGCTATTTATCCAGCTCTGAGAGAACAGTGATGTCTGTGACACTCAAAGGTTGCTGTAATTAAACTCTCCATCCATCTGTGAATAAGATTTGATAATATTTTCAAGAATAGAATGTTTTCAGCTATTGTACATATTAATTTTGGCTTGTTAAGGGACACGTTATCCTGTGTAACTTCTAAGAACAGTTTGTAAGGAAGTTTCCTTCTGTATGTTTCACTGAAACAGAAGGCAGCAACTACCTAAAGTATTTAAAGGTTAACTTAGATATTTTTCCTCTACAGATTGTAAGATGTTTCTTTTGTAAGAGTTAGTGACAGTACTACAACATAAATTAGGACAGAAAGTGTTTGGGATTTTTTTCCCTTCTTTTCTCTGGTATTAAATATTTTATAGCTATCAAATGTGTAGGTAGTGAAACTGCACTATGACCAGAGGCCAAACAATTGTAAAGACACAGAAAAAATACAAGCAAAAAAGAAGTTTACTGATTCTGTAGATAACTGCATTTCACTTTTTTTTTTTTTTTTCTGTATGAACAGCAATTTCAAGGAAGCTCTATTACTGATTTCAACTCCTGTAGCAAAAGATACTTTGCAATCATGAGCTCATGAGTTGGCAGATATATATAAAGTCCTCAGAATGATTGAAAACACTTCTGGAACTCAAATAGGAGTATATGTATTCAATAAAAGTTTCCATGGGCCTCTAAAGGAAAAATAAAAAATAAAGACTTGGAAATTATTATCAAAATGGCACCGGAAAGTAGCGCTGATTAAACAACTACAATTCTGTTTTCCTAGAAACTTAAAGAAAAAAAAAAAAATAGAAAACTCCAACCCAATATTTCTGTCAGAAAATGAAATACATAGAATTCTAGCATCAGTATTCAACACTATCAATATAAGATACTATGTTCAAACATCTGCACGAACTTCCTGTCTACATAATTGACTTCAACCCCTTATACTCTCTCTCAGCTGTGCTTTCACCATTCCAGATCCATTTGAGTCATGTAGAGTACAGATGTAATGCTAGTTTTTGTCACTGCCTAAAAAAGAGCGACGTTCTTGGTTTTGGTTGAAACCATCAGATTTCTGATAGGTATTTCTGCTTCAGAAATATATTTCAACAAATATATTCTAAATTCTTCCATGAATGAAGGAATAATTAAATGTTGTCTGTTACTTTTCTTACTTTTCTTGTAGTATAATAGACTCAGGGAAAACAAAAGATCCTTACTTTAGACAAAAATATTTTTCTTTTCATTTAAAAAGAAACAGTTGAAAAACGTGAGAACTGTTTTGATGAGTAAAAAATGATGGTCAGGGATCTTTAAAAAAAAACAACAAAACCACAAATAAATCTATTTATCAATTCTAAACACTTTGACAAGTAGGTAATGCATCCCTGAAAACAGATGTTTATAATTTATTGTTAGATAGTCCTTGCCATTCTGAATTGCTTGGAGGCCTATGAAGGTGTTTGCTTACCTCACTAACCCAACTGTCCTCACTTCTGTGTGCTCATTGACACTCCAGACTTTGGTTGCTGCTTATTGTTTCAGCTGTTTTTGAGTTCCCTATAAGCTGCATTCTGCACAGCTGCTGATGTCATTATTTGTCTGCCACAGCTCTAACATATTTGTGTAGCTGGTCGCTTCTACCATAAGATTCAATAAAAGGAAGGAGGATGTAAATGGAAAGGAAATTATTATCTGAAGACTGGCAGCTACAGCCATTGCTGATTTTTCATTCTGTATTTTACCTATATAACGAAAAGCCGTACAGCTAATGAGAAACAAGAATTTATGGTGCAGTATGCTGAATCAACTATCAGTTGGAAAATACGTCCCTAATATTTAAATATATAATTAAAATAAGTGGCTTGGGGGAAAAAAATGTTCATAAGCAGTCCACAGCAAGAATTTTCAACATCTGTATTCACCAACTAATTTAAACTGTTCTATTTTTTCAAGTATATTACATTACAGTAAATTGGTAGAAACTGAGAGGAAGACGAAAAAAAAAAAAGAAACCAACAAATGGAAACCAGTTTTGGTTTGGTCTTCAGGATATTTTTGATTTATTAAACTGCATCACAATATGCCTAGAGGTGAGAGGGTAAGTTAAAAGAACAACACAGATGACAAAAGGAATTGGGATACAAAAAATCATTTAAGCTACCTATGATATTCATATAAATATAAGCTGACACCTTGCAAAAGGCCACTGTACTTCATAAATCATAAGTTTAGAAGGGACCCTGAAAGATAAGGTATTCCATCAAGTACATGTAATCACTACTAACACATTTTTGTCTGCTCTTCAAATAAACAGTTTCCATTTTCTGAATGTTTTCCTCTTTTGTTTGAGAACATGCAGTTTAGCCATGTATATCACTCTATAACACTACATATTTTTCTTCACATGATTCACAGTTTTTGGCAAATCTGTTCACACAAATTCCTACTTTTCTTCAAGTTTGCATTCCTGTTTTGGTTCTACTGTATTTCATCTTTCCTATTTTGAAGACTATAAATGTAACCATTTCATATTTAGTCTTTCTAGATAGGTCCCACATCCATATTCCCAATCAGTTCTCTATTAATTAGAATAAAATCTGTTAATTAGAATCACATTCTCAAGATGTTTTCTACATCTTCTGTACACCTAAATTGTTATTAATACCTTCCAAAAATTTGTGGATCAGTATGGCCAGGGGATTTGTCTTATCCAGCTGTTGAAAACAACAATGCAGACTAAGAAATCTGTCTGTGTCATTCAAAGATTCAATTATAGTCAGTGGAGAAAAAAAAGTACTTGGAGTATATAATTCAACAGCTGCATACCAAGTGAGGGCTGCACTTACTCACCAGTCATGTCAATCAATTGAGAAAATAGTGTTGATGTCCACTCTCCAGTTGGACCTTATAAGAACTACAGCTGCTCTCATCCTAGAATGTGTGAATTTACTTTTGGCTAGACAAAGAATCACAAAATATTCTGTGTTGGAAGGGATCCACAAGGATCATCATGTCCAACTCTTAAATGAACGACTCTTACAGAGATCAAACCCATAAACAGGACACTATTAGCACAATGCTCTAATCAACTGAGCTAAATATCTGTATATTGCTCACTGGAAAGCCATGGAAAAAAAATTAAGAGTTTTTATACTACTGTATCACATAACAACTTTAACTTACTTGATTTCCATATAGGTGTCAATGTACTGAGACACTGATAACAAACAACTTAGTTTATACTCACGCATCCACCTGCATGGATTTTAAAACTGATGGTTACTGTTATTGTTCTTCTGGTTCTCTATGTTACACATGAAAGTTAAAGATATTCTAGTTGTAAAATTTTGGGAAATTGTTTGTTTGGCTTGTGAACAGCTCAACATTTCTGTTGTCTTAAAAGTCTATGCTGGAAAAGAGTACTTCATTTTCATTTGAGAAAATGCCAACTGTGAAAGCAGGCAACATAAGCAATTAACCAAGTGGGCTTTGCCTTTTATTTTTAACTGCTTGTCAATGAATTTACCACCCACAGCCTTCTCTGTGGGTGTATGTGCATGCACAGGGTATCTTTCAGGGCTGCTCAAATTCTGCTGTGAAGATAGCATGGGAAATGTGTTTTTGATTTGCTTACTCTTTTATTCCCCTGATCTATGCACTAGAAGTTCTTTACACAAACAAGAAATACATTCTATGCTGGGATTAGAAATTCTAAAGTGGTATGGTAACTGAGCCACTGTTTTTATTAAATGAAGACGTACGCAGTCTGCAGCTGAGGACATCTTATTTTAATAATATCAGAAATTATATGTATTCAGTAATTTTGGAAGATCTTTTGTCAAAAGCAGTGGATCTGCACTCTTTAGCCTTTATGAATTTACTTCATATATTTGATTTATTAGAAAATGTTACCATCTCTTACCTCACTCTATTACATAATATATTCTTTTAAAATACTGAGTTAGAGCAGCTAAATGTGACTCTGGTATTTTAAGTTCCATGATAATGTAAAAATGCTTGTATTTTTATAGGCTGACATTTGTAATGGTAGGTTAAATCAGGCACCGATATCTGGATTGGTGGGAATGAGGTAACAAAATTGCTATTTTTTTGCTTGTCACATTACCAAAAGACTATAAGAACAAGTAGGGTCACAAGCAACATATAGACAGCTATCTCCATGACATCAAGGAACTACACATCCAAGAATAATAAAAAGAGATAATGATACGTGAGGTTTAAAGGAACAATTTTCAAAATTTTCAAATCTCACCACCTAATATTTATTTTTAACTAAAAAGCTAACCTATAAACACAATAGCCAATTGTAGATCTAAATAAGAAGAAGCCAAGACAGGATTTCTAGGCTAAAGACTAATTGCAGAAGTCATTGACTAAGATACCACAGCCCATGTTACACAAGAGGTCAGGCTAAATGATGGGAGCATTTTCTGAATCTACAAAAGTAGATGTCTGTGCCTTAACAGAATACAACTGTAGCTTCCTAAAAATACTCTTTTTTTTATTCCACAGTTTAGGTCTGAGGTTGCACTGAAAGATTTTTCTCTTTGACCTTGAGAAAGTGATTGACACTTTTTTCTTATACCATCTGTCTTTGGGTGTACCCTTACTTTTAAACAACAGAAGAGAAGTGTGTAAATTCTCACACTGGGCTACTGATTAGAGACCCTGTTTCATCATCATGGTGGAGTGACCTTGGCCACCTGCCTGACCCTTACTCAGGGGCTATCTTCCTCTCTGCTCCTCAACATGACAAGGGGAAAAATTAAGCTGAAAAAACTGATGGGTTGAGATAAAGAAAGGGACATGACTTGCCAGTTACTCTAACAGGATTCAACTCAAGGAATATTAATTTTATTTATTATTAATTTGAAACTGAGTAGAATGGTGAAACAAAAAACTAAATCACCTTCTCCCACACACACCTTTTGCTCAGGTTCAGATTCGCTCCTTTATTAGTGAATCCTCTACCTCCCCCTCCTGAGTGGCACAGAAAAGACGGGGAATGGGGAGTTGTGTATAACAGGTTCTCTCTGCTTTTCTTCCTCTTCACACTTTTGCTCTGCTCCAGCATGGGCCTGTCCTACAGGCTACAGCTTCCTTCAGGGCCTGTTCATCTGCTGCAGTGTGGGGTCACCCACAGGCTACAGTGAGGATATCTGCTTCCCAGTGGTTCTTCATGGGCTGCAGAGGAAACAATGCCCTGCTGTCTGGAGCACCTGTTCCCTCCCTGCCACCCCCCACCACCTTCTTCTGTCACCTTGCTGTCTGAAGGACTGTTTCTCACTTTTCTCCTCACTCTTCATTGCCTGTCTTCCTTAAACATGTTATCACTGAGATGCCACCACCTGGGGCTTGTGGGCTTAGCCATGGCCTACGGCATGCAGGGCAGTCCCAGCCTCTCTTCACAGAGGCCATCCCTGAAGGTCCCTGCTGAAAAACATTGCCAACTACACTTAATAGAGTCATTAATGTCTTCCCTGACTGTTTTTGATTGCTTAGGGTTTGTTTTTGTTGTTGTTTGTTTTTTTTTTTCTAGAATGACCCAGCTGTAAAGGAAGATGACACTCAGGATGCCACTCTAGACACCATTCTTTGATCCTCTTTTATTTAGCAGTGTTGTCAAATGTCATTCTTCCAGTGTCACAGCTTCTTCCACTTTGTTCTTATGGCCAACAGAAGGAGGTAATGAAGATCACTATAAGGTCTTCTGTAGTCCTTGTACACCATCCTTGCTTTTACATAATTTAAGTAAACAGAAATGAACTGTGATGTACTGCCAAATACAGGATTATAGCACCTTTATTCATCCTGAAACACAGTAATAATTTGAAACAAAAATCACTATGAACAGGTAATAATGCTGGCATCTCAGAAATGTGTTCCAAGTAGAGAAGTGCCAATAAACAAGCTTCAAGAATTTTAGTTTTTACACAACAACTTCATGTTTTGCCATTTTGCAGTTTGAAGATGTTTGGACTTGTAGCAAAATTAACTGCAGTCTGTGTCTCTGTATAGAAGAAAAAGCCAAAAACCAAAAAAATCCATCTGAATTAATCTAGACACTGAATCTCCTCAGCAAAGTAACTTGTTTGTCTTATCAAATGAGTCTGAAACTCTACACAGATATTTAGCTTCTTTCTCTTTTCTTCTTTTTATTTTTCTTTTCTTCATCTTTCTATTTTTCTTTTTCAAATTTAACAGTATAAACAACATTGACATAATTTTGTAGCAAGTATTTCATCTGTTCAAGTATGAATTTTGAGGTGAATGTCTCCCCAAGGGACACAACTCAATTATGCATCAGTTTTACTTGTAATTCCTACATTACTTGTAGTTCCTAATTTTCAATTTTACTTGTAATTATTAAGTTTCTGCTACAATATACCTGCAAGCTAGAAAATGCTTTTCTTCTTTTGTCTGAGTACATAGTTTATTCACATCTACTTTTTTTTCTTTTAAACTGCACATTCTTTTATTGTATACTGGGATTTGGAGAATGTTAGACCCCAATATCCCTGCAAGTGGTAGTGGATGTAACAGTTTCACTAAGAGATTCCACACTAGCATCCAGAGGAAATATGGTTAGGTGCCAAGTTGCTGTTATGGCTAAAGCACCAGGGTAATACTGCAGAGGAAGAGAAGTTTTTATCAGACTATGAAACACCACAAGATGTCAGTTGCCTTACTGTTCTAGAGTACAGTTTCTCAATATATTCTTCTAGGTAAAAGAATGTGAAATATTTTGGGCAAGAAAGGCTGTCATTGGTATGACCATCGTCATCATCATGGGATCACCACTCTTAAACAGTAACACCTTTCTGTCAGCCTTCTAGCACATGGATATTCCCTTGCATTCCACAAGATTTTGTATTTTAAATATTGAAACCAATAAAATAAAACTTGTTTGAACTGAATCGTATAACCATACATTTAGACTTTTTATTTTCCTTTATACAGTTAAGAAGGAAAAAAAATCCTGTAGGCTTAATTCCTCATCTGACTCCAGCTATGTAACACTGAAGAGCCTAGTATAAAATAACCACCTAAAAAATAGACGCTGAGCATTACAGGACAGTCTACCCATCACACCTGCAAACAAGTGCCTTTTTCCTACTGGAAAAAGAATATGCCAATAGAAATAGTGTAAATTAAATATTTTAACCTTAGATTGAAACTTGATGTGAAAAACGTAATTTCCTGTCTTAAAATGCCCATAGTAGCAAAAGACAAGCTTCGTTATTACTGGCTTAAAAACATTTGCACTGGATTGTTACAACAATCACCTGCCAGGACTTTACTAGGTTCTTTGAAGTTCAAAGCCATGAGTTTTCAGATTTAGAGAATATATTTTTATCAAGTAGTCCAATCTTCCAGATACTTCCTAATCTTGTCTCTCCATTATCAATATTGCTGTTTTATCATATACCTGTGGGAAAACATAACCTTAGCATAGATGGCTTTCAGCTGTGTGGCCTCTACCCAAATGAGCTTCAGCTGTGACCCTGGGTGGGGCAGCTAAGCTAACCAATCATTGTGTGGGGAGGAGCACCTGATATATGGTATAACAGGTTGTCTTTTAAGAGGCAAGGTAGGGGCTGATGATGTAGTAGTTGATGTGGCTATTGTTGAAGCCTGCCTTAAATAAATATCCCTCGCGTGCCTGTAAGAGTGCTGTGACATATACTTGGACCAATTTTTTTTTAAAAAAAGGAATTTCTCCCATTGGAATGAAAAGAAAAATACTGCCAGAGAGTTATAACGTGGCTCTGTTTGTTTTTTCTGTATATCAGTGGGCTTTGCCACTATGTTATAACCTTAAGCAATTTGTCAATCTTTTACTTCTTTGTTTTTCCCTTCCATTTTCTTTCATGCCTCTGGAAGTCAGATTGCAGCTCATAGCACTTTGAACAGTACTGTAGTTCTTTGATCTGGCACTTAGCCAGTGAATTTGCACTGCATGGTGAACTGAAGCAAACTGCTACAGTCTCCCTAAGTAAGTAAAATCCCAGGAGTAAAAATGAGCTCTATTCTCCCATTAGATTGAGCTTGTTGTTTAATGGGAAAACACAATCTATTTTATAACTATTTTAGAAAGTTTAATAAGATGCTCACTATAAAAGAAATAGTTCTGAAAGTATGAACACATCTGAACCGAAAGTACTTATCAGAAAGTGATTCCTGTTTTCTCTGTGGAACTGGTATTTCTTTCAGTGCTTCTCTCTATTATCATCCCCTCATGGAATTTCTACTTTTCTTGGATCATAAATCCATATGATTGCACAGATCATCTGGGTGCCTTGACAAATGTGATACTGCAAAAATTGGGTTAGCCTATATTACTTAGGCTGTTATGAAATGTATGTGAAATCTACAGACATCTTTTAGTAGATAGCTGTGAGCAGTTCCAATATCATAAGCTTACAATCAGTTACTCAGTTTAAGGTTACTTTTAAAGGTCCTTTGGATACACTTTTTGTTGATAGATTTTTTCTTATTTTTCATATATCTGCTTGTCAGTAGCTCACACTAAAATATGGTGGTTTGAAAATGCAGTCCCTGAACCCAGATATAAAATTATTACTCTGAGATTGAAAGCAAAACATGACATTTTCTTTGATAACAAAGGGAAAGTCATACATTATTGGACAAATCTTGTCACAATGTCCTGTGTTAAATAGGAGTTCAGAAATAAATTGTTATTGTTGTAGGGCATCATCGATGTATTGAAATGGTAGATATTGAAGCACTTATTTTTCAATTACAATCACAACTACTATTTACTATTTATAAATGTGAATAGAATTATCCACTGAAATTGAATTAAAATAAATCACTACTCTTATGAAAATCTGTATATGCTTCTGTACAAAGTGTAGAGGACTACTTACTTAAAGGAGAGGATTATGAAAACATCTCACTATTTTTACAGCATACTAAAGGACATCCTAATAACTCTATTTATTATATGCGTCCATGGATACACAATACTCCTAAACATATATTCATTTCACTTTCAGACAGATTCTCCCATAGATGGGTAACATCAGAGGGTAGTATTAAAATTTCTGTATGATAGTAAACAATTTAGGAGATACAAAGAAATATGCAAAGGCTCAAAACTAAAAAATTTTTGAAAAATCTCTGAAAAGCAGAACTATAAAGCTTATAATGCTATCCTCTGGACTGTTTATCATTTTATTATATCTGTTTACTGTTAATTGTTCCAATATTCTAGGGAGACAGACTGAATTGCCTTTCCATCAGAATTTCTGCTAAAGAATTTCAGATTAGTTTATATAAATGACTTTAATAACAAAAATCAGTGTATTTTTCTTTCTTTAAATTGTAGATTTATTTCTCGTGAGTATCTGTATTTCATTTTATTCTAAAATTACATATGGTGTTTAAACATGCATGTTTTTTTATATGCCAACTAGACCTTGTATGTCTTGTCTCCATTGGATGAGGCTCCTCAGACTTTAAGCCATCAAAAAACAATTACATTCTCAATTTTGATTTCAGAGCTACAGTGATCTTTAAAGGTTATTGAGACTTTATACACCAAGTTATGGCGTAATGTTCTACAGGCAAAATGACAGGATTAACATAGGCAAAGCAGCAGCTTGTGGGAAGAAGCACAAATTCCCTTTAGTTGAATAGGCATCTAACTGAACAAGTCAAAACAAAGTAAACCAGAATGTATTTGGACCCTGTGCAAATTTGGAACAAAGTTGGTTGTTCTGCTTGAGGACAAGAAAAAAAAGAAAAGTGAAGGTGGGGGGGAATGCTACAAGAATCATTCTTCAAACTGACATATCCAACTTAAATACTGGGCTAGGAGTGAGAGGTACATGAGATGCTAGAGAGAATATGACAGCTTTCTGAACTACATACCAATGTAGAAAATTTGAGATACAGAATAAATCCAGATTCATCAAAAATGATTAAGTGCAAGCTTGCACAATGATAATATTCGGTACAAACTATGCTTCACAGACCATAGTGCTTTCTAGAAAACATATAAATAATGTGCTTAAAAGTTCTCCTCTGAAGTATTCTCTGACTTCCATTTGCTCTCAACTTTGAGCTTCACTCAATTCTCTGAACAGTCAATTAAATTAAAACCTACCTCTGCATACTTCTTTAAGGTATATCACTTTCAAACATCCTCAGAGATGTTAATTTAGAAACACAATGTCAGATATACACACACATGTATATATATAATGCAGCAAGCTAAGCTATACTTCCTTTTGTGTTCAGCTCTAAACACACTTGCTTCAAAACATACAGTTTATGTTTAAAATTATCTTTTCTTTCAGAATTATTGAATATCTTGTCATTCTTTCATTGTGTGATATACCTTCAAGACTAATGAACCGTCATGGTTCTTTTTTATGTCACCCATTGCCTCTATTTTATTTTTGATGAATTATTTAAGCATGAGACCTGAAAATCTGATCTTTTAAGTTAAAATTCTTATCGTCCTTTTTTTTTTTTATTAAAAATACATTTGCAAGTCAAAGCTATTTGATTATCATTTCTAACCAAGGAATTAGGATACTATTCTATTGATAGCAAACTTAAAGGCAACAACTATAAGAAAACAAAGAGCTTGACTGACCATAAGAAACAATGAGCATTGATAACATGGATTATGAACATTTCCAAATAAGAATATATGATTTTGTGGGGAGGCATTATCGTAAGAATTGCAATCAGATAGTTCTGATTTACAAATATTTTTTTCAATATCACATTATTGTATCACAACTTCACTGGCAATCTAAATTATTTCTAAATCTGATGAGATGGCAAGAAATCTGAAGATTCACTTTCAAGAAGAAAATAGGTAAAACCAGAAAATGGTGGGAGTTTTTAAGTTAAAAATATAAGATCATTGTTCCACCTACATGATAAAATTGAAGTGTGTAAAATTTCTAGAATCAACTGAAATTAATAAGCACTACACAGATAAAAAGAGAAGTGGCAACCAACACTGAATTAAGTAATAAGACTGGGGCAAGTTCTCCAGAACATTGCTTTTAGCTGACTAAATTTAAAAATTTAATTTTAGCTTAGCTAAGTACTTGAATTCTTCTGTGGTTCTGGGTATACCTAAAATAATTTTTTAATATAATTTTTTATTTATTTTTACTGCAAAATTGTTGCAGAGCTAATCAAAAGTGAGCTAGGTGAGTTATAAGTGGCAGCATTACAATGCTGTTAATATATAGAACTAGCATTTTATACCTTTCTGTCACATGTTCCCTGATTTTCAGCAGTGACACCCTGAAGGCACAAAAATTCAAGTTATGAACTTACAACAACATTTCTCTGTAAAGAACAATTTTTTCTTCTTTCAGTATATCCAACCCACCATTTTAGTGTTCTAAGAAATGAGTTTGGGATCATCTTTAGCAGAAATGTGAAGGCAGAGACACTGGTATATGTAGCAGATGGAAGATTTACGCTCTTGTAAACCACACCTGGTATCTCTTTTAGTGGTATCATTTCAGAAAAGTCTTGGAGGTTTTACCATTTTATTGCATAGTAAACCAAGTGAAAAAATGATTTGTTTCTTATTGTTGTGAAGTTTTATGTGAAAAACAAAAGAAAAGGGATTGTTTAAATAGTACTATTTTATAGAATTTCAAGTAGGTTGGTTGATAAGCATTATTTAACCTTTCTATGCTTCTTGTCTTATATTGTGCCTTATAAAACACAGTTTATTCTGAGTTGCATAAGGCTCACAGTACATAATTACATATATATTAGCAAAAAACCACATCAATACAGTATTCACTTGGGTCGTTCTCTTTCTAGTCTTCCCTGTATATTTTATGCTTTTATATGGAGGTGGAATTCAGATTCACTCACATTATGCAGGATTTACTTCAGCTGCCTACACACAGAATACTCGTACCATTTTTAGTGTTGGGTGTTTTTTGTCTGTCCTCCAGTTTCTGTTTCAGAGCTATAAAGACCTGAAAACATTGTGGCCTAACTAGCATGCCAGTGAGATGGCTTGTATATTCTAGGGGAAGCAAATTTACAATAAGTGCCTACATTTAAGTAAACTGATAAAACTTATGGTCAATACACTGACTGAGATGCCAGCAATTTGCTTAAATGTGTTCATATCATGCCATTTTCCAAATACTTCAGCTGTCAGTCCAGGGTGACATAGGTCTGTTTTATATCCCATCTGTCACTTTTGTGTGTATGTTTTGGATATCCCAGCATATCATAAATGGCTCCAGGAGCCTATATTTGGGGCAAATGAACTAAGCCTGTACAGGCTAAAAAGCTGTTCAGCTGACTAAATTTGCAAGTCTCTTCAAGGCTGAACTATATAATTCCTTAGACTTCCTCAACTCTATTTTGATACAGATTTGATTCATTTTTTCAAAATAGGTGCACAATCCATTTGAAATGCTTTGTCATGTCATATTAGACCTCAAGTGGCAGTACAGGACTACACAGGTCTTTCATGAAGGCCTTTTGTTGTTTCTGCTAACTCCATATGGATGCTTCATTAAAGAAATCATTGTTAAAAATCTCATTGCACTCTAAACACATGTATGTGGCAAGCAAACAAATTTCCAGATCCCCACAGACTATATGACAGCATAGACACTCACAGGTCAATATGTGCATGTGGACTACTTAAATATAGTTATTCACTTCAGATGTTTGCATCTAAGCATCTGCATGGCACAGGGAAAACACTCTAGTCAGCTTTCATTGCTGTCAAAGGGCATGTACTTTTCTCAAGGTGTTGTGTCATACCTGTTAATCCAGTGGGATATCTTGAATACTCCAGGATGTCTCAACTCCAGCAGATACCTAAAATTAGGCAACAGGTCTTAGTCTCATCTAATTACACTGATGATACCAAACTGAGATTATCTGTGGGATTATCTCAGAGATTAAGGTTGCTAATCAAAGGGACTACAAGAAGTTGAAAAAACTGTGAATAAAAATCATATAACGTTGAAGATAAATGAAAAGCCCTGTACCTGGGATGCAATAAGGATGGAATAACTCAATGGAACAATACAAGCTGGAAACAGTCTTCCTAGAAAGCAGCCTTTCACATTCTAGCAGACAGTAAATTAAACATGAACAAAGTGTGCCGTTGTAGGAAAGAAGACCCTCAGCAAACTGACAGGTATTAGTAAGAGTTTAGACAGCAATTCAACAAGATTATTTTTACTCTATTTGGCACTTGTGAGTATGTATCTAGAGCAGTGAATCCAGTGAAGAGAAAGCACAACAATTAGGGTCCTGAAGCAAAATGTATAAGGATAAAAAAGTAAGGGAGATCCAACTTGTGTCTTCAGTTCCTTGAAAATCGCTTGGGGAGAAAAACAAATCATGGTCTTCAGAGTTTTATAGTAAAAGGACAAAAATCAGTGGACAAAGTTGCAATAAGTTAGATATTTGGAAATATTTTTTCACTCTGAGCAGTCATACTCTGGAAAAGGTTGGCCGGAATTGCTGAGGAATCTCTGGTTTTGGTGATACCCAGAACTCAATTGAACAAAATCCTGATGCACATGCTGTAACTTCAAAGTTAAATCTAGTTAAGAAGAAATTTAAATCAGATGATACTTACGGGCCCCTCACAACTGATTATTAAATTGTTCTACAAATCTTGAATCCCATGATGCAAACCAGTTCTAGAAAGAAATTTTCAAAGGATGAACTATCCTTTCTTTACATGATTCTGCTGGCAGGAAATGGATCAATTTCATCATTCTCTTTTTTTCATCGATAACTTAGAAATAGATAAGACATTTAGCACGGCTTTTTTCTTATTTTCAGGTGGGACATCCTACCTTGAAAATGGTTTGTTGTTCAGGAAGTAAGGATCAGAGAACTAGGTTTTGTTCGTTATTTATTTTTCCTATTTTCCTTAGTACAGCAATGCTGTACTTGTGATTAGGTGTGTTAGGAAAGCTGCCCTGTCATATGTTTTCTCTAATGAGTAATCAATATCTCTATTGCAATATAAGAAACAAAGATCCCTCTGGATTTTGGTAACTATTAATAGAAGATGAAAATTTTTGGGACTCTATTGAGTTATTTGGTTTCAAGATTTTTTGAATTAAATTCTTATGTCTGTAAATTGGGCTTTACTCCAACTGGTAACATCAACAAAGGGGAGCATATTCTAGAAGTATTAAACTCAGTTTTGCCTGAATTGCTTTATAGTCTTCACTGTTATAACAGTCTGTTTATATATATATATATATATATATGTATATATATATATATGTGTGTGTGTGTGTGTGTGTGTGTGTATATTTATATATGTGCATATATATATTTTTTTTTTTATATGACAGTGTACCTGCCCATGATTATGGTAACTAGATTTCCTAATGGTACACCTCTTGTAAGTGTGAAGTGTTATCCTTACAAAGTTCAACATGTGCATTAGAGGATAGAATGTCAGTAAACTTTATATGGTTCACTCCTCAAAGTAGGAATAAATCTTCTAAGAGGAAGAGTCCTGTGCACTGCAGATATTTTACAGTAAATTACCTAAGAGGAAGAACAACTTTGCTTTTTGGCTGGTTTGATGGAGACAAATATTGGAGGGCATCTAAGATAACTGAGTCTAAGGTTTCCCTCTGTAAAATGTTATAGGGGCAAAAAGGTGTTTAAAATCATGATTATGGAAATTCTTGATGCTGTGGAGATGCAGCTCAATACTCTCTAGATGCACAGCATAGTGCAACATCATCAAAATGGGTGCACACAGCAATGCTTTATGAGCTATGCCTTAGAATTTTCAGCAGGACTAAAGCAGTTGGTATTAGACAATATAGTTAAAACTAATATTGTGTAGGACTTTTGAATCTGTTCCATTTTGAGCTATGGTACACTGTGTCCATTGGGGTTCTTAACCTGACGTTCTCATAGTTCCAATTAGAAGAAAACAATGGTCAAGTATCAGTTCTGCTGACTCTGAAATTTATTTTCCTGTTTCATGTACTGCTTGAGCCTGAATACCTTAACATTCACATTTTCTGTTAACCATGTCATTAGAATTTGATGTTTGATCTTTGGAGCAAGTAATTATTAGGGCAGGAAGAGTAGTGAACTAAGTGATATGGAGCATTTTATTATGAATAGCAACATTATCTAACAGTGCTCAAAGCATGAACATAGCTTAGGAGAATAAGAAATAACTTTAAGTACAATTGCTCACATTTATGAGTTCACACTTCATTGTCTAGGCATATTCACTAATACTTGCTCAGAATATATTTCAACACAAAATCCAGAGGGTAAAGTCACCAATGGAATATTTATGTACAAGAAGCAAAGAAGCATGCATTTTTTTTTTTTTTCAAATTTCAAACCACTTCTTTATTCAGAATTATTTGACGTATTTTTTAGGTTTAGTGTTCTGGCTTGTTTTTTTTTTTTTTTCCCTAGTAGCAAAAATACCACGCACATAGTCAACTGATTCTTCACATTCAATGCATTTTTTCCCTAAATTTTAGGGCCAGTTCTAACCCATCTTCTAGTATTAAAAAAGCCTTTTGAGATATGACAGTTTTTAAAAATCATGAAACATAAGAGTTCCAGCAATTCTTCAATTAACCATCCCTCTTTCATAAATAATTGAGAAACAGTTTTATTTTCTGAAGAGATTTGAAGCTTAGCTGGAGTCTCAATACTTCATACTGCCTCTATCATAACTAAAATCATCTTCTGTTCCATGTAGATTTAGACAACTTTCTGTGATTTTTAAATATATATAGTCTGATTCAGTATAAATAATTGAGTTTCCCAAATCTTTTCGAGGTGTTCAGAAGATATACAAAGGAAATGCTACAGGCAGCTGACGCAAGGACATGAGATGAGTCACAGACATTCACTTCTGAATTTCAGATATCTGAACACAGGCATTTATACCTATCTGAGAGATCATACCTTGTGCTAACTTAACTTTTTCTCCTATCATGTTATCCTACACTATTTAGTGTCCGCGTCTTTTTACCAATGAACTGTTGTGCAGCTTTACCATAGGGTCCAATTTATCTTAACTTTAGGTTCCCAGTTATTCTAAAATAAGTGTGCAGACTTTCAGAAACTGGTGGGGAAAGGCAATATCGCTTTGATGGATTCCAAAACAGGGGTTGTCTTCTTAAGTTTAGCTTGAGTGGATGGGATTTTCTCTCTCTAAATCTGCAAACAAAACACATTTTTTTTTACTGGATGTTCATCCATTGCATGATACATTCAGTGCATGATACATTCACACTCACAAAGCTTCTAAAATTCTATAGAATTGTCCCAGGGCAGCTATCATAGGAGTACTATATGTGCCCTGCAGTATTACTGGGGGAAGATCTCCAGAGGGGCTGGGCAGAGGCAGTGAAACTTGTGACTGCCCTCAGGCCCTGTCAAGTACAGCCCAATCTATGGTAATCTTGGGTAACTCATACAAAAAATACACCACCAATTTCAAGTTGATCTCATCTGTTTAAAAATAAGCCTTAACAAAAGCGATCTTGGGGAAAAGAAAAATTTAAAAAATATGTAAATGAAGGTATGTGTTTGGCATATGAGGAAGTTATTTCTAATAGGAGGTAAATAAGAGAAGAAAAATTGTCAAACAGCTGGATGCTTCCTTCTTTGAGATTGCTTTCCCACATCTCAACTCATATAATAAAATCCATGACTCACGCATATGAAAGATTCCCTAAATCCATGTACCAGTTCATCTGATTTTACATGTGGCATAGGATTTACTCCTGTTCTTTGGAATACTTCCTTTACCAGGCCATTTCTCAAGAAATGCCCCAAAGGGCACAATAAATATCAATGTCACAGTGAATATCAGTGGTACAAGGAAGTCAATACACCTATCTGTATCCTGAAGAAAATGCCTCTCTTGTTCTTTTCCTACAATCAATGTTTATGTCTTCTATCTCCAACTCAGAGTTTTAATAACTTTTTAGTACACAGGTTACTTGTAAAGTTCCCTAGCACAGTATGAAGTTTAATCCCAATGCATTTTAAAAGTATACCATTTCATCTGACTAACAAAAAGGACACTAAAAATGTAATGGCCAGTGCTGTTATATAATTATATTTCTCAAGATTCTTAAACTTGTGAAAGAATGATCTTAGTGGCATATGACAATTTTGGAATATGCAACCATATACAAAAAAAAGTTTCACCAACTATTTTTGACTGCTTTAAAAATAGCAATTTCCTTCTTTATTATTAAAATATCTCAGAAATATTGCATAAATAATGAAATATTGAAATAGCTACAGGTTTCAGAAGACTTTGGGAGCAACCCTTTCTAAATTTTTTGTGTTTCTATTATAGTAGTATAATTAGGCATATGAAGTTAAAGAAGTAAAATTAAATGAGACAAGCATCTGACACTAAGATGAAAAGCTGCCAAGAATAAAGGAGTGCCTATGTTTATTAATCAAACCTCTAACAACTGAAGAGTGAAATGAGTCTTAAAAATATGAGAGCTATTTTAGGTAGCAGTAAGCATCTATGATCTGATAAAGCACACATTTACTGACAGTCACTGATCTTGCCTCACATCTGCCCAACACTGCTGTCCTGGAAAAAGTAAGAGAACTAATGTGGACTTCATCCAGTGTCGAATCTACTAGCAGATCAATATAACCCTTGCTTAATATTAGAATTTTCATGGAATTTCACCAAAAAAAAACCCCAAAAAACCAAAAAAACCCCAAACATTGAAACATTAACAGCTACAACTGGTCTTTTTCCAATGTCACAAAATATCAATTAAGCCTTTTATAAGAGAGAAAACAAAAACCTAAATGTTGAGGTTACAGTATAAATCTTTTGGAAACATAATATTTTATTGGATAAATATATAAAAAGTATAAATAACCCATACTGATCAGAGAGACGTGTCTACTTGGAAAAACAAAATCATTGGCTAAATAGTGGGTTTTTTTATTGTTTCATAGTTTTTTGTGTGTGTGGGGAATGTTTGATTGGGCGATTTTCAGGGCAAAGAGAATGATGGATGTCAGGAGGAGGGTTTTCAGGGTGGTGGTGTCATAGAAGTCCTTTCTGTTCCTTTCACTGTACAGTGTTAGTGTGTAAGTACTAGAAATCAGTCAGCTATATTTTTACTTAAAGTGCTGAGCTGGCCAGGGTACAAAACCAAACTATTCAACAGTTAGCATAGAATTGATCCAGATTAAGCAGTGCTTTGCTGTAAAAACCTCAGGTATTCCTAAGATTAAGCACAAGAAAAAACTATTGCTAAAATGATTGCTCCTATCTCTTTCAACAGAACAAACCTATTTATCTGAGGCAGGGATTATAGCTGTATGGATTAAATAATTTCCATGCCCTTTGTCTTCAGGACCAAAGAACCATGTTTTTCTTAATTTTCTAAGACAGACATAGATCTCATCCCTCCAAAGCCATAAACCACCAAATTTGCCTCTGGCCTGTTTTAAATCTAGTGCTTAATATTTTGCAGAGACATATATGTCAGCACATGAGTAGGATGTGTTTTGCTTTCACTAGTCAGCAGAGAACTGATTCTGCGGAGTAACTATTTCTAATAAAAAGAAACATAAGAGCTGTAATTTTACCTTGTTTTCTATATTGTATTGTTGCGTGCACTATTCCTATACACTATGTGAATTGCAATTATGAATATAGTATTGCAGCTGCTTTCACAAATAAAAATCTGTCTCAGGAAAACAATAATAAAAAAAATTGGCATCTGAATAATATAACAACTAATGATATATGGATAATTTTCATTTTAGATAAGTGTTGAAAAGTACAGATGTGTAACAAAAGTCTTATACAAAATATCTGCCTGCTAGACCAAATTTTCCAGCTCTGTATAATGTAGCTTTGCAGTCAATTGGAGAAAAAAATGTATATTCATTAAGAATTAAATGTATATTCAATAAGAATTAAATATATATTCAATGTGACACCAAACTGCTCAATTTGGAGTCATATGTACTGTTATCAACTGTGCCTTAAACTAAACTGTAGGACTAAAATTAAATGTCAAGTTGCTTCCCTCACTGCATGTTAGAGAACTCAAAAATGCTTCCCAGCTTCTTTCTCTTTCCCTTCTTCTGCTCCTCAGTGGAAGTTTTCCAACACACTCAATCCTCTGTGCCACATATGTGTATGGTTTTCTCAAAGTTGCTGGATAAATTGATGCCAAATGGATCCATAGCACCCAAAGATTGCCAGTATGACCAGTAACCTGAGCAATGCTGTGGCACAGCTCAGAAACCATGGACATGGCCTGTGAATGCCTAGGATTGGACAGAACATCAAGCATCTACCGTTAGAGGAAACACCAGCTCTCTCGTGAACTTTGTAGTTCTCTCTTTTTTCTGTCAGACTACCAGTACCACAAAATATTTCTTTAAGCAACATCTGTGGATTCATGATTCCTACCAAATTTAGAGCTAGCAGTAGTATTTTGCACAAGTAAAATAATTTCTATCAGTATGTATTTGAGCTTTCAAAAAAGAGTTTGCAGGAAGTTTGATTGCAAAGCATGCCTATTTGACAAATTTAGGAATACACCAGTCTATTATACTTATACCTCTTCCTACACAATTTATCACTTAAAATTAGTAACAGGAAATATAATATGATCATGCTATGATTTAATTTGAAATTATTTTAACTACAATAGAATTAATTCTCCTTTTACTTGAACCATCTACAGTCTGCAAAACTTAAATCTCTGAAGTTTGTGGTGAACATGTATCTGCTGTAATGCTCAGATGGTATTTTCTAGGTTCTTAAAAATAGAGGGTGTTCAGAGCTTTTTTCTTTCTTTCTTTTTAAATCTATTGGCACACTGTGCCACACAAACTGTGCAGATTACAATTTAGAATTTGATAGATATGGTAACTCATCTTAACACCTACAGAATACCAGCAAGCTAAGTAACATATAAAACCCAAAAAAATTAAAGAAAGGACTGTGTCTATATTTTCAGGAAGAAAATGTTTGATGACTGGTTAACAAATGTAATTTTGTAATGTAATCCAAATGTATTTGTACATCTTTAAATATTCATACAAAGCTAACCATAGCTAAAATACTCAACATCTTACCAAGCCCTTAAAGAGTCTCATTGTTGTAGTATTATTATTATTAATGTTATTTCAGAATGATTTTATAATGGTGCATTCCTTTTAAACATTAATTTCTTATTAATATCCTTTATCAATATCAATACCTTCAAAAACAAGTAGAAGGATTCATCTTTTGTGATAAACTTTGCCTTAAATGTCTTCTGATATGAGGGCCTCCTCTATTCTGCCTAACTTCAAAGTTTCCTTTTTATACTGTGGAGCTTTTATAACATTCCAAGGAAAGTAATTTCAGTGCCTCTCTCCCATATTTATTTGATCAGGCATAATTAAATTAGCATTATTTATTATACATGCAATGTATAATAAATTAGTACATAAATACATCAAATCTGTAATCATAAGTTATGAATTGCACTAACAAATATTTGTGTTTTCCATTTGAGTTTAAGTAGGGATATATTGTTTAATCTTTAGCTGGCTTCTTTCATTTCTCCTTTATTTAGTAGTCATTAGACGTTACTCTAATGACAGCCCTTTTATATCCCTCCATTTCCATCATAGGCACACTCCAGAGTCTTGTAGCCTGCTTGTTTACATTACAGTTGAAGTTTATCTCTAATAAGATTAATTGAAAACACAGTCTGACCTAGTTTAAAACTAGAAAAATGCAAAAATACTAAATACAAAAAAAAAACCCTCAGACTTTGAATTTCCAAATATTTTCTAGAAGAAAAGAATTATTTTCTTTAAAATTTCCCAAAAGGCAACCTGGAAGACAGTATGACATTGGTACAGATTAAAAATGGATATTTTCTCTTCTCTTGTTGTTGAAGTTCAGATACAAATTGTTATTATAACTTGTATTAGTTTATCATGAAATTGCATTGCTTGCATCAATGAGGCAAATGAACAACCAGTTGGGAACAGCTGAGCACAACTAGATAGCTGGTAAGATACAGAAATATTTCCACCTCTAGTGAAGAGTCTCCTTATATGTTTCTAGCATATTTATGTGTGTGGGTCTCTGTAAACACACACAAACATTTATGTGTCTGCGCACACACACTGTCTTTGTTTTTATACATGCATGGGGGTGTGTGGAACACAAGCAAATTCTCTTAGCAATTGAATTGTTCCCAGGTAATTCGTTTACTAGATGTTACTTCACCATTTTTTTTTTTCAATCTGAAGTGTGTGGATTTACAGATGAAATCAAAGTGTTATTCTTGTCATGCTAGCAAATGACAAGTGTACCGTTCCTTTATTTTGTCTAATTAATTCTTTTGTAGGTGTTTATGGCACACTTAAAAAAGAAATGAAACAGTATTTTTTCACAGTATTTCTCTGTGTTCAATCCTGACATATGAAAGAACTTATCTAAGGAAATGCATAAAACACAATTATATCCTTTTTTTTCCACTTCTTCCCACATTCTGGATAAATTCTTGAATATTTTTGTTTGCTCCTTTTCCACTCTCCCTATGATGTCATCTATTATAATTTTTATATTTCAGCCTGGAACTTATCCACATTGTTTCTATACTAATATTCTTGAAAGTAAATTGCTACCTTATAACTTCTGTTCAATTACTTTAATTCTATGTTATTCATGTATTAAACACAATCAAAAAAGTATTATTTCATAGAACATTAAATGTCTTGAAAGTGTCTATAAAAAGAAGAGAAAAAAATTATTTCACTTAATTTCATTATATTTTGTCCTTCAAAAAAATTTCTTTTTGAAAATGTCTTCCTGAAATTAGGTGGTTTGTCATTTTTAAATGATTTTTACATCTCAGGTTGCTTAAAAAACCCTAACTTAACACTGGAAAATAAGAAACAAGAAGTCAAGTTACAAGAAACTACAATGATGTGCATGACTTGAATTATTATGCCCAAACCAAAACATGCCCATCATCTTTTAAAAATATACATCAAGGAGAAAATTCATTGTGGTGGCATTTCATACATCATTATAAAGGATCTTACTTTTGACAGGCAATCTGAAACAAATTTTTTTCTTTCATTAAAACAGAAATTCTTCTTAAATTGAAAAAACCTACACTGATGTGTTATCTGAAGTTCATTCATTCTCAAGGGCAAATAATTTTACTATTTTTTATCTTCAGAGTGAGTCTTCATACTGAATTTTGCTGTTGTTTGATTTGGTTTGGCTTGGTTTGTTTTGTTTTGTTTTTAAATACTGTCTCTGAAAATGGACCGGAATTTTCTCTTAGAATGTAGACTTTTTAAGTATGCACACTTTGCCTCATAAAATGATTTAGGATATTGTTGAGGTCTAGAAAGTGAACCTGAAGCATAACCTTTGAATGTTTTTTGTCAGGGGTCACACAAAAATACAGACTGTAGTATGGGGCAAGAGCTGTGTTAATAGTGCAGTTTCAGCTGCTCCTGATTTTTGCAGTAATTTATACTGCTTCCTGCCTGTAGGCAACCAAATAACCCAATAAGAGATGAAGCACTTGGAGTAAAAGGCCAATGAACAAAACCCAGGCTACTCTATGAAATTCCCAACAGACATTCTTAAATCTAATACTGCACTGAGACATCAAATATTCTGCTCTTCAGCCCTAAGAAAATAGTGCCCACTTAAAGAATTTGAGAGGAGTGATAACTAAGTTCCCTCACGTATTTCTAGTGAGTCCAAAATCCTGGAGTGAACTGAAAATGAAGGTCTAAGTATCTACAAAAATGTGGGCTATATTGTCTGCTTCAAAGCTTTACTGCAGGACAACAAAGGTGTGGTGGGAGACATAGTGATAGCTTTGGGATGCAATACATGAAATCTAATTCCAGTTGATCATACAATAATAGAATCCCTTGAGTTGAAAGGCATTAAAAAAAAACCTTTTATTTTTTCAAATTAGTTGTTTTGTGGTCTAGCAGAAGATCATATATTTATAGGCTGCTTTTTTACTTTTAGGAATGAGAAATAGAAAAGATAAAATTTGAATATTTAATTGAATTAAATTATACCTACTTCCCAAATAAACCATTAACTCAATATCATTTTGGTTAGCTCAAACCCTTTAAAAGTTAAAACTTTTCTAACACAAAAAATTTTGATTGAACTGTATTAGGGAGCGATTACCCAAGCAGATCACGGGACAGATCTGAGGAAGGGGTAATGTCTAATAGGTGGAGATTAGGAGATGAGCAGCTGCTCTTGAAATATGATCTATCACCTCTGTTTATGCTAAACAAAACTGGATATTTTGCACTTAGTATCATGTAGAAGGAAGGACAGAAGAAAGGAGGGAATGATAGGATATGGGTGAGCAGGATGACATTCTCAAAAACATGTTCAAGCAGTTGATTTGAGACAAAGAGGGCCAACATTCAGTGGGGTTTATTTCAAATGCATGTTAATGAAAGGTATCAGAGAAAGTAGGCAGCGTGAAAAATATTGATGACCATTTCATCCAGTGATTAGTCAGTGTAGCACTCAGAGTTGGCACAACTAACTGATGTCTGGAGAGCACATTACTCATCTGTAGTTCCTCAATCCACACTGAGGTACCAAGTCAGGGAGAGGAGGACAGGGAAAGGATGAGGGAAGACAGTAGAAAATCAAGCTGCCAGTGTTTGTCTTCCAATGAAACAACTTTTTTTCTTTCTTTTTGACATGGCAGGGGTGAATGTTTCCATACCAAACTGTCTTCATATCAACACTTTATTATTTTTAACATATTTTTCACTCTTTTCTTCACCACTGCAAACACATGTTGCTATGACTGACTTAAGTTAGAAAATAAAATGTAAACCTCTAAAATATCAATAAAGCTGACATAAAACCTTTTTGGTTGTCTAGGATAGAAGGTAGGAAGACTGTGGCCTCAGGGCAATATACAGTGCCTAAAGGCTCATGGAGTCTGCTGTCACACATTGCGTTCAATATTATTACACTCTGTCTGTTGACAGTATGCTCTTGGGATTTTCATAGGACTTTGAGCATGATCTCTAAGATTGCTCACAATTTAGCTAGTGCACACTAATATATTATTGCTATAATACTCATGGGTAGGCCAAAACTGGAAGTCTTTTCTTGCATTGGCTAGTAAGAGTGTCAAATTACCAGACTAAACCAAGTGAAAGGGAATGCTAATTAAAAGGGCAGGATGTGTTCCATTTGTTCTAATCAAAGAGCGCTTAATCCCTTCATAAGCTGGCTGGCTTTGTTGGAGGAAATTCTGAACAACCTTGTTACTTTTGATAACTGCAAGCCACTGACTCATGGCCCCTTGACAGCTAGCTGAGCATGTAATAACATTTCTCTGTATTTGGGGGGCTGGCTTAGCTGGCTTTGTAATAGATTATTGTGGATGTTAAAGTGAAATGTTAGTCTTTCTTTAAAGCACTGTATTCCCTGGTAATTAAGGTTATGAAAAGGGCACTGAACACAATGCAGCTCCAAGGTCGCCTGACGTCTTCCATTTGTGTAAATAAGGTATTAACCATAGGTTTATTCTGCAGCACTAATAACAGAAAGACAGCTCTTCTATTACTGGTACATGACAAATTCACTGTCAGCTGTTTTTAAGTGCAAACAAGCGCCTTTTACTACAATTAGAAGACTTGTTAAATTGTAAGTACTTTTCTAAGAAGACAGAAAAGGTGGAAATACGTTGCAGAAAAAAAGAAAAAGACCCAAAACTCTCAAGTAAGCAGAACACTGCTGGACAGAGTACAATGAAATGATATTGCAATACTACTCTGCAGAAAAACAGATTGCTTAGTGTAACAAGAACCTTAGTGAAATCTCAGCTCTTGGCATAGTAAGCCTAGAGGGACTGAAAACCAGGATTTCGTTTTAACATTCAGGGCACTGATGCTTTTTTGTAGTGTCTGTTTTGTCATCTGTGTATTCCACTGTAAATGTAGAAGTTTGAAGAAAGGAGTTTCCTGTACATTAAGTATTAATTTCCTAACAGGTAGGGGAGTAGGTCAACAAGAGCTATTTAAACTAAGACTGTAAAATTCGTTATAAAATAGGTTAAAAAAATGAAAAGTGTTAAGAAAAGGGTGTCTGGCACTTGCATGAAAAATGATGGGGAGAATGAAGAAGGCGTTATAATATCTAAATGCAGCCATTAAGAATGACCAGTACAAAGGCAGTCTGAGATGTCTGTGCACGCTTGCGTTTATTAGAAGACTATAGCTTTGTTTTTGACAAAGTCAGCATAAGTAAGGCCTTTATTGCATTGTGCCCTGATCAGAAAACTGGTGCTACCTTTCAGGTTTGCTAATTCAATAGTTTGCTTGACAGTACTCAAAGAAAAATGTGTGCATTACTTAAAGGAAAGCAGTTCCAAGCATACCTACACCAATACATCACAAAAGCACAATGTGAAGTGCAATAGGCACAAGCTAAACCAAGTAAGGATCATATTTGCTGAAAGGAAAATTTTTCATAAGGAAAGCAGCAAATCAATGGAGTAGTTTGTCCAGAGAGGCTGGCAGGGAGTTTCAAGACCTGATGGCATAAAGTCCTGAAGAACTTCATGTGACCAATATCTGACCCTGCTTTTTTAGGTTGGCGCAGAATTCTACTGAGGTTCTACCCAATACTTAAATATTTACTCACAATAGAACTGCCTCTGTAAGAATTCATGCAATTTTTAAACCTTTGATCATTGATACAAACACTACCTAAGTATGAAGTTTTCAGCCAAGCAGGTTAACTCAAGCAATATTCAGACAAAGCACTTGACTCCTGTTTCTTTCCTATGAGTTTAAAGAGACAGAAGGAATGAAAAAACAAACTATAAAAAAGAAACATATAATGCTTGAACCTACAGAAAAATGAGTTCTGTGTTAGAAAACTGTCTAAATCTCAACTGTTTTGCCAATTAAGACAAAAATTGAATGTATAGCAGATACATACCAGTAGATAAAAAATTTGGTTATGATGTTTGTAATTAATACAAATAATCATGAATGTCGCTTAAGAAACGTAATATCCCAACATCATGTAATTATCCAAATTATTTTCATCATGAAAGTACATTTAGACATGGTAATAACAATGCATGGTTTATTTATACTTAGTTACTAAGAGTAATCACTTTCTCCAAACAGAAAAAAATGCTGTCTCATTTCTGAAGTGTGCATACAAGACCTGATTCTCCTCTTAATGACTTCAAACAAACAAATTAAGCTGTACAAATTATTTTTATGAAGAATAGAACAGCTGTAGTTGCTCAGAGAATTGCTGTGAGGGCTCAAACCAGCAAGAACATGAAAAGCAAGCAACTCTTTTTGGAACACTTCAAAAGGGAAGGTACTGCTGTGTGTTGTGAAGCACTCCATTTTCCTGGTAGGCAGATGGAGTCCTGAGAGCCTGGAGTACACCAAATTTCAAAATTCTGTCTGAGCCTAGAAGACAGGCAAGCAAGCTGCTCTGTTGGGTACAAATGTTTTGCCAAATTACAGCGGTAGGATACAGTAGAAGATTAAACTACCTGAATTCTGGTGTCTCCATATGTGCTGACAAGTGCACATATGCGTATGCTGTACTTCCTATTCACTACTTGCTCTATCCCAAGCATCAGAGCACTCTTCTTTTTCCTGTGAAGCAGTTCAGCTAATTCAAATCCTGTGACCAGGTAAAGACAGTTTGCTGCTTTCTCCACTTCTCATCATCATAAATATTCTAATAAAATATTCAGCACATAGATACTTAAATGGTAACCAATGAAAATATATTATATATATATATATATAATACATTAAAAAGCAAGAGAGTTCTCTTCATCAATCAGTTTTCGTGCATCTAGGGTTTTCCATTGATTAGAATAAAGCAATGCTTTTTGAAGAGAAAACAAATCAGCACAATGTGTTTTTCTACATCAGCTGAAGCTACTACACATTCCCAATTATTCATACATTGTATAACTGATTATAGTTGTGCTTTTCTAAGCTCTCTCAGTGTAGACTACATTTCCCATTTTGCACTGAAATAAAAAATACTGATCTGAATTGCTCACATCAGGCTATAAATGTGCAAGGCTTGTAGCAATTTACAAATGCAGTATCAGGTAGGGTCCCAAAGGAAATACATTTTACACGATATAAGGAGCCAGGCCCTCAACTGCTATAAAAAGATATTTCACCATTGACTTTATTAGATGAAAATCAGTTTAACTAAGAAGTTGGCTGGAATTCTGTGAAAACTATGAACACTTGTTTTGATTTATGCAACTGTTGCTGTTTGTTTTGATATTATATTAGAAGTATAAGGATTAAATTAACTTTACTAATAAAAATTGGCAGGATAATAGAATATTCACTCTAAGGAGTTAATGAAGAATTAAATTTTTCACATTGTACCCAACAGTTGTCTACAGAGTCTTCATAATTTATATTTATGACCCAGGTATTTATTAGCCAGTTAATAATAATTTTTTTCCCCTGTGGGAAATTCATCAAGAAATAAAGAGACAAGCAGGGAAATACTAAAGAAAAGTTTCAACAGATTTAAGTTTTCCTAAAGGCTAGATCAGGATAATAATTATTTTACTTACCTTTTTTTACTTTACTTATCCTGACTTCTGTGAATTTATACTAAGAAGATCAGAAAAACAGAAAAAGAGGTCAAGAATTAAAAAAAAAATACATTTTTGAGAATTCTGCTTAGCCGTGCTCTTTGAATCTTACAAAAACTTTCAGAAATATACCTGTATATGCACATAAAAACTTTCAGGCCTATACCCTTTCCTGTCTAGTTACTAGACTGAGACCAAATGCCTATATTCTGGGTCAATTACTGTTACAAAAGTTTATGATTTAATTCCTTCCTCTTACTGCTGCATGTACTCTTCTTTAGATTTATGGTTGCAATTTCTTGGACTTTTGTCAGAAAGCATAAAAATACTAAACATTTAGATTTTCTTTGTGGTGGGATTTTACAGATGATTCCAACACTTTTCCATTTAACTACATAATTGTAGAACGTCTGGCAACATTTTTGTTCTGCATCAAGATGTGACACAGATGGAAATGTAAGGATTATATAAACTTACTGTGTAAGGTAATATTAATAGAATCACATTTTACATCTTCTTGAACCAACTATATTCATTTTGTCAGTTCCAAAAAGCAAAATATAAGCATGAAGTGTTCTATATTTCCCTTGCATATTAAACTTGAGCTCTGAGCTTTAACACAGAAACTTGCTGATTACACACCATTATGCCAGTCATGACAATCTGTTAGTTCAGCTAAACTAATTAAACAAATCTGATATCACTATATAAGGATATGTGAATAAACATATATGTAAACATTTATATGAAACTCATATTTTATTACGTATTCTTTTTTAAACCAATCACCAAATGAGGTCTGACAAAGCAAATCACCTAAAGAGTTCTGAATCTTGAGAAATTAATAAGCAAAGGATGAATCCCAGGAGCATGTTACTGTAAAGTAAATGAACACAGAGCTGGCTCAACACCCAAAGAATTCATTTCTCCTCTCTGAGGAACACAACCTTGGTCTCTCTCCAGGAAAGCCAGTTAATACCGTGTGTCAGCTGACACTTCTCAGGTAAGCACAGAGTCCAGCTGTAGGAACAAACCTCCTTCCCACCATTCCTGCAGGGTAGTAGAAACAACATGCCTTCATAACTAAGCCACATTCTTGCTGCTTTCTAGGAAAGGAGGAAAGAGGTGCACTCTGTCAGTAGAGTTCCACATTCATCTAAGAACTAGCAATTGATAGCAATCAGCATCCCAATTATTTTCTCAGATATACTTGTCTACATCTTGCCATAATTCCCCTTGTTAAGGAAACTTTCCCATTTGACAATCCAGGAGCCACTCTGGCAGTCACAACCACACAGCCTGAGTGAAACTGCAGCCCCTTGATGTCGACCGTCTCTCCAGTGAAATGACAGGTGCTCCTCTCAAGTCCCCACACACCCCATTCTCACAGTCCCTACTATCTTCACCCTAGGTTTCCCATAGTTAAATCTCAGGCATCTCCATCCTTAAAATAATTTAGTCCTGGTGCAATAGCTAAATAACAAAATGACAGCCAGAGCTAGGTGCCTCTGGAAAGGGATTCTGAATAAAGGAAACCCTGGGCTTTTATATTGTCCCAGTACAAGTGTGCAAAAGTCTGGGCTCCTCAGCTCCAGCTGTGCCTCTGAGTGTCTGGTCACCTGACTGTTGCCACAGGTCCCTGTGTCCTCCTGCCACTCAGAGTACAATCTTTTCTTTTCTGAAGAGCATTTGGCCTAAACTTTATACTTACTGTATTTGCATATTTTGTGTTGGCCCAGAAGTCAATGAGGCTGTGATATTAGAAATATTAGAAACTGCATTCATTTCCTGAGAGGATGATATTCCTCTGTTATCCTGCTAGCCACCCACCCTAAACCCTACTCTTTGCATCTCACCTTCTCGACTCCTTTCTTCCCTTTGCCTATGTCGTTCACATTCTCCTAATTATTTTTTACTTAAATGCTAACCAATTCCGAGGAACAGTTCTTACTCTTGTATTTTGTTCTGTCTTTTAACTGTATGGTGTATCCATTGTCACAGCTTACAACAGACTTGATTCACTTTCATTCTCAGAATGCTCATTGATTTCTCAGATATTTTGGGAAATTGTTGCCAATTACGCTGTTGTGCAGTAACAAAGCCTAGAGTAACTCCATTTTGTATGACAACCTAATCCAATAGGTGCACGCTAAAAGTGCCACTGTCAAAATACTTCACAGACTAAACACTTTAGGGAGCACGGACATTTCTCCAGATATTTTCTGAAAACCAACAGGGTTTAGGCACATGGTCACTCAGAATGGGGCAAATTTGGGCATGTGAAGAGATACAATTCTAAGGATTTGTATTTGTGGCATTTATCTATGCAGTCCTCTTGCACATATCTTTTGGGGAAGAAGTCAAGAAACATTTGGACAATGTCTTTAAATGAAAAGTTTAACTCTTACATCCCTCATTAAAAACTAGTATAGCAATCAAATATTTGCTATTATCTCTCCCAAACTCTGTTTGAATTATCTGTCAGAATTTATTGTAAGTATTACCTATCCTTCTGGAATCAAAATAACATTAGAAGTAGTATACTATTAAAATGAGAGCTTCTTTTCATATTATTTACAAATAGATTTCTCAAGTAAAATGTTTGTGTAAACACAGCACAGTAATAAAGAATCTGTGAGTGTTTCTGGCATAACCTATGGCTAAAACAGCTTGCTATCTTCAATCTTATGATATCAGAATGAAGAAAGTGGAAAGTCTTACTTCCTTACAAAGTAGCATAAATGAATGTAGTTATTAACATAAAAAAAGAAATTATATCCTTGAGTGAAGAAGGGGCAATCAAGTAACAAAGGATAGTAATAATATAACAATCATGTTATCACCAAATGATGACTGCTTGATCATGATGGATTAAATAATTGCAGCATTTTATTACTTCATATCCCTCCTGCAGTAACATTAGAGCAGAAATCATGTCATTTTTTTCCCCTGTAAATTTGGCACCTGCTGACTTAGAGTCATTTATAGGATGTTGTTAAGTTCGTTTCTTAATGCAGGTGCTAAGTTACCATTAACACACTTAATGACCATGAGGAATATGAAATTGGATCAATTAAAAGAGGGGGTTAGACCTCCCACAGTTTCTAATCACATGTGGACAACCACTAATGAATTGGAGCTCTCTTGGGCATTTATTCTGAAAATCAAATCTTCTAGACAGTTAATCAATTGAGATAGATATCAGTCGAGCTTGTGCTCTGCTGAATTCTACTGCATCACCATTACTTAGAGAAAAAAAAAGCAAAAGGAAGGAGGAGCAGTGGTGGAAAGTAAGTTTACAGGGGTTTATCTGCAATTCTACAGAGTAAATAATTGTGCTTCTTCTTATTCCTGAAATGCAATGACTGTTTGAATTTGAACTGAGGGACTTTTCAGGCTTTCTTTTTACTGATATTTTCCATGCAGAAATAACAACAAAAGTCTACAAGCAAGCTAAATCTATTCCATTGCTTTCAGATCTTGGACAGTAATACTACCGTGAAATAGCTGTGGGCTAAACATCTTTTTCTGGCACAAATGCAGTAAACATTCCTTTTTGCTTCCAAAATATCTACTACCCCATATTGTTAGATGTATACGATTTTATTAATGCCAGGACTACAGCAACGATTCATTTCCCGACTTAATCACACATCATGAAAAGGAGTATATCGTGATTCAAGGAAAATAAGAGGAAAACCACAAACCCCCTATAAACTCCCAAAACTCACTGACATTAAAAATATATTAGTGCTTTATCTTAGAATGCTAATTAGAGCTGCCAAGCTGAAGATTTGTTATTCATATGCTACTTTATCCACTGGCCTGAAAATAAGTGTTTTGCCAGTATGTAGCCTCTACAAAAGCATTTTTTAAAAGTGTATATTTCAGCAATGTCACCTGCATAGACAACTCGAAAGCAGTGACTGCTTGCACTGCATGTCCAGCCTATCTCAAATCTCAACTGTATTGCACCAGTTTCCACAACAGACCATGGCTCCAGTTTCATTCAGTTTACTTTTCTTATCAGTTTATAAGAACTAGCAACCAAAAACTCTGAAAAAAGAAAAGATGGTGGATTAACTGGCTATGCAGACGTGATATACCCAGACCATTCCACATGAAAACCCTTCCAATCTCTGTGGAGATTCGTCTCTGCAAATCCCTATTTTTGGAAGATTGACTCGCACTGGAAATTACTTGGTGACGGGAAGCTCAAGAGTACGTAAATAAGCTATCCCAAAAAGAACATATGACTTTGCTTCTTAGCCAAGAGAGTGATGCTCAGCAAAAAGTGGGAATACAGCTCCAGATGGCAGCTTTTCAAATTTGAAAGATAAAGATATTTCTCAAACATCTTGCAGGAGCTGCCTACTATTTAGCAGAATAGTTCTTCAGGCTTTCAGCACTACTATTTCTGGTTGATCAATGATACAATGAATAGTTAATCATTTAAGTTCTTAAATAGCAAAATTGATACCTTTCTGACTGATCCCAAGTTCCATAAATGATTAAAGATTTTAATAAGTGCAATGGATTCTTCCTTTGTTACTGAAGATAGTGAAAATGTGGCCTTTGTTTTTCTGAGCTGTGTGTCAGCGAACAAAACAATTTGATCTAGAAGTGTTAGTGTCACCTTGTATCCCTTACCTTTCAAAAATCTGGAATTGAATTACTCTTATTTCCTCAATATCTGAGGTAAAATTATATATAAGAATTGTAGGAAACAGCAATTCATACCTACATTTTCAAAGCTTGCTTACTGATATTTGTGATATTGGAGGCAATACATACATATCTATTTTCAAAAGTATATTTTTAAGGCATAAATTTTACCTCGTGACTAGTCCAGTAAAAGTAATCTGTTATCAAAATGTTTGTGGTTTACTCCTTGAATATATATAATCACTGTATTTTTTTGTTTAATAAATTACAAAGATAAGAAAAGCTGGGTACTCTATTGATCTTTATTACATCCATGGATATCTGTCTGAAGAAGGGTGTTTATATTCCCATGAATAAGACAGTTGATACTCTCAGACTTTTGGCCAATGCGGACAGGAAGGAACATAGATCTTGCTGTTTAAATGCCACAATGTCATCAATGTTGGTTTTTTTCAACCTAGAAAGAATAGCTTATGCCTTTAATGGAAATGAATTTACCAAATGTTTCCTAGATAAGCATCTTATCTCTCTAAGGTCAATGATAAAGAGTATATGCTATACTGACATGGTATAAATTTACATGCATTCATGTTCATGCTCTTACTACATAAAAAGAAAGGGGGGGAATATTATTATATTTCCAAAATAATTTTTCTTCTTTTTCCCATCTCTGGTCTCCTAGCTAAGGATTAACGTTTGTTTGCTTTATAAGCTTTTCATCTGTCTCTTTTTTATGGGAAGTTATCCACAATTGTTCTAGTCATATATTTTCTCATTCTCTTTCTAGTATTTGCTTAAGCTAATTAGTGTTCACAACTAAAGCACTAGCCATTCTTGAGCCATTGGTTATTTGAGTTATTTGGCTCAAATACCTTGCAGAACTTCCTGTAGCCCAGCCTCATCAATGTCTAGCAAAATCCAACTCTGTGTGGCAATCACTACTGAAAGGTCATGGTTGCTCATCATTTAATGTTGTCCATCCTTTCTAATCCCTTTCTCTGACAAACTCCTCATATCATATCCAGATGCGAGATATGAGACACAGAGAGAAAATAGAAATCCAGTCCTTGAGAAACAGCTATTGCAGAGGGCAGAGCATAGGAGGGCAGTAGGGGAGGGGGACATTGGGGTGATATGGTAAGAGAAACATACTCTACTGATGGCATTTCTTTTCTACCCTACTTATCACCATTTAGAGACCTCAATGCACGTAAAACAAACATGCTAAAAGTAGAAATCATATCATCTCAGTATCTCATTCCAGAATGTTTGAAGGTCACAAATGAGATCATGAACAAGAAATGCCTAAAGAGTCAAACTGAAAAACTCTCAGACACTACAGTCTCGAAATTACAATATTGAGGTCTAAGGGGTTTTCCCCTTAAGCATTTAAGCACCATGAAAAAAGAAGCATGATATCTTAAAATACTATAAATACCAAATCATGGTTGCAAAGAATAGAGGGAATTCAAGGAGTTTAAACTTTCATTATGCAAACAGCAAAATGGCAATCTACATTCTTCAACGGCAATTGGTGGTTAGTAATATCCTACATGTAATTAGTTTCTAATATATGCAGTACTTTAAAATACGTTGTTACTGTCTTTATTATTTATACTGAAGAGCAATAATTTGTGTTCTTCAAAACTAATTGCCAATTCACAGAAACAAAGTGACTGATACCTATAAAAGGTGAAAACCTAATATATATTAGAGGCAACAAGCAAGCACAGTCCTTGGAGTGGGAACTCAGCAGACACCATGGGCTAAATTTCTTAGTCCCTGAGCATCTTTCCTTTCAACTCAGTGTCACTTAACCTATATTATTATTTTCCTTTTATTACTGATATTTGCCTCCCTATTTAAGCTACACCTTTGTATACATCTCAGCTTTATGAGCCTGGATAGATCAAAGCCTAGTACCATTCAGAACCTACAAACTGCATATCAAGACTGGACAAAATGAAAATGATACCCATACTTGTTAGCATCAAAACTTAGGACATTTTCCCAGTGAGCAGAATTTAATAGAGATTCTATTCCCTTTCAGAGAAGGAAAGAACTGCCTTTTGGTCTCCTTTCACCAGAACAGTTTCAGATTGTCAGTCCCAAGTGGCAGTCCTGTTGGCAACAACTTAGGAAGAGATACACCTCTGCCTCTATATTTTCTTTCCTGAATGTTCGTTTCTACATTCCATTTTGAGGTACTTGACTGTCCTGATATTCTGCATAGATATTTAGGAACCTAAATCAGAGATTTTGTACCCCACTTCAGAATAAAGTTAGATACTTCAAAATAGAATTTTCAGAACCCTCATACCCTTTATTAGATAAAGCCATTGATATTTATGAGAAGATATACTCATTAGACCTATTTATTAGTAGTATAAATAATGTATTGTAATTTTAATGAAAAATATCTATCTAACTACTAAGACAATTTCCGTGTTATAAATGTTGCAATTTACAATATTAGCCATGCTGAATTTCTTTCAAATATCTTTAAATAACAGCAATTAATATTCTATGGCAGGGGAACAAGAAAATGTACGGACTTCTTTAAAATTACAAGTTTTATTCTCCAGCTGAGTGGAAGGATAATAGTATGTAAAATATAATAACATAACACATAGTGGGCTAAAAAATGAAAAGATCAGGACAAATTGGGTGACATAGGAGAAAATATTTAAAATATTTTAGATGCATGTGTTGTTCATTATCTGCTCTAACATTTGGATATTCACCAGTAGAAATGTTGTACTTGCAAAATAACTGCTAGATTTATGCCTGCATTTTACCAGCAACATTCCTAAAGCAGTCCTTAATTGCAAGAAACTAACTTTCTTTGAGAGATAAAACATGCCTTTTGGAATTTCAGTCTCATTCAGTGTGAGAAATGCTGTCCTGTATTCCTAGACAGGGCCCTTCTACCCCTATATATATAATCATATTAATGGAAACATTTGTCTGACAAAGCAATTAATTAAAGTTACAAATCAGAACCCTACAGAATTACAGAATTCTCCATTCCACACTACTAGATGGAAATTTGCTAGGGTATCTCTCACTGTCTATCAAGGAATTAGGAATTTATAAAGGCTGAGGCATATACAATAGATGGGTGGGTGCGGAAGATGGAAGGGAGGATTAACTTTTAAATTGTTCAAGACTAAAAGAATTACAATAGCATAGACAACGTTGCAAAAATTCATTCTTTCAAGGTTATCATATACATTCATCTTTGCACCAAGCAACAAAAAACATCCTAATCTAATTTGTGGCAAGATAGGTGAAATCAACTGGGTTCTTTTGTCTAAATGCATTTTAGTTCGTGGTCGTGCTTCATGGAAATCTACAAACACAAAACAATGACAATTTCCTCTTCCTTTCTTGTCTCTATTTTCTTTTCTCCTAAGTTTTCATGTGATTCACTCTCTGGCACTGACATGCCAAAGAGTGCATGGTGAGGCATCAGCAAAGTAGAATATTAATGCCATGTTCCTTTCCCAAGGAGAGATTTAAAAAACCACCAAGAACCAGAAGGAATAATTGTCTTAATCTATTCTGATTTCTGCTGTGACCAAGCCCATTGGAATTTCACCTGAAAGATCCTCTGTCAAGTTCACAGATGAAGAGTTTACAATGAAACACAGAATTTTCAGTGAAAAACTGACTTTCTTGGGTTAAAGGCTTCAAGTGAGAGAGAATCCTGCACAGCCAGTGATGATTAAAAACCATAATTATTAAGCAACTGTCTTTTAGTTCTATTCTACATTCTAAATGTATCTAGATTTGTTTCTTGCTACTGAATCTTAGAAATATTTTCCTCATGTTTTCCCATGTTAGGTATTAATAGGGTATAATCTGCCAGTCTTTTAAGGCTTAAAAACTTGGTCATCTTGAGTCATTTGCTTTAAATCAGTTCTTAAAATCTCAGTAGCTTTTCCACTCTTGCTTCAAATCTTTCACTTTTTTCTTAAGAAATCGTTTATTAATTAAGTTGTAATATGGTGCAAAGTGTTAAAAAAATATTGTGACATGGTCACCTCTTTTCAGTTAATCATAACTGTGGAGTTAAGTGAATTGCTACTTTTGCCATGAATTTCCATAAGTTTGCGGTCAAATTTTCTTTTTAGGTAAAGGGATATGCCACATGCATTTCCATATCTACACCACAATAAAACTGGCCTTCAAGAGCTGACAAATATACTAAAAAAAAGGTAAACATATATATAAAATAAAATTCCAGTATCAACAGAAACAGAAAACCACTAAGGGAATTCTACTACTACTACTACTACTACAACTACTACTAGGAAAAATAAACAGAAAAACCTTTATGGTAAAATCACTTCTTAAACCTATTTGAAAAAATAATTTTGCTCTAAGCATATGTTTCTTTAATGCTTACATGTTGCTATGCCTCTGCTTACACACATATAAATATATATATGCATACACACATACATACATACAGAAACATACATATATCTATATCTATCATGTACTTGAAAAATTCTTCATGCTATGAAACCTTATTTAACATGAATTATGCTAGTGAATTTTGAAACTTATAGAGAAAGATTTATTCCAAAAGTTCAATGAATCCTTCAATTTCCAGATGTACTTCCTCCATATATCAGTAGATTCCTAGTGTCATGCTGTCAGACTGTGGAAGGTTGTTTTAGAATTAAGCACTCCAACACAGGATTTAACACAAGATGGAAAGCTTATCTAACCTGACAGTACTCTAGAAATAATTGTTCTGACTTGTCAAAGATGGTACATGCCAGGATATTGACATTATTTAGAAATTAAGGAAGTTTAAGGAAAAAAAAAAAATGGAGGGGGAGGAGGGAAAAAAGAGAAATCTTATAAAGCCCTATGGTCAGATTTTAACTGTGGCGAAGGAGAGAGACATAAAACCAAGAAACAAAAGAATGCACAGAATCTCATAATATACATAATTTATTATTCATAATCTAGCTTTAACCCTTAGCTACCTCTAGAATACTATTCAAATTGGAGGATTAAATTAAAATAAAGATGATGTGTGTCAACAACACTGGCCAGGGAGAGGCACTTTATCATCCATTAACTGGTTGTACCTGCTTTTGTAGAAAAAGCCTACAGTTGACTATGAATGTCTAAAATGCTTTTTGAAACTAAAAAACACCTTGGTTTATGTTATGATTCGTAATGCATTTAGTGAAAAATGTTATGTGACTATTAAAACAAGTGTCCTCTTTTCATGATAGTGGCAACCCCTGGTCTAATGTTCTCATAAAAGTTTAAAAAAATAAACCAAATCTAAAACAAAACAAAACAAAACAAAACAAAACAAAACAAAACAAAACAAACTTCAATATTATTTTCTTCCAAAGACCTTTTATTCTGACCAGCCCTTTTCTGTTTGTAAATGTATGGTTGTTTTGGTACAAAGTGATGGCCGCATATCTGCCAGAGACACACTGATTCTCACTTTTAGATGTGAGGCATTTAGTTATTTTGCAAGGTTGTGTTTGTTTGCAGAACAGCAAAATGCCAAGGTGTGTGCTAGGTGTGCATGCAGTCATGTTGACTATGGGCCATTGTGCTTTATCAAGTACTTCAGTTTCTTCTGTGTACTCAACTAAGTAATCTAGATGACAAACCCCTTCTGAATTTAGCTAATCTTAGCTTGCCATAAAGACCCCTGGTCAGAACAGTGAATCTTTGAACCAACAGTGGTTCACTCCAGTGTTTTTCTGGACATATATGAGTAGTTTTAAGCCTTCTGGGAATCAGGTTTTGGGTGGGGTTTTTTAATATTCTTCTCATAAATTACTTTAAATGTGGGTTGCAAAAACGACAGTCAGACCTAGAGATTAGGATTGTCTTTAAAAATATTAAATTAAATTTGTTTTGAAGATCATTATCCCTCAGAGATATTATCTTGAGTATTTTAAAGATCTGGAATGAGTCACACAGACTTATCAGTGTTTTTTAACTCTACTAAATTGAATAAAAATTGTCCAGATGAGTACAGTCAAGCTAATAATTGCAAATTTAACTCTTATCTCTGTTTACAGCTAATTTATCAAGGGTTCATAATTTTACTAGCTTATTTGTCTAATGCCTTTGTGCATATATAAGGTGCCTAATTTCTGTAAATGTCTCTGTGTGAGAGAAATTTTGGTGTTAAATTCACAGCAAACATAAAACAAAAATCTGAATAGTTTTTAAAAACTAATTCAATAATCATTTGTGCTGTATGATGACCACTGCAAACTCTGGTAACTGTGCAAGGTCTGAGAAGGTCTGTTTCAAGACCTCATTCAGATCTTGTGTCCTTTAGGACTTCCTTTTAAAACTTCTTTTTGCAATAGCAGTAAAAAAACCCCATTAATTGTTTAGCCAGACTAGTATGGGTACAATATCACACACGTGACAAAAATAAAAAGATACATAGGTAAAAAACAAGATTACAAAGGAATGTCTGTAACTTAAATAAGTAAAGAATAGGCATAAATACCCTTTCCATCCACTCTCACGTGAAAGATATTTTTCAGCTCACAATTATTAGAAATAAAATGTTTTTGCTGCCGTATCACTGTAGCAGTGTCTGGGCAGTGGTGTTCTTTATCATGCCACTCTATTCAAAAAGGAGCCTTGTTTTGAAAGTCATAAATTTTCTGCACTTACTAAAGATTCATCCTTAAAATGGAACCAGATTAGTTAAATTATTCCTCACAGACTCTTGACATAGTCTGAGTAATACCATTTCTAATCAGGGGGAACTGTCATAGATCCTCTTCATATTTTAGTACCTCAATACAGAGACCCTGTATAGCACACATACAGCTGTTTCACACTGGCAGTGATCCAGCAACATGTGCTAATGCCATTTCCAATGTCATAGATCTGGTCCTCAGCTGCTGATCCAGAACGATTTAGGTTTTTCATAGGCCCATGCCTAATTTCCAGTTCAGTGTTGAGGTTTTAGATAAAGTGTTTACACTGGCACCTGATTAGCTGCTTTTGCACTAACTTGCAAGTCCTTTGGGCTGTGAAGTCACATTTTTCATTTTTTCCTGTGTTATTCAGCACTGATACAAAAAACAAATATTACAAGGAGATTAGAAAGAAAAGAAAACATATTGGTATAAGCAGTATGATTTGGCTGCATATATATGAGTAACAAGGTAACACTGTAGTCAAAGTACAACATATGTACTTTGCAATAGCTCATATAATATATGATAAAAAGAAAATATGCTAAATCTGAATTGTTGGATCGGAATCAAACCAGTTGCTATTGATCTATTATCTAAATCAAACTCATTATGTTAAACAGACACAATTGCCATGACTTCAGGTTATGCTGAATGAAGGCAGCACTGCAGAATAGAACTTAGTATTCCAGTTAGGTTAGTCTTCATCATCACCTGCTGTCTTTGTTACACATTGGAAAAGCATTGGATAAAAGAGGCAAAATTTAAGAAAAATGTAAATAGAAAAAGGTAGGATAATTTTCTTTTAATTCAATAATCTTTAGTTGAAGATATCAACACAGTAAAGTTGAAGGCTGCACTAAGAATGCACAGTAGTTCAAATTTCAGCCCTCAGGGAAGGTTTTGACAGAAATGTTACTCACCTAAGGCATACCAGGTGCCTGTGAAGTCTAGGTAGGTAGTATTTATAGATTGTAGTCCTGAATTTAAGATTAGAAATAACATTTCAGGTTGTGTAAATCATCTGCTATTAGAATTAAAATGGTGTTCTAGTGTTATGAATTCATCTAAGTCCTAGCAAGTACAAATTTAAGCACATTAAAACTCCTGCTTCAGAAATCTTGTTTCTGGAGCACAAAGTTGTTAATCAATATCCAGAGGCATGTGCTCCAAACTGTAGTTAATTTGGAATTTAAAAATCTCATCCTGTAATTATGTTATTATTCATCCAGAACAGGGAGCCAGAAGTACAGCACTCGGAGTCTGTTCCTTTCAAAAATCCTTCCAAGATAAGAAGTGGTATGTTCAGATTTTCCAAAAAGACTTTTCAACTAGTTATGTTTAAGTTGTGCAATATTTGTGTCAAGTCTTTGTTCCAATGTTGTTTCCAAATACTTTTAGAGCCTGGGGCACTTTGTTTAGCTGTGTGTTGGGATGCAAATCAAAGTGAAATAAACACAAAAATATACAACAATAAGAGTAAAAAAAGAAGACTTCAAAGGGAATTTCAAGAAAATTTGAGTGCCAACGTGTTATTCAGTATGTTATATGGAAAAGCTACTTTGATGCTACTCTCTAATGTTTAGCATATGCAAGAATTTTTTATTGAATTGATGACTTTTATTTCTTCCTCTTTTCTTTTATCTTCCCTCAAGACATTTATTTAGTGTGAATTCACCCTGTGTCCCTAAGAAGTGCATGAGTGCCTGAGAGGCTCTCAAGTGGGAGTTTGAAAGGGTTAAAAAAAAGTGAAGCAACACCATCCTGTAAATGTTCACAGAAACAAAAAGTTGTCATGGAGTTAAACTGAAAAACAAAACAAAAAGGAAAAAAGAAAAAAATTAAAGTCCAGTGTACACTGTTTGCTAAATCAACCTCTACCAAAAAAGGCCAGCATTTAATCATGTGACTTGGAGCACTGACCGGAAATGTTTTGACAATGATTGTCTGTGGCTGTCAATACCTTTTCTATGTAGTATTGCTATCACAGCTACTCATCTTTGCCTGAGTGTTACTTAACTCAAGGTCATTAGAACCTACATCTAGTTTCTATTAGATTAATAAAATGAAATAAAATAAAATATACACCCTTGTAGAAAATTATCTAGCAAATGAGTTCCTTCAAGCTCCAGTCTCAGGAGAAATATTTCACTCCCAGGCATAACTAAATAAACACCTGTTAACAGACTGCAGCTAATGCTAATATTTTAATATTCATTGACAGCAGCCCTAAACAGTGCTCGGAGAATTGAGATGAAACAGATTTAAACAAAAAAAAAAAAGGAAAGGGGACAAAAAATAAACTCTCATAGCACAACTGAATTGATTAATTGCAGCTTTGGAGTTCTGTAATATGTATATCTGAAACTTCATGCGACCAAATATTCCACCATATAAAGTTACGAAACCTGCATAGGCTTATCATGGTATCAGACCTTGGTACAGAACTTAGAATGAAATAAGGTTCACTGCATTAGCAGCTCTTACACCATTACCATCTGCCTACACAATACAAGATTAACTAGCACTCCTTTTCCTGTTTCACTTTAACGGGAATTTGTGCTTTGCACATTGATTAGGCTGTTTCATATTTTTTGCATTGCAAAACATTTTCATTATTTTCATTATTTTTCTTCCTCTCCCCCCAGCATATTTTTCACTGTTAATTACTCAGGGATATATTTTTGTTCCCGAAGGACATTCATTATTTTTCGTAATTCTTATTGTGATGGCCTTTTAATAAATGGTCTATTTTTCTATACCAACCTAGGGAATATAATTATCCAACTAATTGAAGCCTCTGTTCACTATTTTTGTTTTATGATGATAAGTAAGCTAAGGACTGGAAAAGTGAGAGTTTCCATTTCTGGGCATTTTTTTTTCTCTTATTTTCTTTCTATATATTATCCTCTTTTCTTTCTGGAACACTTGTGATGTATCATTCCTATATTTCATCATTAACTGTGACTACCACCCATAAATACTGAATATAACTTTTAATATTACAGAATTTTGTCCGTATAAGTAGGTTCAAAATGTAATGCAATTTAATTTTAGCTAAACTGGTTTTCTGAAAGATAATATAGAGATCATTACTATTTGCACAAATATATGTAGCACATTGGGGGACTACATGGAGGTGAAAGATGAAACACTTACAGAATATTTGTTAAAAGTAGAGCTAATTACATAAAATAATGTCATAATAATGCACAGCTCCTCAGAGGAAATCTATCTGATAAGTATAGCTTACATATGAACTTAACATATTAAAAATGTTCATATTTTTTATTTAAAATACAAATGAGTATGGGAAGTCTGTGTATTCATATATTATAAAAATACTTCAAAAATACATTTCTACATGATGTGTTATTCAAAAATTATATAGACTGTAATTGTTTGATGCTGATAAGAATGTGAATATGTTAGTGTGTGGGTAGCAATTTTTTATAAAATCTATTCAGCATTGTCTAGCCTACCGTGCTTAATTTCAAAATCTCACATTTTCATAATGTAAATTGTTTGTTTCTTTTTTATATTGTATAAATCCACATCCATATTTAAAACATAAAAGCTAGTTCAGATAGAATTATACTCGCAGCATGGTGGTAATTCACAGCATTGTTCTTAGTTGTAATTTCGTCCTTTTATTTATTTGTCCATCATTAAATGGGACACTTTCACAGCCTTCCTGAGGTTATAAGAAGAAAGGACCACACTTAGTGATATCAATTCATCCCAGCATGTGAAGGAAAATGAAAAATCCAATACCTATAATCAGAATTTAAGAAATTTCAGAAAATTAACTAAAACGTAGAATAAGAATCAGATTACTAAAAATTTACTTAATTGCATATATTACATAAAGCTACATATATACCTCCTTAGGTATACATTTTACAAAAATCTGGTAATAGGAATGACAGAATTAAATGTTATTTTACACTATGATTCAGTATCTGAAATGTCATTTAATCAAGACTAGTCCATGAATGAGGGAAATCTGTGTGAAACTCAGCTCAGACCAAACTTATGTGATACCAAGGAGCTCATTAAAACACCTGGAAATGATTGCAGAAATTATAGTGTCTAAATAAGTGAATATGCCCATTCTCATCACTTGTGCTCTCATTTAAGGCTTACTGCAGATCCCATCTGCTTATGGATGGCCACAGTTTAGTATAAGTCAGCTCTACTTGGCCTCATATCTGAGAAACTGTATTTTCTTCAATTAAAGTATCATTATGTCTGACAGAAGGGCCATACCTGACTACAATTAGGAAAGGGAAACAAACAACATACAACAGCTTGCTTGTTGTGTAGAACCTCTGCTTTAGGGCACATGAAAGCAGTGCTCTGGGAAGTATAGCAGAAGCTAGATTCATTCATCTGTGTAAGCACTGAATGAGGAACTGTTCTTACTGAAGGCTCCTTTTAATGTAAGAGACAACCGATTTCCTTTCAAGAGACAAGGCAGATCATAGATAGTCATTTTTACTATTTGGATGTTTTTAGGTGGATATCCTTAGGCTGAGCACTACCTTGTGCTATGCTGACTTCTATGTCACATGAGACACTGAAGAGTCCAAAACTAAATTAGAGCTAGACTCAAAACTGCCTATCAGTTAACCTCTGAGGTTAAGGCACTAACTGAACGTCATTAGGTGAGGTGAGCCTGGGACTTGACTAATTTAAATCTGCCTATTCTCTTTAGTATGTCTTGACTTTTCAGAAGAGCAGGTTTTTTTATCTAAGTAGTGATTTTTCAATACATAGAACACCTGATTAGAAACTCTTCATTAAAAAGAAGAAACTGGGAGAACTGAAGAAAAAAAAAAAAAAATCTCTCAGTGCAATTGTGAAAACTTATCCTATGTTTAATCTGAAGCAGAACACTAGAGAATGAATTCTCACAAAAAAACCAAACCAAACCAAACCAAACCAAAACAAAAAACCCCAAGCAAGCAGAAAATTGAGCATCTCAGACTTAAAGAGTTTGAAGTCATTTGAGATACTGTAGAGTATCCCCTTTGGCATCCAGTCACTGCTTCAGAAGCCTTTGAGCATCCCACAATGACCTGTGCCGTGTATTTCAAATCCTGTGCAGATGTCCCAGACATTTTCAGTTGTAAAAATGATTCTAGATGAGTAAGGTTAGACTATTAAATGTAAGTTCTACTGTTGATTCTAGCATAAACATCCAGACACCTTTTATTGCTATGGATTTTTAATTTTATTACAGATTTCTAAACCAACATGGAAAATTGATACATTTTGACTCCCTTTTCTTTAAAATTGAACTAAAAGATTATGAGCTAGTGATGCCAAATTCAGTGAACTTCAGATTCAGCCAAAAGCACTGGGTCTTTAATGACTGAGGTTTTGCCAAGACCAGATTAATTCTTTCTTCTTTCTGCAATGCATGAGAAAATGCACAAATCTAAAAGAACATGTTGAACAGTTCCTGAAGGTCATGTGATGTATCATCTTATTAACACATTTCTTTATTATTGTATCCACTTCTTCAGAAAATATTCATCACCAAAGGAATGGAAAACATACTTTAAAATAAAAATATTCACTAGGCTCAGGATTTTACTGAAAACCTATTTATTCTTAAAAATGGATGCAATAGTTAAATAAAGGAAATGCTGGGGAAAATGGCTCTTTGGTTCTCTGATGCTAGAGAAAAGATTTTTTTGAGGTCAGTGCAAGCTAGTTCATCTATTTCTATGATTGATGCATGACTGTTCTGTAATGGTTTTGCTGTTTTCAGAATAGCTCATCTCGTGAAAGATGACACACAGCCTCACTTATTAGGAGTCTTCAGAGACAGTTTAATGAAGGTGAAAGTATGTGAGTTGCAGCTGGGCAAGCTTTTTTATATTGCTGCCAAGAAGACAGAAAAACCAGAAAACTCTGTGTCAGTCTTTCAAAACAATAGTCACAGCTACAAGAAAATCAACATCTGTTGTATGTTTTTTCCTTTGTTTCTTCTAATCGATCCAGCAAATCTTTGCCAAATATTTGTACAGTGTGCCATAGAAATGTCACTTGAGGGTGAAAAAGACTGTCACTTTATAAGTAAATGTCATTTTGCAAGTAAATATCATTGAGTAGGGAAAGAAAAATGACACTAAGAAAAGAAGCTCAATGGTTAAATGGCTGATGATACAAACAAGAAGCAGAGCATGTAATGAAGATTCCAGTTAATTTGTACCCCATCTGTCTGAAGTCTTGATAATAGTAGATGGTAAAGGAAGTGATAGTCCTGGATTTCCAAATAATCTCAACACGGGAGCTCCATCAGTCAACAAACATCTGTAGCAAGCAACGTTTTCACCTTAGCCAACCATGGCAATTGAAATGATTCTCGTTTTCAATTCCTTCTTTTCCTATCAAGTATCAGTTGTTAAGTAATCTTTGCCTCTGTTAGAATCATATAATCATAGGATAATTTGGGTTGGAAGGCACCTTCAAGAATATCTATTTCCAGCCGCCCTGCCACAGGCAAGGACATCTCCCACTAGACCGGATGTCTCAATACCCCATCCAACCTGGCCTTGGTCACTTTCAGGGACAGGGCATCCACAACTTCTCTGTTACAGTGCCTCACCACACTCACAGTAACAAATTGCTTCCTAATATCTACCATAAATTTCACAGAATCACAGAATATGTAGAGTATGCTGAGCTGGAAGGGACACACAAGGATCATCGAGTCCAACTCCTGACCCTGCACAGGACCATCCCCTACAGTGGCAAGAAGCACCTCTGTATTCCTTCCATGTCACCTGACCTTGCTTCCACTGGACATATACCACTGGACATTTTTTGCCTTATTTCCAAGAGAAGATTTCTGTTCAGTCAAAATGGCCATCTGTACACCTCCCTGACTTCCAACATTTGGGAATTGCCTGCTCCTTTGCCCTTAGGAGGTCTGTTAGCAGGTGGGATTAAACTTCAGCAGATATCAGAATGGATCGTTAGAAAAGGAGTAGTTATCACATCTACTGGGCATGCCCAGGTGAAAAATGGAAGTGTATCAGCAGAGCCTGAGGAGAAAACACAACCCTAATTTTTTTACACAATAGTTTAGATCCTCAAAGCACACACACACAAAAAACCAATTTTTACTGCTATACTGTGTAACCTTTGTTTACTGCCAAATTGAGAACATCACCTGAGAACAATTCAAATTTAATTAAATGCAGTGTACATGCATGCAAGACAGAAAGTTATTCTTGTCTACAATTTCAGCCCTAAGCTCACACAGCATTTGAAGTATGCCACTATGCCAGTTTAAGATTGAGATCTACCCATACGGCTTCAACTACCTGCACAGGATAAAATGTTTATTGAAGAACAGTAACACATAAAATGAAAGGGAAGAAAAACCCCGTATCATTATCTTCTTCTGATAGCAATGTAATGGTAAATTAACACTGTCAGAAAACAAATTTAATATCACTATTTATGATAAGAAAATTCTCAAGACAATCAGAAAACCAGATTTTAACATGGAAAATTTACTTGAACTACTCTTGTAGTTTTTAACAGAATTTAAAAAGCTGGAAATTTGACTTCAGTCTACAAAATTAATATTATCAAGAGTTTTCATAGAGATTTTGAGTTTCTGCACAGGCCAGGAATATACTTCTAAAAAAATATTAATATTGTTCCTCAATTTTCTCTTTTTATAGCTTTAAATGGACTGGCAGGCACTTCATTCTTTCTGTGGATTACTCTTGATACTATGTATAGGTGGAGAAGTTATCAATGTATGGTATCTGTCATCCAAGTTTTTGCTCTGTCTTTTAGTGTCAAATCTGTATTTAGTAAATCGTGCAACCATACTGCAGTAAAAACTTTAACTCTTATTCAGACTTTGTCTTTCTGACACACAGCACAAAGCTCATTTGACACACTATCTTCATAGAGAAAGCTCATATAATTCATATAGTTATTAGTTAATATGTTGAATATTTGAGACTCTGTGGAAAAAAAACAAACAAAACAAAAACCCACAAAACCAAAAAAAAAAACCCAAACCAAACCAAACCAAACCAAACCAAACCAAACCAAACCAAAAACTTCCACAAAACCAAGAAACCCAACCTGAAAACACCAACTAAAAAAAAAAAAAAAAAATTCAAACAAAATGAAACAAAACCAAAAAATCCCCAATCAAATATTAATGCAGCAGTGAAAAACCACTGATGTAAAGAAACTAAGCCAGCACCTAAAGTGAAACTAATTGGCCCAGATGGACTGTTTTTCATGAGATTGATCAAGCTTTGTCAAAGTCTTAGAATATTGTTGTAGAACTCAAGTTGACCTTTGGACATATCTGATCCCAATGATCACTCATTTGTACAGAATTTCAAGTGACATAACAGTACATTTTTCCTTCAGTGACTGCTTTATGTTGTTAATGGAAATGATGCTTCTGCACTGATCTGTAACCATCAGTGCAAAATTTCTTTGGTAAGCAACTAGTTCAGCTGTTCCAATACAGCTTCCAACTTGATTCAAAACTGAATTTTAGAGAGCTATCATTGGTTTGTGTGTGTGTGCATGCATGTGTGCTTCTGTGCACATCTAAAGGACTGGAATAAATTCCTGCAAGAAATATGTAGCTGTCTAAAAAGGGATGTGAGGGTAAAGATGGAGTTATACCAAAATTTATTTATTTATTATGACAAGGAGACCTTTTCTTAGCATAATATTTCTGTAAAAAGAGCAAAATATTTTCACTGAATACTTAAGTCACTTTATCCTTCTGGTATATGCAACAATAATAAAGTAACACTAAATAGGCTTGTAGGTGCAGACATATTTACAATAGGTAAGCCAGAGTTTTAAAAGATCTCCACCACACAAATCATTGAAAAACAGGTCATGAATAAGAATTTAGGAGTGGTTGTGGCTTAACCCTGGTAGGTAGCCAAGACCCACACAGTCACACACTCTGTTCCTTGCAGTGGGATGGCAGAAAGAAATCGAAGAGCAAAAGCAAAAAAACTCATGTGTCAAGATAAAAATGGTTTAATAAATGAAGCAAAGCCATCTGTACAAGCAAAGGAATATAAGGATTTCAGTCACCACATCCCATGGGCAAGTAGGTGCTCAGCCATCTCTAACAAAGCAGGGCTTCATCACATGTAGCGGTGACTTGGTAAGACAAATGTTATAAATCTGAATGTCCTCCCTTCCTATTCCTTTCCCCAGGTTTTATTGCTGGCCACAACACTCAAAAGCGTTAGATATCAGCTGGGGTGAACTGTCGCAGTTTTGTCTTCACACAGTTTATTTTCTACCCCTGTCTAATTACTGGTGGGGAACTTTGAGATAGAAAAGGCCTTGATGATGAGTAAGCACTGCTTAGCAATACCTAAAACATACCTGGATTTTTCAATCCTGTTTTTATCCCAGATCCAAAACCTAGCTCCATACTATGACAAAAAATAACTCGACCCCAGACAAAACCAATATGAGAGTAAAGTTAGTTTTATGGATTTATTTCTGTTTTATCAGTTTCTGACTAAATTTTTTGAGTAAAACATCGATGTAAATCCCCAACACTAGAAACCTAGTTACAAACCTCAGAAGAGAAAGGTTTTTATTCTATAAACAGAAAGAAAAATAGACAGAAAAGTAAAAGATAATCACTCTATCCAACAGAGTTTAACTCAGCAACAGCTGAGAACTTTCTAACCTCCTTTCTGTAGTGGACAGAGGAAAACAAGTACTCATGAGGGTGATTCATGCTGTCATCAGAGAAGTGTCATAGGTGATGAATCATCTGGCTTGAGTTCTCTTGGCAATAAGTGGGGGGAAAAAAAGAAGCAGTCATATAACTATTTATCATTGTACCTTAATATAAGTACCTGAGGTAGCTGAGGTAACTTCTGCTCTGACAGAAATTATATCTCTGCATTGTTGATTAGTGCAGATAAAACAATGAGTTAAGTTTTAGACATCTGAGAGATGCTGAAGCAACAAATACCCCACTAATTGCTTTTATTACCAAGAGCAATGTACAATTTTAACAGTTAAAATATAATACCTCATAATGTCTATTTATTTGTTTTATTTATCTACCATAGTTCATATAAATCTGTGTTCAAAGAGGGTATATTTTCTTTGTATACTCACCTGAAGGAGAATCACCTTCATCTCAGTTCTGGTACTGTCTTGTCCTGGGGAATATCTTAATTTCTAAGTGATTATTACCTTACTGCAGTCCTTTCGATTCTTGCTCCAACCTCTGTGAGACTATAGGTCATATCCCACTGCTTTCTGTACTATAATGCTTCTTTTCACTCTCCACATTGCATCAAATGCAAATCTGTCTTCAGAAGACAGCTGGAAAAGTTTATTCACAAATATCAGTGTTATCCGGAGAATTCACCAGTGGCCAGCTTGCAGTGGTAAATGCATTCTCACCATGCCATGTGATCTGCTATTTGGTAAAGAACAGGCTGCCACTGGAAAGCTCTCCTCTGCAAGCCAGGCACACCAGAAATCCCCTGTGTTTGTGGTTCTTAGACAAGTGGGAATGCTCAGTCAATATAAAGGAACCTAAAATTATCAAAGAAAAAGAAACATTTCCATTCTAATTCTCCCATGTTATTTTATGCACATACAGTCATTTAAATGCTTCCTTTAAAAGATTTTACTTGTCTTTAGTTAGAGTATCTAGATCTTTTGTAAATGAAGACATTTATATCTTCGCTACTTATTTCACTAATACCAGATAAAAGATTTGCTCTTCATGTGTTTGTACAGAGCTTGTCATTTTATATTATGACATAACATGACATTTTGCCTTTGTGGTACTTTTTGATAATGTCAAATAAAAGTACAGAAGACTGGAATTTCTAGTTAGACATTTTTTTTCTCTCTCACCCTAAAGGCATGGAGCCATTCAAACATGCAAATTATTTGTGAGAAAATATATTAAGTAAGGTTAATTGACATCTACAAACAATAAGATAAAACTACAAAAGGTACTTTCCTCAAAGTGCAGCATAGGGTTTGCCTTTTAGTTAAGTGTTTGCATAACAATGTTGTATTATCTTGTCATCTTGATCATCAGAAGATAAGCCGTGCATGCAAAAGAAGCCAATCAGTAAAAAAACCCCAATTTTATAAAATTAATTATTCACTAAAAGCAGTATGCTCCACAGAATAGCTTTTACATCAATATATATGTAAAGAGAATACACCATCTTTGTACTAAACCAAAACATGAAAAATAGTACAAAGAAGACTCTTTAACAAAACCTAATTGAGGATAAACCTGTCACATTAAAGCATGTTCTTGGCAAGAAAGTTATGCACGAAACCTTTCTGTGATTAATCTAAAAGTTTAAGCTGAAGAAGTACTGTATAATTGCTTATTATGATGAGCTTCTTATAAAATCTTAAGGGAGAATATAATTTGCACAAACATATGCTCCTTTTTAGATTGCTTAATATTTCTTATGGGAAAATGGTTAGAACATTAATGAATAATAACAACAGATAATTTCATTATAGTTAACACAGACATAAGTATTTTTTTGTTGGTATCTGAAATGTTAATTGCCACAATATATGAAAAGAAGTTATTTAGAAATGCTTTTGTCTCACATGTTTTATTGAACCTGGAAAAAAGCATGCATTGTGAATTATCAAATTGATTTCTGTTTTTTTAAGATTTTTTTAAAGTTCACATTTATCCAGGGAAAATAAACATGTTTTATAATGACAAAATCATTGAATGTCATATGGTTTTCTTATTAACATAAGTCAATAAAATGTATGAAATAAAGCTTAAAATTTTGCATTATTTAATAAGTTGTACATATTTAGAGACATAAGACAAGAGATTCAAAATAACATTCTTTCAAGTTACAAGAATAAGAAACGTAGGTGAAATACCTGTATTAGTTGGAAAAATGCCTTCTCCTACTCAACTGTATTTCCTACCTTTTTCTGGTTAGTAGAACTAAAAAAGAAAACACTTGAAAACAATCTTTTGAAGCAAATCATGTCAGACTACATCATCAACATATGTTTCTGTACTGTCTTACAGTAAAAGGTAACCTATAAACCATTTGATAACTGATACACGGGATCAGTTGTTTCTTTCTGTAATGTGGCAGCAAATTTTTCATTAAGCAAATGTCCACCTTGCAAATGTTCCTCGTAGGACAAGACAGCAATAGAAAAATTCCATATGAATGGTCAACACTTTTTCTAACCTTTTACTTAGCAATAGCGGGCCTATATGCTATCAAAAAAATTCTTTCCTTCTCATACATTTAAAAGGTATTGTCAGCACAAATACATTTCCAATCAGTTAAGAGACTGGATTGACTCAGTCTAGTTTTGACATTTCTTCTAAGTCTGAATAATTTGTATTCACCAGAGTAACAGACCAAAGCTCCAAAGGTATTGGTAGGATTTACAGGAAAACTAGGTTTTCACTTCCTTGAAGGTCTAGATTCTTTGTAATGTTGTCTTAAATGCCTTTGTTTAGAAACCTCCCTTGGGATGTGAGATAGAGGATAACCTCACTGTAACTAAATCTAGGTGCTTTCCAGTGGTCTGTCTAGAAAAACATATGGTCTTCAGTGAGAGAGTCTCAGGTGTCTGTTGCTACTGTTGCTGTTGCTGTTATTGGGGTTGTTATCAAGGTTGTGGTTGCTGTTACTATTATTAATACTATAATTATTAATATCATATTTTTATTATATTATATTTATTATAATATACTATAATTATTATATAGTTAGTATATAATATGCTATATTATATAATTAGTATATTATATAATATACTAGAATTATACTGTAATTATTAATATTAATTATTAATACTATAATTATTATTGTTACAGGGGACCGTCATTATTGAATGAAGTTAGATTCTGTCTTTATTTTTTGTTATTACATTTTGTAAGTATTACCATTCCCAACATATTTTTCATTGAAAAAGACACAAAGTTAAATAAAATGTTAAATCAACTTCTTTTCTTGTTGAAATGCACATCAAAATACTCTTGGCAAACTTCAATATTCAGATGCTCTAGTATTAAGACTGATACACCAGTGAGAGGAAAAAAAATTAGCTTTATAAATTCTCCAAAAATTCTGCAGGAGATCCAGGCAATAAATGTTTCTGTATGAGCATGAGTACCAAAATGACAACCCTATTTTTTCTAATCTAGTTGTCAATCTTCTTCTTTACTCACTTAAACTGCTTTCTAAATCATGAAATTCACAACACTTTTCTATATCATAACTTTAAGTTGCAGCAAATTTGTAACCAGTTAACATGACAGTAAATATTCCAGAGTTTCTGCAGTCTTTTATCTTACTACTTTTCAGCAAAACTCTAAAACAATACTAAAACTTCAGAGTAAGAACTCTATTTTAAATTCTTTTTTTTTACAATTCTATGTGTCAGCTAACAATGTCAGATTAGGTGCATGGACCATGATATTTGTGAGGAACACAACAGGTAAATTTATGTTATAGATAGCAGTGGTCTGGCATCACTTCTGTCCATATCCATTCATGCCTCCTTGTACTATTGTGCATGGTAGATGGAAAACAGTAACTAGGGATGACATTGTCTACATTGTTTAAGAATTCATGTACATCAAATCCATTTTAGAATTGTATATATGTCACAGCCCTTTTAAATCAGTGGATTATTGCTAGATTTTAACTATCTAAACAATGTTTTATTTGTTTCAAAATACTAACAAGTAACTCCTATTATATTAAAATTTACTCTATCTTTGGTAACAGAACTTATGACTCCCGAATTTACTATTTACTCTTCATTTGTGTTGTCTTCTTAGTTAATTTCTACAAATTTTTTTGGTGTACATTCCATTTCTGTATACAAGACTATTCTAAAAATGTAGCAAAATATGGCTATGGACTGTGAATGTCTGACTTAACTGTCTTCTATTATTTCAGTAATTTATCACTTATTGCCTTTTTCATTGGTTAAAATTCATCTAGATGAGGCAAAAACTATCCCATGTAGGGCTGTTAACACAGTATTTTAGGAAAGTAATAGTTTACTAAATCCTAAATCTTTCAACTTTGTCTCCATTGCACAACATGCCAAAAAGAATTCCCAATTAATATCAGGGTTATTGAAACAGCCTGATATCAAATAATCCAGAAGCACAATCTTGTTAACCTAACTTATGCTCCTTATATCCTCACACAAGTTTTTGTTTCTCTTTCTTTTTCTTCTCCCTGGAGGTTCACTGTACAGTGTACCCATTATATTATCACTTCAGTATTCCTATACATAAGCTACCTTATTTCCTGAAGATGTCAATTCATTTCTTCATGTGCTTCATTTCTCCTAACTTAGAAGAGTGCAATAAAACCTGAAAACCCCCAATATTTCTTGGAAAACTTTCTGCCATAAGAGAACTATAGAGTATGAGGTGATTATATAGGATCTAGATGGTTTTTCCTAAACAATAATGCCTTTAGAATGATCTGTTGTTACAAGAAACCACATGGTAAATTATTTAGCTTTTAGATTAGATTCAAATATGTACTTTTATTTTTCTAGACACTGATACTTGGTTCCGATTGTGTTGGATCTTCATGCTGCCATGAAGTGACAGTGTTCAGAATGCATGTCTTAGAGCAGACAAGAGGAGACAATTTCTCCTGAGGGTGCTCTCAAACTGAGCAGATTTAAAGCCACAGAAGCTCACAAATACAACTGCCTTGAACACTCTTAAAAAAAAACTCTGACTTTCATATGTAATACTTCTGTTTTGCAGGTGATTTCAGGGGGAGTTGTCTGTTTTCCTTTCTTTTCTTTTCCCTTGTGTAGATGATAATGCTTGCAAACAGATAAGCCAGAGTTAGAAAAGTTTTTAGTTAAATAGTTGTCGTGGGTTTACCCAGGAAGGGTCAGTCTTGCAAGTGACCTATGGTGCAGGAAGCAGTGCACCTTGCTTCCTTCCTGGGAAACAGAGCCAGTGACCAGCTAGTTTTGAGTATTGATGGGTATATAATCTAATTAAAAGTTGTTCCACCTCCAGAGAAAAAACAAATTTAAGAGAGATACTTGAGAAAAAACCCTTTTTTCCTGTCTTGTTGCTGCCAGAGAAGTAAGTTTTCTGCTTCTCTCTCTGGTACGAGTGGGCCTTTGCCCCATCCCCCCCTCAGAGCGGGGAGGGGGGGAGGTTTTTTGCAGCAGTGCAGCTGAGCGTGGGGAGGACCCGGCCTGAGCTCTCCGGCTCCGATGCAGCTGGGCAAAACATGTTAACTACAGCGGGCAGAGCCGGGCCCCTGCTCCGAGCCGGGCCAGCTTCGCAGAGCGAGGCTAATGAGACTCTTGACTGCTTCTGCCCGGCTCAGACTTTTTAAACAACCCGGGAAAAATCATGGGACTGTCACAGAGGCCCGAGAAAAGAATTAACCCTTTCATTGCTCAGATAAAACTTGCAGAAACTGATTTGCTCGTACACAGATAGAAGAAAAGTGAGGACACTTACAAAAACACAGCATAGAGACTCAAAGTCAGTGAGAGAAGCAGAGCTGAAGCTTAGAGGGAAGGAGCATGAGGAGTGCTACAAAGTAGAAGCTGAAAATTCTTCTGTGAAACCATGATTGAGACCAAGCTAAAATATTCCCTGTAATATATGAAAAATGGTCCAAGGGGGGATGTGATGTTCTACCTGCAACCAGTGCAGCCAGTGAATCAAGGCACCTGTGTGAAGATAAGTAGATACTGAAGTAATTGCAGCCTGATGAGAAATTTGAGTAGAGAAGAGAAGAAGCTGTGATCTAGATCCTTTGCCCCGGGGAATGGTCAAAGAAAATTTATGTTACCAGTCATAGAAGAAAGGGACTTCTTTGCTGCGGTAGTAGAACAACTCATCTTCAAAAAAAATACCCTATGAACTGTCATAACCCACCGTAGTAACAGTAAGAAAGGTACTGGTGTGGGAGGGACGTTCCAAAACAAGCAGAGATCTTTTTTTCTTAAACAACTGCTAGTTGTGAGGCTGAAAACTATAAGAACTGTATTTCTTGTGAAGAAGTCAACATGGTAAAACAGAAGAAAACTCCTCTCCTTAAATGAACTGAAGAAAGACTAATTTAGAAGTAGTAAAGTGACTGAAAGTCAAAGTGTTGTTTTTTTGTATTGTCATTGAAACAATGAAGAGGTGGGAAGAGCAAAGGTGTTCTGACAGTTTTGTTCTGGTTCTTAATTTTTTTTCCTTCCTTTTAGGTCTGTTAATAAACTCTCTTTATATTCTTTAAAGTTTGAGCCTGCTTTACCTACTCCTAATCCTTATCTCACAGCAAAATTAAATAAAATCTGGTAAGTGTACTGGCGTTTAGCCAAAAAACTCAAGTGAACGAACTCAAACCACTACAATAGTATTTTGATAAAGATTGACAGCCAGTTTTGACCTCTAACGCAATACGTTATGAGACAGGCACACACACAAAAAAGATTCAGTTCAAATATTCTTTGTCACCATTCCATCAGAAAACTGCAATTATTTCTATATCTTTGCTTAGTACCTAAGGACTCATTTTCCTTTACAGCTCCTCTGAAAATGCCAGCTTGTAACCTTTCCAGATACAGCAAATGAAGCACAGCTCAAAATGAATTAGAGTAGGAACAGACTACAGAGAAAAGAGACTTTGCCTATAATCCTCCAGCTATCTCATCACAGAATCATAGAATATCAGACTGGAAGGGACCTCAATGATCCTCTGGTCCAACCATCTTTTATTCTGACCTCTCTTTACTTTCAATCACTTTAAAATAGCAAAGGAAAAGGGCCTAATCCTGCCTCTATATTACATACACTTCTCAGTGTAATTAATCTGAAGGCAGAACTAAGGCCCAACTTTCTTATGGTAGAATCTATTAACATTTGACGTAGGACATCTCTGTTTCTCCTCAGGTCTTATTTCTCAAATTTAATCAAAATCAGTTTTTTTAAAATGTCTGATCTTCTATCTTTTCACGTGAATGCCCTGGCTATGGCATTTTTTTCCCTATCTTAAGATGTTATTTTCATTGTCCATTTCTAACTTTTGTGTATGTGGTTCCATCTTTTCCTTCACTTTCTAGTCTGTTTTGCTAGTCTTTCTTCTTTTCTTTCCAAATGTCCTAAAAGTCCCCAGCACAATTGCCAAAGTTCCTCCTTGTGGTATCCAAAGTGACTAAACTTCCCTGCTAGCTACTTGTTAATTTTAATTGACAAAGTTTTTAGCTGCCTAGGACTGAAAAACTTACTAAGCAATCATATTTAAATGCTGAAGTACTTATGTTGGCCTTTTCCTAACTCTAATATATAATTAAACTATTTTGTGTATTTAAGAAAAAATAAACAAAATACATTTTTAATAGTACATGTTTTAAAAATATGGACTGAAGTAAAATTTTAAAATCATATATTCCTACTCTCAATAAGTTCCTTATATTTGTACCTCCTCAGCTCTTACAAAATCACTAATTACTCTATAAAATGATAAGAAATTACTCAATACCTTGTACATTCCAAAAAAGTAATGTTTATATAACATTCCATAATTATTTTTAAGGCATTTAATTTGTGTTGTATGTGTGTGTATATATCATTTTCTGCTGCAATCAAACTTTTCTATCCATCTAGAGAAAGCAAGTAAGGAAGGCTCAGATTTCTGAGGTTTCTGGTACAGTAATTTCAGAGATGCATTTCTTTTGTCAGTAGACACCAGCAATTGCTGTAACTGATGTTTCATCCATTACACCAGCTCGATTTCTCAGACAATGGATAATTAGCTAGACTTTTCTGTTGGATGATTACTTCTATCTTTTGAGGAATCTCATGCTGTAATGGACAAAATGTCATGAATAATGAGGTATTATGTTGGTGAAAGCTACATCACTAAACTTAAAAGTTCTTTGTCTTTGAAGAAGGAAGGTCTTTTATGCATTAGTGGTTTCAGTTCTGTTTCATCTCTTGCTTTAGAGAGAATGTTAACACTACCTAGAAAATTAAGAACTGAAGATATATCTATATAAAGCTCATCTTATACCTGAAGAAGAAGATGAAATAAAAGGACTGCTGCAATTTAAAAAATCCTCAATGTGCTTAGACAAAGTTTGCTATTTAATCATGCATGAAGATTTTTTGCCTCTGAAATGGCTTGTTATAACATTATAATTGTATTAGGTGACTCATATTTATGAAATTACTTTAGGATATTGCATTATATTTCCAAGGATATATTTTTACTAAGTGCTGCCTATTGAGTTTATTCACATTATCCCATAGATACAGATGAGGTTCTTTTATTTTCTATGTGAGATATTTAAAATACAGAAACAGACTCTTTCACCATGTGATCTGCAGTAAGTGCACTGCACAGCATCCCCTAGATCACTGCATGTTTTATACAGAGAACAGAAAAGATGGAATTCTCACAGTTTCTTCCAAACCAGCAAAACAACAGCAATGTATTTGTGTTCATAGAAGTTTGCACAGAGGTTGGTACCACAAGTAAGCAGCAAATGAAGCCAAGGCAATGGCATTTATTAGATTTTCACTCTGTTACAGGAGTTCTTGTCGCCATGTGGTACATGCCTTTTACTTGGAGCTGCTTGCAAGCTTGAAGACTCAGGGGAAAGACAGAGTGAGAGAGATAGGTTTAGTGTTGGAAATATATGCCATTGAAAACTCCTCTTAACTTGTTTATAATTCCTTGATAATATTTGTTCATTTTGATGCGCTACAGAACCTATAAGAGCTGTAGGTGTTCTGTAAGGGAGTTTGTGTGTGATTGTGCTGACTTTGGTTGATGTAAACTTAGTTTTCGTCACAGTGGCTTGTATAGGGTAGTGTTTTTGATTTGTGCTGAACACAAGGTTGACAATGCAGAGACGTTGGGTTTTTTTGTGGCTGAGCAGTGTTTATACACCACCAAGGCCTTTTCTGCTTTTAGTACTCCCACACTGGTGAGGAATTTGGGGCTGCATGCAAAGCTGGGAGGAGACACGGCCAGGACAGCTGACTCCAACTGACCAAAGGGATATTCCAGACTATAAGACATCATGCTCATCTGCAAAGTGTGAGGGGAGAAGAAGCAAGGGCAAGACATTTGGAATTATATAATTTTTCTTCCCAAGTCACCATTATGGGTAATGGAGCCCTGCTCTCCTGGAGATGGCTGAACACCTGCCTGCCCATGGAAAGTAGTGAATGAATCCCTTGTTTTGATTTGCTTGTGTGTGACTTCTGCTTTCCCTGCTCAACTCTTTCAATACACAAGTTTTCTGTCTTTGGCCCTTGTGATTCTCTCCCTGATCCTGTTGGTGGGGGAGTGAGTGAGCAGCTGCTTGGCTTTGGCTGACAGCTGGAGTTAAACTGTGATGGTGATATATAGGTCATGAGACCTATCTAATAACACAGGTCCAAGGTGTATTTGGAACAGCTTTCATGTTCATAAGGGTTTCAAAGAAGATGAGAAACAGAAAAGATTTCTGACTACATCTTGATAACTGACCCACTTTGGCTGACTAGTCTACAGAAGCATAAGTGCACCCATGGGATGATTCCCTTAGGAGTAATTTCCTAAATTAAATGAAAGATACCAAAACTGTGAGAGGTAGTTCATTGCTGGATAATATCCCAAGATAACCCATACACAAACCTGGACAATTTCAAGGTGAATATTACCAGGATGTTCCACTGGCCACCACGGTGAACAGGAGCAGGTCAGTCAGGGAGCACCAGGGACAGTCCCAGCATCAGACACCTCCCAGGGAATGAGGACAGATCACAGGCCCACAGATGGTTCTGGCTTAGTGGGGTCTGTAACCAGGCAGGGCAGGGCTGTGGGAGCTGGACCAGTCTGCTGTAGTGTTGCTGGGGCAGGGCCTGATGGCCCTGGGGGGCTGACAAAGGGTCCTGGGCCATGAATAATGTGGGGGAACCCCAAAGTGTGGGAGTGTGGTGGGCAGGGAGAGGAAAGCACTCAAGACCCTCTCAAAATTATGGACCCAGAACTATCTTGCCAAAATGAAAAAGGTTTCAATGTTCAGCAAATTTTTGTTAAGTAAGCCATCATTAATGTATTGACAAAATTTCCTAAATAAAAATGTAAACTAGTAGAACAAGTGTGGTGTCAATAAAGCAGAAAGACACTTGGTATTTAGCCCAGTGATGATGGAGAAAAACTGCACCTCAGTTGGCGTGATCCTTCTTTTACACAATGAACAGAAGTGTTGTCATTGCTCATGACTGCCAAACAGACAGATGGCCAAAAAGTTATTTACTACAAACCATGACATGAATGTAAATCATAAAGAGAGCTTGTATATGGTAATGTCGCAAATTAAAGAAATTATATTGTTTGAGACTCACTCCAGTATCTTTCTTTCATGCTTTAAATGTTCAGGTTGCCACACACCTCCCTTGTCTCTTCTGTCTCTTCACACTTCTTCATTACATATTCAGCCCCCAAATGTCTTTTAATGTACTACACCAAAATTAAGTCCCTAAGCATGTACTATACACAAGCAAGACTCCCAAAATACTGGTATACTATATAGATTACTCAAAAATAGCAAGGTATTCATTTTCTCAAAGCTTCCTTTATTTACAAATGTTTCAATAGCATTCTTTTTTTTTCTTAGATTTATTGTCCCATTTAATGATTAACAAATAAATTTTTTATTTCAGTGAAAAGGAGAATTAGGAAGTACTCTGATGCCACAGCTGAGATATTTAATAATGCATGAGTGTTTTGTAGCCTAATGCTTCTAACTTGACTCTTGCAATGGTTTCAGGCTTTGCTTTCTTTAGTCTTCATGTCTTATATACTCATAAAGTGAAGAACATCCTTTGCTGAGTACTTTCTTTACCAAGCAATGTCTTCAGATGGTGTTCAGTAAAAGCATGCTGTCTTTTTTAGTGATTATAAGGAAAAAAAAAAAGAAAGAGCTTGTACACTTGGGATTTTTTTTTCATTTTTCATTATTCTATATTTTTCATTCTTTGGATTGTAGATAAATGAACAAAGATATATTGAGTGCTGAAAGGTAGCCTCAGGTGGTTTTCTGATTGGAGATTAAAAGTAATGTCCAGAACATGAATGGATCTTTTTCTTTTATTTCTGTTTTTCTTTTTTTGTTTCTTTTTCTTTTCTTCAGATGTTGTTAATGATGTATCATTCTCTTTCTTGGTATTTTCCTTCCTAATCTGAAAACAAATGTGAACCTTTAGGCCCATTCCATATTATCCTAGGACACATTAATTGGTGGATGATGCTTTTACAAATAACCAGTAGTGTAGATTTAAAACTTCAGTGTCCAGTGAAGCATGCATGTTGCAGCTCAGCAAGCTGAGCAACTGAATACTGAGCCAGTTTAATAAGACTCTTTCTGTAGCCACTGAACTTTTTTATTTTGTTTCTTGTTCATAAAAATTTTCAAAATGGGAAACAAGTATTTTAGTAGTTCATTACCTGTTGATTTTAATAGGAATAACAGCCAAAATTCATTGCATAGATTAAAAGCATAGCTGTTATTAGAAGATATTGTACAACAAATAATTAAACAAAATTCAGATTGCATACACTGTAATTCTACATAATTACAAATTAGTAGAAAAATTGTAGATAATATTAAGACAACAAGAAACTAATATGAGAACAGAGAACAAAAATATTTTAAAAATGCATTTTCATTCAGTGGAAAGTATTATTCCACTGACTTCAGCAGACCTATGATAAATTAAAGGACATGACCCATAGATTTAAATGTCTGGAGACTCTTCTTATTCACTAAAACCATGCCTTTGTTAATGTTTAATGGGTTTGTTATGTAAATTTTCTAACTTTTTAAAGTTATGTTCATTAATTTTTTGAATAGTAAGGTATGTGTGTATAACTGATGTTTGTATTAATATCTGGTCCTTTATATTTTAGCCAGCTCAGGATTATACCTAATAAAATAAGCAACATTAACAAGTATAACAAGTACTTGCATATGCAATACTGTTAGTGTTAGTCTATACAACAACATTATTGTTTGTACAAAATTCCTTTATAACTTTGTAAATTTATGTTTGTGAAATTTGTATCCACCTTATATTGGTTATTATAGTTTATGCCTTTTTTGAGTTATTGTCAATTTTCTTCCCTTTACATTTTTTCCTCCTGTTTTGGGTAATTAGCTTATAGACATGAAATATTACAAATTATTCTTTCATGGTCTTCAGAGCATAAACATTTCTAGAGCACAAAAATGTGTGAAATGTGCATGTTAAATAGCAAAAATACAGAAAACCTCAAAGATCATTTTAACGATATATGAAAGCTCTATGCTCAGGCAACTGTTCCTGTTTCTTCTGATGATATCCACATTTACCTGAACTGGCAAACCCTAGGAGCCTAAAAGCCAAAAAGATCTGGCTTTATGTGTAACTGCATTGTCTTTTTAGGTAAATTGAGTTCAGGATAAGTTCATTTTGCCTGCAGTTTCTCTCTGTTTTTTCATAAGGAAATGCCAAGGAAGGATTTAGATGGTCTCTGTCTCCCAACACCATTTATGATAGATTGTCACAAGGACAATTGGCACAGGCAAGCTGCCAAATCAGAAGGGGAGCAGTGGGACATATCTACAGTACGTGGGGGAAATCTGTAATAATATAATTAAAGCAACAAAGAATTGGCTGGTCAAATGCAAATGTCTACTTTAGGTTGAGATTAATTGCTCTCTGAAGTCCACTGGTTGTACAGAGGAGTTGAAACCAGCTGACAGGACATGCCCAGACAAGTGTTGAGACCCTGCAGAGTCAGGTCAGTGCAAGGTCTACAACCTTGTACTATTAATGGTCAAATTATATTTGCCAGGATGCACCAATATTTATGTCCTTAACTACAAAAATATTAAACCCAAGATGTGAGCAGTGACCAAGTCAGCAGCAGCGTTTGAATTATGCATTACTCTTTAAGCCATCTACTATTAACTCAGGTTGCTTTGAAAACACAGTCAGCGCTGAAGACTCCAAATTTTGGGTGGCAGCTTAAAATTTGGTGACTCCAATGACCTCATATTGAACATACAACCTCATGTGTCCATCATCAGAATGCAATAATGATAGATTTGCTGCAATTTTAAAAACTTTGTCTTTTATATAAACCCTTAACATAACAATTTTTGTGGGTTTTTTTTGTTTTATTAAGTATGTGTACATCATTTTACTAAGATGACATCTTTTCAGCATAATGCAAAATAGCAGCATTATTTGGAATTAATATTTCTTTTGTCCCTTTCTATGCTGAGGTTTTATACGCATGTCATCATGAGGCCCATTATAGTTATTATTAGTAATGAACAAATTGATAAATATCAGTAGTTCCCATACTTAAAAATATTGATTTCTTGTTATGTATCCAATTAACTTTGTTTTCAGAGTATTACTCAGTAACATAAATTGCCAGCTCCTCCCAGAAGTTATTCTTGGCTGATTTTGCTAAAATGTCAATACCTATCCTAGCAGTTCCCAAGGCAAATTAAAATGACCAAGATGTTCAACATATAGCTTAATCCAATCCCAAAATAAATCCTATAGATAGAAACAGTAAGCTTTTTTGCCATAACCATTTGAGACCTTAAATAGACTGGATTATAATCACATTCTAGTCCATTTTTAAGCTCTCATCATGTGATCACTGAGAGGAAGAATTTGAAATACTTTAGACATAAGGGTGGCAGGTACCTGTTGTTTTATATTTTTGATGAAAATTAGCACTTCTTAAAGCTTGTGTTCATTTTTCTGTTGATAGGAAATAAATGAGCTGCTTGCTTGCCCGTTTAACAAGAAAAAAAAAAGGCAAAGCATATGTGCTACATTCTCTCATCCTGGAGTTTTGCAGTTCTTTGTGCCATCCTTTTGTATTTGATTGTGCTTTCTTAACTGGCAGATAATGTAAACATTATTGAATGTATTTTTCAGAACTATTTGTTTATTGGAGAGATATATGATCATGTGTTACTTTTGGGGAGGGATGGTGTGTGTGGGTGAATAGCCACATGTTTACAGATTTGGGTGTGGATTTGTTTGTTTTTCAAATACAAAATCTAGAATTAGCTTGCTGAAACCATAATATATATGTTTATGATTATTAAATATTCTTACTGCAATTTTCCCTTATATGTTACCTGTTAACTTTGAATTCAAATCTAATGTAGTTTTTAGTTATGTGTTTAACTTTTCAAGAGAATATCAGTAAAGTACATATTTTCAGCCTAAGAAAATAGAGTTAAACACAGCATATGTTTTCATATTACCTATCTTGTATAGTTATACAATATACATAGAAAGAGGAAGAGGGAAAGAAAGGGAGAGTTCAAGTAGGATGTGCATTTTTCTACAACAGAATCCACTTCCCACTTTTTCTTTTTTTAATAAGTTGCTGTAATTACATATTTCTTTTATAACAAGAGGTAGTTTTTCATAATCTTGCAAGAATATTTAGATTATCATAAAGCCATATGTTCCATGCAACACTGCTTAATTTATTAAAAAATGAGAAAGCAGTTAGTGTGAATGGCATTTTCTGTTATCTGCCAGATTTACAAACCTTCAAGTATTTATTTGAAGATTGCATTTAGAGTTGTCACTGTTATTGTTACATATCAAAGAACTTCACTAAGGGTAGAAAATATTTAATGTCTCAGTATCCTGCAAATTGCTCGAAAAATTCTACTAATGATACATCTCCTTTGACTTTATGTTCATAGAAAGACTGCCATCCTGATAACGAGCATAGATTAATTAAAGCAATGGACTAAGACTGACTTTTGGCAACAGTTGTGAGACTAAATTGTTCTGTGGATAGTGCAAAGTACATAAACAAGACACTTCAAGGTGTCAGTGGTCTTAATTAGTACATACAAAATGTATGTATTTGTTGTGATTGAGCAGCCTATTTGTTTAATTATCCTTAAACTAACCTGAGAGCTTTCTTTGTTTCTATCTTCCTCTTATGCTTTGCAGTTTCTTTGGTTTGTATCTCTGATGCATCTTCCACCAGTAACAGCCTAGCTAATTTGAAATAGAATATCTTTAAAGTTGTGGATTTCAAGTGAACTACCTGTTTTCTTAATTTTTTTGCAGACAAGTCTGCCAGATGAGACTTTAATGAGAATTAAAAATTCTCTTCAGTAGTGCTTAATAAAAGATACCCTTCTATCCCATCGTCATAGTGATAGATCATCACATTTTGGCATTTCCCTGGAATCTTGCCAGGGAATCTTGTCAATCTGGATTGTGGTAGCATCACCATAACAGTAAAAAATTTAAGCAAATTTAGAATGTGGACATCTCCTTATTTATAAAAATAAAATCAAATCACCACCATCTTCTCCCAGAACATTACTTAATGTGATGGGTCCTGAAACAGTCATCTCATATCAGCCACCTTCGAAATTAATTTCTGTTGATCTCTAAAGCCTGACATATCTCATAGAGTATGTCTGTCCTCATAAAGATGACTTGCATTTCTAACTGTGTTCTGTAGGAGCCATGATAGGGAGATTGAAAAAATATATGGTACAGCATTTTCTCAGCAACAGGATCAAAACTTTATGTGACCAGACTAAAATAAACCTTAATTGAACACCTTTTCAATTAATATATAAGCTTCTCCAAATATCACTGGAAATGGCACTCAGGAATAGAAGAAGTGCTAAAATAGAAGACAAGAAAAAGAAAGATATGAGATGGAGTTAAAACCACCAAAAAAATATTTTAATTGGCTTAAGAGAAGCAGATAGAGAAAAAATTACATTACTGGCCAGTTGTTAGAGCAGTTACTATTTCCTCAGTGACACTTAGATATTGCAGTGATATATGCTATTATAAGAACAAGAAACTAGCAAGCTAGATAGAAGGAATTAAAATAATATATGATCTGTCTTCAATGGCAACAGGATTAGATCTTGAGTCAGTAGGTGTCTGATTAGATTTTTTTTAAGAGCTTGCTGTTTAAAATTTATGTTTTAATTTATGCTAATGGCTTTTTATACCATTTTGTTATTTACTGATGGTTGTGAATAAGGATAGCACATTAAAATTTGTTATTAAGGGTCAGATCATGGTCATTTTGGAGAAAAAAAAGTGAAACTACTTTTAGATTTTGATTCCAAACAGAATGCAACATTATCAAGATAATGAGAGTGAAACCTAGTGCACCTAATTTGGCAACAATAAGGTGATCCAGGCCACCTAAAGAAAGTTTCTAGCTTTTCAATAAAGCCAATACAGAGCTACAAGCATATTTTAAACCAGCAAAATGAAAACCAGAACATCTTAGTGAACTGCTTATGTCTTTTCATTATATGTACATGAAGGCCTGGACACCAGTGGAGGACAATCTAATCTTTCTTAATTTTGGTTAGATGTCTTTCAGATGACTACAAGGCTGGACAGACCTAGACACATGTTCCATTGCAGATGGGATTGCATGGACTGATTCCCACTTTGGTTTTACAGTTCAGTGGCTACGACACTAACCTAAAATGGGAGAAAAGACAACCCAGACAATCTACTCAGTTCATATTTAATTATGTTTTTAATGTGTCATACTTCAAATAGAAAGCAATGACAGAAAATTACTATAGAGCAGACAGTAAAATGCTTATGGCTAACACACTCAAATGAGGATTAATATTTTTCCCAATAAATTACTCCAGAAAGAAAAAGGTTTAAACACTTCTGTGTCCCCAACGATAGTAAATAATTATAAAGAACTTGACTAGCTTTATTGCATTGCATGAAAACAACTTCTGATTTAAATTTGGAGCAAGCACTGATCACTTCTTTCTGATGAAAGGGAACAGCATGATGCTGTGTCAGTGAAGGTTAAGGCTGGATATTAGGAAAATGTTCTTGTTCCAGAGGGAGGTTGGGCACCGGTCGCACTCCCCAGGGAAGCGGGGAGTGGGAAGTGTCAAGCCCTGACAAAGCTGAAGAAGCGTTTGAACAATGCTCTCAGGTACATCGTGTGACTCTTGGGGATGGTCCTACCCAGGGCCAGGAGCTGGACTGGGTGATCCTTCTTCGTCCCTTCCAGCTCAGGGTATTCTGTGATTTTAAATTTTTGCTGAAGATGTGATTGTCGAAAGAGATATTCACCTGCTAATATAGGTGGGGTGTAATAAAGAAGTATTTTGTGCAATTTTTTTTCTAGTAAAATGTTCACAATGATGTTCTGATAATGCAGCCCAACATAGTGGTATTTTTTATGGGAGCCAAACCTTGCTGCAATCATACTTTGCCTTGAAAATGGTGTCTTGCAGATGATGGTCTCTGATCAGACCTTTGACCATGTTTCTGGGAGCCCCTGTGGATAGAAGAAAAATTGTGCTTAGCAATTAAAGTAACATTGGCTAAGTACTGTGGATTTTCAGTGCTTGAACTTCCAACATGACTTTCTCAAAAGTATAAATGAAGGCACTAGATTTTATAATGTTTGCTAGAGATCAAGATTTGAGTGCTATTGAATAGTGATGATTTTAAAATTTTTTTGAGAAAGAAATTGGTGCTCTATAACCAGAAATGAAGCTACGTATCATAAAACATGTTCGGGCACTTATACACGTCTGCTATGTACAAAATCCCCCAGTAACACCAAACTTTCTGCCATAACTTATCTGTGTCACACATGCTTTTTATTTGGTTTAATAGTTCAATCTCCATATTGGAATTGCCTTTGCATTTGGGAATTCATAGGCTGTCTGAAATGAGCAAGTGTGGACTCTAATTTAAGAATCTTCACTAGGAATTATCATTAGGCAGAAAGAATGCAGGCTTCTCTTTTAGAGGTATCCTTCCCTGCCAAGCAGTTCAACAAGTCACTGCCAAAAGGTATTGACTGAGGCAGGCTCCACATTGCCATTGCCTCAAGGAAAGTTAACTAAGGGTTATGAAATATGACTTTGTTCCCTTGCATCCACCTCTTTCACTAGCATGATTGGAAATTCTGAGGATAGAATGAAAAATCTAACTTGATGACAATAGATTAGAGGGCAAAAGGTCTGCAGTGATCAACATGTTTAAGGTGACTTGAAACCTGGTCTGCTTCTTTGAAATCAAGCCTGTACAGCCTTGTATCTTGTGCCTTTGCTGTGTGCTTGTATGGCTGTAGCAGGACACAAATTAAATATTATTCAGAAATGGATTTTCAATTAATTGGAAGGAGTACAAAATCAAAACTTTATACATGTAAACAGCCAAAGACATAATTACAAATATTTAGCATTTAAAAAAAATACATTAGATTTTTGAAATATTCCTCTAGTAAACTATTTTCACATTGCAAGTCATGAAAGGTTCAGAGTGATAAGACAGATGGCATCACTGGCTCAAGTAGTTAGTTTAATACAAAATTTGGACAATGAAAGGCCTGTTTAAAGTGGCAAAGCACTTTTTTTATTTTTGCCACAAAGAAGTAAACACTGTCTTTGCAGCCATCCACAGCATTCCTATGTTAGCTTTCACATCTTCATTGTATCAACAGCAAAATGCTATAAGAAAAATCTCTAAAATAAACCATATTTACTTCCAGACTGCAATACTCTAGCTTCCTAAGAGAAAGAAAGCAAAGAAGTAGGTCTGTAAACCACTCTTAGAAGTCCAGCGACTTGTACTGTGATATATGGATTATATTAAGAAGCTCAGACGCATTTGGTTTTACAGTGTCAGCTGTCTAAATTGTAGACAGATATGTTTATAAACAGGATTATTGAATGGCTCACTCTATCATGCAGTAATTTGAGGTTTTTCCCCATTTGGACTCAGTCTAACAACTATTTCTTCCATTAAGATTTTTCCAGTCTTTCCCCTTACACGTTTTTTTGTTCAATGGGATAACATGTGTTTCAGACAGATGTGAAATTTCTCCTTGCAGCACAACTTCTTTATAAATAAAGAAAGAAATGAAAAGGGGGGAGGAGGGTGTAGAGGGAGGGTAGGGGCAATGTACCCCTGAAAGCATTGAGATTTTTTTATTTCTGCAGACACTGAATAGCTGGCCTATAATTTTTGCTGAATATGTTAAGAGAGAATAGTTCTTGTTAAGAGCTACTTTCTGCTTGTCTTGGACTCCTGGGGTTGTACAAATAAGGTTCCAATCAGCTAAATTTTCCTCCTCTAAGTACAATTTTGTCATGGTATTGAGCCAACAATCTATGCAGGATGGTCTGTAGTTATGGCAAGAAGCTTTAAATAAGTACAGAATTGACATGCTACCTTACATGTATTATAAAAAACCAGAGACTCTCATAAAGGAAATCAATGACCGTTACATTTAAGTAAGTACATAGCAAAGCGTACATATTGCATTGACACAGGCAGATTGTTCTGTTCTTCTCATATGGCTGGCAACTTGGATATAAGAGAGTGCAAATAACAAAATTCACAATACGCTGCAAATCCGAAATGCCCACCAACTGCATCAGAAGCATAGAAGCTTATAACACATTTTTCTAGCTTTCTAGCTCCCATTCTGTAATTAACATGTACTACTGACTTTTGCTAACTGAATTATGGGATCTGAGTAACCACAGTCCTAATTGTACAACTATCTGCTATTATTAAGCAAGTTAAACACTAGACTGTTTGCCCAAATTTGTCTGTCAAAGGACACAGCCTAATTGCTACCTGAAATTCAACGTATTCTATTGTTAATTTTCCTCTTTCAAAGATCACATAACTTATTCCAGCATCATTAAAGAGTTTAGATGCTTACGCATTTGCAAAAACTGCTAACCTAATTTTGAGAATGAATACAAAATGCTTTGGGGAGGAAAAAAATAGAGAATAATTTCCTTCAAAATATATACAAATTCTAGGATTATTTATTTAGAAACATGGGAATATTCTTAACTGCCAAGTAACAAAAAAGATTGTTTTAAAGTTTATTGTTTTCTGCTACCAAAGTTTTTCCAGTGCTTTTCTAGAGTGAAGGTTTATAATGAGGAGTAAAATTAAAACCTCAAAAATTTATCTATTCATGAATTATCAGACCAGAAAGGATCATTAAAATATCCAGTCTAACCTTCTGTATTGTATAATATTCCGTGCAGTTACTCTTAATTTGAACCCCGTAACTTGTGCTTGTCTATGGTCTGGTTTGCAGAAGTTTGTCTTGGAGAATGTAGTTACAAACCACATCTAAGAATAAAAAACTTCTTATTAGAGGCTGTACTTGCAAAGAATTTTGAATGGTTTCTTGAAGTTTCCGTCTCAATTATTGAAAATCTTTTATTCTAAATGTCTTCTTATGTCATAGATCAATATTAGAACGAGAAATCACTGTTTCCTACTAAGGAACCTCCGAGAAATGCACAGCACTCTGGTAACCAGACTTAAATAAACAGAAAATTTTGCTATCCCTAGGTACACTACTAATACATTTACTGCTTAAAAACATGTGGTTTTGCAGTTTCTGTGGCACAGGTTTTCTTTTTTGAGTACATTGACTAATTATATCAATATTTCACTTGAGCAAGCTAATACAGTTGTAGTTTAATCACATAAAGGTCTTTAACATATATGTCAGTTATTTTGTTCAGTATTAGTCATATCTGAACATACCACACAAATTCTGCTGTATTTGAGAAATTACAACTGCTTTAAGAACAAGCACAAGACTTTGTTTTAACTGAGATGGTTATCCTTTCAAAGTTATCTTTTTAAAGTGGCATTTTTTGAGGGAAGTTAATTTGAAAAGTCACCAATCTGTAAATCAGATATAAACATTCTAATCCATAAATGAATCTAATAGCTTTTTACTAAAAGGGATAAATTCCAAGAACATTTTAAAAAAATCTAATTTTATTTCTTTGGAAATAAAGGAATTTTGCTTAAATTCCTTCATTGGTTTATGATTTGGGATTAGGTTCAAAGGTTACTGGAGTCTCTCTTAAATTTCTGTTTCTTCAAAGGTAAAAATCAGACTGCCATTATCCATAATAATAAAATTTTAATCCAATATATTAATAGCTTCAGGACAAGAATAATTCTTTTTAAGTTTCTAAACCCTGCGGTTATGATGTTGTGACAACAATTTGGAAAACTTTGGAACATCTAAATTCTATCTTCATTCTGGCCTTGAACACATGTTGTCCTTTAAACAGAAACTGAATCCTAAATTCATCTTATTGACCCATCATTTGACATGGACTTCAGCTTGGTTGTGTGCTTTAAGCACATTTGTTTAAAATTCACACAGCTTTTAAATAAGTGTTTACTAGTGATACTGATTGTGGTGAAGTATTTCCATCCCTTAAGTAAACTGCACAGGTATGCACCACAGGGATATACTTTTATTATTAAAGTATATCCAGTTTTTACCTCTATATGTCACAAAAACCTTGCAATATAGTATAGTTATACTGAATAAAGTGAGAGCTTATACTACTCATCTTTCAAGAATGTTTTCGTCTCCATTTTAGATGAAACCCCTATTAAAACATCATCATATCCTGTTGCAGCAACACCTACAAAATGGTATGGGAAGTTCTATTAATGAGTTCTTGCTTATCACCTCAAGAGGAAACAGGTAAAAGTGAAAGAGTTATATATATTATTTTGTGTGCTGCTGTCAGAACTCTCTGACAGTTGACACATTAGTTCAAAACATTTTCTTCTGGCTTTCTTGGACCATAGAGGTTCTATTTCAAATGGTATCTAGAAAATAGATGCGCTATATAAAACTGTAGAATGAACAATTCCATAACACTCTGAAACAGGCAGTGAGATACAGAAAGAGAATTCAGGAAACAGATTGTGGAGAATGGCCCCCATGTACTTCAGGTGACATATAATTCCCAAAAGATTGGATATCTAAAGAATCTTTTAGATCTGTTTTGCTAGTTCTTATCTAAAATAGATCATCACTACTATTTTTCAGTAAAAATGTAATTCTAGAATAAAAATTGAGGTCTTAGTCTTAATAATTAAAAAACAGGGAGTTTTTTTGTGTACTGCACTTTTTAGGTTACAGGGGGGAAAAAAAAGGTCTTTTTTAAGAAAAATGCTAAGGGTCCTGAAAAATGCTATATGCTACAGAGCTAGCATTTTTCCATTGCACCAAAGATGTGCTTTTCCAGATAATGGAAAGAATGTCTGTTTGTTACAAAGAGAGGATGTGTGGAGTGAAGGTAATCTAATTACATTCCATATATGCATACAGGTAAATTTACTGGAAAGAAGTTTAGAGAAGAATATCTGTGATTGAAATTTTAAGTGCAAAGACTGAAAAAAGAGAAAGTAACTTTTCCTGTGAAAACTTCTTAGTCATTTAGCATCTGAAAACTCATCTAAGCAGATGGAGCTGTAAATTCTAAGTAGAATAAAAGAATACATGCACAAGTATCTACAGAACACTCATCCTGGCTCAGTAGCATGCACAATTTGCAGCTTCGTTTTTTCACAATTACGTTTATAATTTTAATTTTATGGTTAATTCTACCTTAAAAGAACTTTAAATATTAGTATTGCTTAAAGGAAAAAAAGATGAAAAATGTTTAAGAAGTATTTTGTGATTGATCATGGTAAAACAGTGACAAGGTGCCTGTCTGCAACTTGACTTCCTTGGCATAACATGTTCATGAAAGTGACTGGCACAAACCGGTATGCCTAAAGAGCATCTCAAAATACATTTAGGAATTTGTAACTATGCACTCTTCATTCCTTCATGCAGCATAAAACTCTTCTTAAAATAACTATTTTAAAATGCTGTAGGACAAATTGGTGTTAATTTTCACTAAGGTTTTCAGCAATTTTTTTCAGGTAACGTGTCTTACTTCCCTCTCCCTTATGAGTATTGACAACAGGGATTGTTCTACCTTGTTTGGTGTAAAAGAGCTTACAATAGAAAGTATTTGTGCTTGTTTGCTACCTTGTACTGAATATACTTTCAGCTATCCATTCTCTCCCTTGTTAGTTTTACATTGCTTTCTTCTCCTGGTTCAGTCAATACCTAACTCTGTTTGAACTAAAGACAGGTTCTCACTCAAAAAACATATTGAAATCTAGCATGACTGCAATACTTTCAACAAGAAAACAAGCATATGTTTATGAAAACAATCACAGAAGTAAAGAAGCCTCTCATTGAATAAGTACTTAATCCTTTATTGTCTGCTCTTTTATATCTACATTTGTGGTAGATTGATTCCTGCCAGCAGTTAGGCACCCACACAGTTGCTTGCTCACTCTCCTGTAGGATGGGGAAAAAGTGGAAGGGAAGAAGCCCCATGGACTAAGAGAGACACTGTTCAATAGGCGAAGAAAAAGTTGAGTATGCAAGTAAAGAGGTAATTTATTCACTACACCCCACTGGCAGACAACCTTCTCATTTGCAGGGCAGATTGGAAAAAAAAAAACAAAAAAAAAAACCCTTGATGCTCTGCAAGTGTTGTTCAGCAACAGTAAAAATATTGGTGTGTTATCAACACTGTTCTAGTCACAAATCCAAACCACAGCACCATACAGGCTATGATAAAGGAAATTAACTACATCCCAGCCAGATCCAGTACAACATCTTTTTTTTTTTTTTTTCTTAGATTTGCATTGTGATTAAATCTGTAATCTTTTCCTTTTCTTCAAGCTAGACAAAGACATACCACAGTAAATTTCTTCTGTTTGGCAGTAGGATAAGTCTATTACTGAAAGATTGGTTCTAAGGTTATAGTTTGAATCACAGAATATAGCAAGCATCTGGATAACTAGCTTTTAAACCATAAAGTTGTGAAAGACTTTTTCCATCCCACCTGTTTTCTCTTAGTACCTACTCCTAGAGTTACCCCATACACTAAGCAATAACTTACTGTTATTACTGTTGTTATCCTGAGAAATATAAATCCCATAATTGCTGTCATCTATGTGGTTAGTCTATCAATTTGGTCTGATAATGCTTGCAGTATCCTGTATTAAATATATTAAAGAAGCATTGAACCAAAACCATCAAAATTTAAAGGTATTATCTTAAGTTCTCTGCAAATATAAACGCAACTCTAAAGTAGGCTTTTATCAAGCATATGCAAGTCTCAGTTTCTGTTTCAACTCCTGTGAGATCCATTTTTATTTCTATATTTTTCTAAGAAAGAAAATGGTTAGCAGATGCTGTATGTGTCCTAAAACTTCTTACTTTGGAGTTGTTTGAGTAGTCCCATCCTCCAGGAAATTGAGAAATTTTCAGTGTGTTCTACATATTAATTATATGTACTTATTTTCCAAGTCTGACTTGATTGAGTTTCATGTCACTGTCACTGAAGCTGTACATGAACAAATCCATCAGAGACTACTTCACTATTCTGCTTCATCATTCTACACATTTATCAAATACTGAAACTTTATCCTTAAAAACTCCAGTCTTTTTTATATCTGGTTTATAATCCTACCAGGTTAATATTGCCTGTTATAAGAAAATTTATGGGACTAACAAACCTGGGATCCCATTTCATCCCTTGATTGCACTCTTTATCCTCTTATAGAAAGAATATCCCCTTGTATATTGCTTCTGTCCTTACTCCAGCCTGATTTCATCCCGTTACCCCTTCAGCCACTTCAGTCTTCTGGCCCTTCTTATCTAAGAAGTCAGAATGTCCTTTCTACGGTTCTGAGCTAAACATAATCTATCTTTGCTCTCCTTACCACCTGTGGCCTGCCATAAGGTTCAGATACTATCTTGCCTGCATGTCAGACAGATTTCCCTCAAACTCTTGTAGCCTGTCTGATAGGCTGTGCCTATACAGCTAAGATGGGAGCCAGGGATTCCCTTACCACTCAGGAATTCTTACAAGAGAAAACTAGTTGAGCCAAGACTAAGGAGAGAAAAGTTCTAAGTATTCTGAGAACTATCTAGCCAGTACAAACACTACTGCCTTTCATTAGAAATGGAAAAATGTTCTTAACCAGGAGGCTATTTCATTTGTAAATGTACTAGAAATGGACAGTGATTTAAACAATTATCTGTTTCCAAAGCTTGCTAAAGAAAGTAGGTTCAATTTGATGCACAGTGAATGAAAGCATGATCTTGAGAATTTTCCTAGTCAGTTTTTAATTTACCTATCTTGTAGTTCTAAATATTTGGAGAAAAGTAGTGATGAACTTTGTTACTGAACAAAAATGTGGCACAAATAAAAAATATTAATTTCTAGCTTCTGTATCTAAAAGGTGCTATTTGGTTTATTTCAGACCAGTGCAGGCCTTGAAGATTTAATTGGAAGCACTGGGAAAAAGCAACATGAATGAGATCTTCAGTCAAATATTTTAAGTGCTATCCAAAAATACCAAAGGATTAACCTCAGTAACAGTGCTACAGTATGTCATACATAAGCATATTATAGTGTCCCTTGTCATGTGTGGCACAGTGCTCCCCTAGTGAAAGTGTCACAAAAATATAGAAATTTCCTATTGGAAGGAAAATATCTTTGAAATTCCTCAAAAGAAAAACTGAAATCATCCTGCAGAGTTTTCTATGAAGTAGTTCCAGACATTCTACAGAAGATAGGAGCTATAAAGAAGTGTAAGTGCAACACTGCCCTTTTAGCTGGAGTTACCAGATGAGATACCAGATGAAAAACCACTGCAGTTCCTCAGAAATCCCTGGTCCAAGAATTCAATATTGAGAGGTCACATTAGTCATAGAAAGTGTAACACTGGCCACTGTGTAAAATATTAATGGAAATAGCCACTAAGTTTTGTGTAAAACAATATGGTTATAAAAGATGGTGTTGTAAGAAATGCTATTCATTATGATTTAATATTTCAGAGTTCTTAGAAATATTAGAAAGACTGGTAGATTCAGGAAGATTTCCTAGATAAGGCTTTCCACAATATGCCTTATTTAGTACATATACAAAATTCCCAAAAGAATAAAAATTCTGGGTTGGACGGAACCCACAAAGGTCATCGAGTTCAACGCTTAAGCGAATGTCCTGACTGATGATCAAACCCATGACCTTGACATAGTCAGAAACATGATCTAACCAACTGAGATAATCTCAAGGTCTGTCATTTTAGTGTCCCTCCTCTGGACTCATTCCCACAGGTCCATCTCCTTCCTGTGCTGGGACCCCAGAGCTGGATGCAGCACTGCAGGTGGGGTCTCACCAGAGCAGAGCAGAGGGGCAGAATCCCCTCCCTGGCCCTGCTGCCCACGCTGCTTTGGATGCAGCCCAGGACACATTTGGCTTTCTGGGCAGCAAGTGCACCTTGCTGGGTCATGTCCAGCCTCTCATCCACCAGCATCCCCAAGTCCTTCCAGTCAGGACTGCTCTCAAACTGTTCATCCCCCGTCCTGTGTTGATACCAGGGTTTGCCTCGACCCAGGTGCAGCACCTTGTGCTTGGTCTGCATGAGATCCCTCCCCATACAGCCACTTCTCAAGCTTGTCCAGGTCTGTGTGGATCACATCCCATCCTTCAGGTGTGTCAACAGGACCACAGCTTGGTGTCATCTTCAAATTTGCTGAGGGTGCACTCAATCCCTCTATGTCATTACTGAAAACATTAAATAACACTGGTCCCAATATAGATCTGTCCCTGAGGAATGTCGCTTGTCACTGAAAGGTTTAGTTTATTTTAGTGTAAATGAAAGGTTTAGTGTAACTTAGTTCAATTTTATTCACATTCATATATGCTTATTATTGTTACTGTCTTTCTCTTGGTATAGATTCCTCATTCCCTTCATTTCTATTGCAGTAAATTTCCTTAGAAATTTCAATTACATGAAAAGAAATAAAAATAGCTTTTGATCCAATAACTTGTACTAAATTATCTGTCATGGGTTCCCTTTGTTTCCTCGTTTGCTTTGATTTTATTTCCCCCCAAGATTTCTTCATTATGACTGAACCATATCCTTGTTTCCAATGCCTTCTATGTAACTCTTAAGTCCCTCAGCACAGTAGGACAGGCCTGGGAATCTGATGCTGTATTTACTGCATGAACAACAACTTAATTAAGTCGTGCTTTAGAAATATCATCAGTGCTTTGTTGCTACTATTGCACTTGGGCATGTATCACATTGTTCTGATAAATGTATTGGGAAAATTGCTTTGTAGTTTGTCTTGTTTCTGGAACGTTACTGGCTAAGGACCCTGGAACAAATTGTTTCTATTGCACAACTGAGGAAAATGCTCTCAGTTCCAAAAATGAGCACAAAAGATTCAGGATGGGGACCAAAATTTTTCAAGGCAGTATACAATCTGAATCAGAATTAGACCTGCATCACTTTAACTGATATCTCATATGAATGACACAAGAGATTATTTTTTTTTTTTCTCCTCACTTTAATAATACGGAAAACCCAGTATAAAATTCCTTCTTCCATTCCTCTTTACATGCACAGCTAAGGGAGGCAGGAAAATAGAGAGTAAAATACTTTATTATACATTCTGTGAAACCTGGAACAGCATTTGCTGTTCTGTTCAATTGCCTTGCACTCTGTGTGGTATATTCACTTGCATCACAAAGGTGTAAATGAAACCAGTTGGGCTCAATTCTACATCAGTTTTCAACAAGTGTAATTATTTGTACCTTTGCAAAATCAGTCCAAAGTGAATGTGAACTAACATAAAAAAGACATTTTCACAATTACTGTCCTCAGATAATGTGAACAAACCACAGTGCTAGGAGAATTAAAGTGTCAGAGCCCTAGAACAGGAAGGCTGAAACTTCTGTTTAGAGATTACTTAAATTTCATTAAAGTTATAATGCAATAACTTAATAATTATATGGAAAATTTGTGGATGTTTGAAATGAACAAAAACATGTTGTTCCTAGTGCTGCAACAATTTCTAACAGTATAGACATTAATAAAAGGTTTCATGAAGTAGAGTTTAGACTAGATGTTACCTTCAGAATTAATTTTGCACAGCTCATATCTCTTCATATAAAATTAAATAAATTATTTGAAAAGTGTGTTTAAAATTGCTGGTCTAAAGTCTCATTATGCATTTGCTGGTTCTTTACACGTTACTGTTCTAGTTGGAATATTAGGCTCACTGAACCACAGAATCACAGTGTTTTGTGTTGTAAGGGCCCTTTAGAGATCACCTAGTCCTAGCCCCCGGCCATAAGCAGGGACATCTTTGACTGGACCAGTTTTCTCAAAAGTCCAACCCAAGCTGTCCTTGAATACAACCTGTAACAGGGCATCTACATGTTCCATGGGCAGACTGTTCTCAGTGTGTCACCACACTCACTGTAAAAAATTTCTTCATTATATCCAATCTAAAGCTACCTGCTTTCAGTTTGAAATCATTACTTTGTCCTGTCACTACAGACATCAGTATAAAGTCTCTATGTATCTTTTCCATAAACCCCTATGTATTTTCTTTTTTTTTCTTTCTGTCTCTGAAAACCCAGAATGTCCTCTGAAAAAAACAGGGGCAGAAAAACTTATAAAAGGAGCAGCCAGGTGCAAAACAGGGCCCTTCAGTGCGCCTGTCTGGCTGAGCTATGCACCTGATCGCTGCAGTCTGTCCTGCTTTATTACATCCTTTTTTAATGACCTCTGCATAATTTCACTCTCTATCCTATGTGTGCCAGTGATTCAAGGACTCAATGCCAGCTACTGGGAGCACTAGCATGAGGGGAATTGGTGCCAGCTGCTGGACTCAGACTGGGGCTGTGAGCACCCCTGGCCCTTGATGTCTGGCTCCTGGAGCCAGTGGGGTCTTGGGGTCAGCTACGGGAGCCAGCAGCATCTTTAATCTCCAGCCACTGGGTCAGGGATGGTGCCAGTGCTTGGGGAAACCACAAATGTGTGTGTTTGTGAAGCTGGGGAATGTGGTGTGTGTGCTGCACTAGTGACCTTCTACCTCAGCCAGCCCTAGAAGAGGAGGAGACATGGCCATCTGGGCCTGTGTCTGGTGTGATTCCTGAATGTGGGGATTGCTGGGGGTAGTGCCTTGTCTGTGCACATCTGCGTAGCCACAGCTGTGTCTGTGTCCTTGTCCTCTGTGTGCGTGCCCATGTCTCCATGTGTGCATATCTGTGGTGGTGCATATGCTGCCTTCCTTCTTCAGACCATTCTACAATTTCAGGAATTCTCACTAGCCATTGGCTTGTGTGCAATGAGTTGGGCAGTGAGGTGTCTTTCAACAGTACCAGGACCTCTTGTATAGCTAAAGTGGGGCTGGAATTGCCATACCAGGGACTTCTGCTGCCTGATTAAGGAGGGGAATGAGAAATCATCACTCATCCCCCAACAGCCTTGGAAGATTACTTACCTGAATTGTAGTCCAAGTGGAATGGTACCATTGTTACTGGACTTTTGAAAAATTTCAGTAGTTACTTACTAGGATTTTGTTCAGAACAGAAATTGACTGATGACTAAAGCCAACCATCTTGAGACCCTATAAATGGTGGTCCTGAGTGAGGTTATTTGAGCTCTCCTGGACAGCAGCAGGCTGCATCCATCACCTCCCTCTGAGTGGTGTACTTTTCAGAACTGGCAGATTCTCAGGTTTGCAAAGTTTGGAGGACTATCACAGAAAGTTAGTGATGTGACCTGGGCTCATACACTTCTTGGGGCTCTACCCCCACTCACTGAGAAATGCAAAGACATTTAATGTACTTCACTGAGCTTGAAGGAAATTTTTAACATGTATACCTTTGTACTTTTATGTATATTCATCTTTGTGCACATTGATTTAAACAGCCTATAGCATATACGCTATGAATTTTGTCCTCTTGGATCTATAATTAAATCACTGCTGTAATTTTATTAGATCCTATGAAATCAGTTTGTAAATATTAAATTAGTCAACAATTAATACAGCCAGATGGAAGGGTCCTCTTCCTTATATAACCATGTTTTCATCAGCAAATCAAAGTTATACTTCTTTTGCTCATTTTTCTCCCCAATTTCTTCTTGCCAGTGCTTCAACTTTGACAGCAGAGGCAGAGAAATGTTTTCTCAAGATTGCTTGTGAACTTACATTCAGTACAACTACCTGAGGAACAAGATCTGCAATCAGCTTCAAGGTAAAGCTGTTGAGGAGGGTCCCAAACCTTTCTCACATTGTGACAAACTGCCAAGGTTACTACAAAAAGTACTACTTAGTTAGGAGACTAACTACAAGAAGCTGATTTTCTCCTCTCTAGATTCTACATTTCTTCCTATACTGATGATCTACATTCTGTAAAAAATCTATTATTTCTCTATTGATTGTGCAAAAGGATAGATGAGATTGCTGTACACAGAATATTTAGCTGGTGAAAATCTGACACATGATGACAAGAAAAACCCTAAAATTCCCACTCTTTAGTATCTAAAGATAGCTCCTCTGCATTTCAGAAGTAGAGTTTTCCAGGTGTGATAGCTCCCTAGGATCCATTTAAAAAGGCTAAGAAACTTGGATCATGTAATTTGTCCAATGTCTCAATAGGTAAATGTACAATAGTCCTGTTACTACAGAATAATTTAGACTCTGCCTCAAGTAGCTTTTTTGTTACCGGACAAAGTGTTAATAATTGAAATCTTGGGGGGTTTTTTGTCTTGAAGATCACCATGTCAGACAGATATTTCAATACGTTATGAATATATTACATCCGTTCTTTGATAGTAGCCATTAGTCCTTAAGGTATAACATTTGTATTTAAGGTTGACTATCACTAGACTATCTTTCAAACTGACTCTTAACAGGGGGAATGTGTTTGGGGAACTTGGGGCCCATGCAAATTAGATTTCCTTTATGATTTCTGGAACTGTTTCCCTGAGAGGCTTAAATATTCTACAGCCTGTCACCATAATAACAATACATAGCCACCATAGCTATATGAGCAGAACCATGTGTACAAAAAGGTATGCCAAAAAGGAGTTTTTTATATTAACAAATTTGGGCAATTTCCCTTTGTAATATTAGTTAAACCAACAAAATATCTGGTTTTAACAACTCAGATATTTTGCTCCAAAATGCCTGTACTAGCAAAATTGTACAGTGTAGTCCAGGTCTGAATTTACTATGCAGATTACGATATAGATATTTTCTACTGAAAACATGATATAAAATATTAAAGTATTTAAGCCATGTAATGGCTTATGTTATTTTTACCTTTTCTTCAATAGATTTTTTTGCTGTAGAAACATCCATAATGTCCTTAAAAACACCTTAATCTTTCCATGACTTGGATTTATTTCATGCAACTTACAATATCTGCATTGTAGAAGTCTCTGTGAGAGCTGGTATCCCTGCCATCCTCTTGTACTTAATGAAGGAAAATAGCCATGTATATGTTGCATTATGTTTTATTTGGTTCAGACCTCTAAATCAGGTACGTAATTTAAGAGTACCTATTTCTCTTTATTGACTATTAATGGAGACTAACTCTACAGAGCAATTTATAATGGATTATGAATACTTGTATTTTATCCTATGAAGTACCTACCTTGCAACAAACATTATATTCACCTATTCTGTATTTGCAATGTCAGCTCTGTAGAGAATCAGCAATTGTCTCAATATGTGCCATGTAAAGTCTTGAGACACAGCAAATATTTTAGGCACCATAGGTAATAATAATATAGTAATAAGTAGCACTAATACTAAAATAAATAGATGTGAAACAGCATTCCCTTCCATAATTTATACTGGAATGATGAGTCTTGGAAAAATAAGGCTACATATATTAAGATAACAAGCTGTCTGAAGTTCTCATTGATATGAGTGCATAATGTTGTTAGATGGATTTATAGAAATGGATAAATGACACACTAGAGTTAAAAAAAAACCAAAACAAACAAACAAAATGGGTGGAGCAATCCTACTGATCATGGGGCAGAAAAGCACTTGTTAGGATGTTCTGTCAAAAAATTCTATTTCTGTAACATTATGTCTATATTTCTTTAAGGGACTGAATTTTATGTCAACAAGCCTGTAGGGCATTTCTGTGAACCAACAGATTCTAAAAAGAAATGTAGTTTTGAAAACTGTGTCATTGTTTTGTCTTTCAGACTGATCATTATTTCAGCTTGATATTTGACCAAAAGCATGAAAATAATTCTTTCAAATTGGAGAATTGCATCCTTTTAAGCAATCTTAAGTAACTAGTTTTTGAAATTTCTTATGACCTAAGTGCCTCATGTTGGAGGCTTATGTTTCTTTGAAGCACAAAAGCAGAATTTTCTTAGCTTTATTTCATACTATGCCAACAATATGCACCTAATTTTCATCATTAGTACTTCTATTCATTTCACAGGTGCTAGAATAGCAATCGATTAAAATATTGCAGTATCAGCAATCAGTTATTCCACAATATTAACAGTCATTTTGCAAAGGCAATGTTTTTTATTTATACTTCCAGTTGAAGGATGATTCTAAATATTTTACTCATATTGTCATTAAGATTTACTGGAAAACTTAACCTCTATTTATTGTGGTGTTAACCTTATGAGGGTAATTTCTGCTTTGTACACCTCCTGATCTGAGTACCCTGAAAAATGCTCATCTCTTGCACATAGTGTAGTGCTATTAGCACCGTAGGGTATTTTGAAGCATTAGCTGTTACAACACACTGTAGCAATTACTAAAACTATGTGATTCCGGTTTTTTCCCCCATTTTTTTCTTTTAAGCTGTCTGGACAGATCTCATGGATGTATTCAAACATACACCAGGGAATGTTTGCAAAGCTTTTATGGTGTGCTTTAAGCAGCTACACAGTTTTTGGTTTTGAGAGAGAAAGCTTTGCCCTGAAGGAGAAATCCTTTAAAGAAAAGAAAAAAGGGAGCACAACGAATCAAAGAAAAAAAAAGTTTCACAAATATGGGGAATGATTAGTATAAAGGAAGGAGGAGGAGACATCTGTTGATTAAATGATTTTTAGAGATAATTAAGTGCATTCATCCAGAAATAACAAACATTACACATCATTTGCAGGCACACATGACTTTCTTGAAAATAAGAGAGAATTAAACAGAACCTAAAAAAATAGTCAGCAGCTTGGGGGCGGTCAAAACTGTGTTGCTGACATGACCTTCCAGATTTTGTACAAGCCTTAATGAAATAGAAGTAGCAACCAGGTGTTGAATGCTAGATTAATAGGGTATAAACATAGATATAGAAAGCTGAAATGAGACAATCCTATTGATCAACTTTTCATTTCATAAGTAATCAATCAATATTCACCAATAATACTACATAGTTTCATTTATTTCCTGTGATTCTCACCTCAAAAACTTCACATCTGTTTTTCAAAATGTTAGGTATATTTACAAATAATTCATACTTCTGAGAAGCTTCTGATACTTTGTCAAATATGACAGATATATGAAGAAGAATTCAAGGACAAAATACACTGTAATTCAGAGGAGTGATGTTCTGCAAACTACAGAGTTAAGATTACTATATATCTTACAGAGCAAAGAATAAACAGAAAGACATATTAATGTGACATTTATGCCACTTTAATGATTTCTACTTGGAGTGTTTGTGATTAGTACTATATTTGATACCTCTTTTACACTGTGACAACATTTAAATTGACAAAAATGGTTAGTTCTCTCTTCAAGAGAAAGTACTTCTGATCAGAGTGGTCTCTGGAAGTTCATGTTTCAGAGTTAGCACTTGAAATTTACTTCCCAGGGATCTGAGATATTTGAAATAGTAAGTGTTGCAACCAAGTCTCACCATGTACAAAAAATACACAAGAGAAATTTTCACTTTCGTTTTTCATTCCTGTCCTGCTGTACATGTATTTATGCTTCTGTAAGTCCTTGACTCTGGGCTTCGTTCTCTGTTCTTGTTGGTTGCACAGAGAGCACCAATAAAGAACTGCAAACATGCACACACACACAAAACCAAAAACCCATTTACACATTTATATGTAGCTAAGATTTAATTAATGTATTTAATTTAATTAATGTATAAGATGAATCTTATACATTTTCTATATGCAAAGCTAATTCAGGATGAGGTTCTATGAAGTGAGATATTGTTGTGTTTTAAATAGAATATATTTGCGGATGTGTTTGACCAAGATAGACCCTTGGGGGATAAGTTTGACCCTAGCCAGGTAGTTCCTGGCTTTTTCCCAAATGGTGCTTTATGAGAAAAATGTCATGGGCTGACCTCGGCTGGATGCCAAGTGCCCAACAAGCAACTCTCTGAATCCAACTCCATCAACAGGAGAGAGAGAAAATATGATAAAAATTCATGGGTTGAGATAAGGACAGGGGGATTTCTGCTCTGGCACCCAGAGCATCTCTTCATCCTCTGTCTTCAGTGACCTTGTTCTCTCACATATTCTCACTTCTCTCTCTCAGCTGCTGGTACACAGTGTTTTTCACTATTTCTTAAATATGTTATGGCAGAGGTTCTGCAACATCACTGATTGGCTCAGCTTTGGCCAGCATCAGGTCTGTCTTGGAGCCAGCTAGAACTGTCTCTGTCCAACATAGGAGCAGTTTCTGGTGTCTTCTCACCAGTAACCACCGTTGTGGCCCATCCATCTGCCACCATGTCAGAGACTGAAAACAATTCATGCCTCAAACATTGATATTACAAAAGGCAACAACCAGAGAAGACTCCCTGAAGACTGGAACTTTGGAGTGTAAGTGAAACTACTGACATTAGATAAAGGGGAAAGCCTTTGTTCAATCATCTCAGGCTGAGAGATAGGCATGCATCCACTAGCTGTGCTGACACAATGGTCCCTGGCTGAGTTTGGGGTGAGCGGGGAGAACACAGCTCACAGAAGCCAGGCTTACAAACTCCCCTCGCAACTGAGTGTGGTGGGGGAGACGAGGTTTTTGGGTGCATGATATAAACCTCTAATCAAAGCACTGAACACCCGTCCTCCCTTATACAAACTGGCCCAGCTGTGGAACTCCAACCCCACAGGCCCCATCCATGGGATACGCATGTGAGAAGCAGCTGAGGGGGAGTCCTGTGCCATCAAAGACCCCCCAAAGTGCTCCCCAGAAGCCTTGCACCACAGGACTGCACATGATGCAACAGGTCCAAAGTCTGTTGCAAAGAGACACTGCAAAATCCCCCCTCCCAGGGGGACAGGCCTGGACATGCCACCTGCCTTGAGGGTACATTAACCCATGGCATCCTATGCTTTTCAGGGTGGACTTTCACCACCAAGAACACTGGCTGGAAAGGATCAACAGAGCAGCGTTGGGATCCGTGGAGTGGTGATATTTTCTTTATTCTGTCTGTTACCCTCACACCAAAACCTTGCCACATAAACCAAATACAGAAAGTTTAAAAAGCCACAGATTGTGAGGAGCAGGTGAATTTATGAGACAGGTCACTCCTGGTATTAGACAAGACTAAAGTTTGCAGAATCAGCAGCAACCCATGCAGACACTGTTTCGCAAGGCTGAAGGACATGTCACACCATAAGCAGTAAGCTACAGAGAAACTTTTCTCATACAGTTAGATTGGCCAGAATCATATCAGGGTTTTATGTATTTATTTGCCTGTCTAGCTTGAACTTCTCCAAAAGTTTCTGCAAAACAGGAAGTAAATGTAGTCCTGATAAGGAAGCTGCCAATATTGTTAGAAGCTAGAGAAAGTCCAAGAAGACAGTATCCTGTGCCTCCAAAAGTCTTGACGAGTAAGAACTATGGTAGGAAAGTGTTGACACTCAACACATAACCAAGTAGTCCAACAGGTTCCAGGCCTTCAGCCCCTGAACTTCATGAGAAAACATAAAATAGGCCAGATGCTAAATAGTAGGAGCTAAATTTTTGACTAAACCAGTTTTTAAACGGACCAAATGATTTTGCTGCCTCTCAGCCATAAGAAATTTGACTGGCTCTGTTCCCAAAATTCAAACAATTCTGTGTACATACATGGCTATTTTACATAGTGTGATAGATAGCTTTTTTATTCCCTTTAAACACGTACAGCGTACTGGATTTTTTCCTTACCTATTGAAGCAAATCAACCAATATCGTAACTAAACCAGTATGTTACCATAATCTTTACTGATTAAAAAGGATCAGAAAGAGATTACAAATAGATTAACAGATTTAACAAAAGGATCTAAAATAGAATAAAACCTTTATTTTCTCAGATTTCAGGCATGAATAATTCATTTTCAAACATTTGAAACCTTAGATCTTTGTATAAAATCATTAAAAAGATGGAAGACAACTAAGAGACTTTTATTTTATATTTTCATATTTTTTTTCTCTGCTGCATCTGTTGTCCCACAGTTTTCACTCTCTTCATTTGTAAGGTAATTTAAGAACAGACAAAAATCATCTTCCCTGTTTCATAGAGATGAATTTATTTTCTTTTTGACTGAATATGACCAAATTTCATATGTAATATGAAATGTGGCCATTTTCATGATTTTTTTCATTGACAAGTATTGATACATGTCAATGTATGTGTCGTGTATTAATGCATTTGCAGCTCAGGCAATGATTGCAAATTTATTAAATTAATATATGTGCATGTTTGTTTACCTCAGTTCCTTCAGTTAATGAAATAAAACTGTAGGTAGAAGATAGACATTTTAATTTAGGTACACTCTTGTAGTAAAATTTAGATGCCTAAAAGAATAGGAGTAATTAAATTCCCTACAGAAGTAGTGAAGACTATATTCTAATTTCTGAATAAGAGCTGATAAGAAATGATAGGCATAAACATCCTATTCACATACCTGAATCAGTTTTTCTCATCACCTTCAGAGGATAAGACTTAATCTAAAGGGATTTTTCTTTCTAATAGGAAAAAAACCCAAAAAAACCCAAATGGATCAAAACAGAAACTGAAAATAGCACTTGAACCTACCATTTCTTATTGTAATCTCTCTACACAGAGTTTCATCCCTCTGTGTGAGCCCTAACTGTTGTATAAGGTTAACTTGCATTCTTCCTAACTCCATCACAGGCCCATTCCCGACAGCACAGTGATTTGTCTTCAAAAAATATAAGATCTTCTACTGAGGATACCCCTCAGACTGGTTGTCACAGAAGTGTTCTAGGAGATGAAAGTTCAAAGTCATTCTATCTGACAGGGTCAAAAATCAAGCTTACAAATTCCTACTCCATTCTTAAGCTACATCACACTTATCAAATGAGACGTGATGTTTACACACAAATTTGACAGTGGCAAATACAAGTAGGTTTTTGGGTTTCTTGGTCTTGGATCATGCATCTGAGTTATATTTGAGTCCCAACGTGAAAAGAAGTACCTTTTCCCACAAAACAAGCACTTGTGAGCAGGCATGACAAATTAAGCTGTCTTTGGCAAGTGAATATCCGCACTAAGAAGAAGAGTAATCAATTAATTTCAGGGTAAAGCAGTCCTAGAAAGTAGGTAAACTGAAAAGCCGTGTGGCACCAAATTGTGACTGAATTCTAATTATTGGGGATTTTTGTTGATTGAACTCCATGACATGAACAATCTTGTCCTCTTATTTGGAATGGCAAGACAATCTAAGCACTCCATATTTCTTACTTGATTCAGCCTTAACATATACTTGGATTTGGCTTCATTCTTCTTCCATCTCTAGTATTTATGTCACGAATTTAAGAGATTAGAAGTGCTTTAGCTTTAAATAGCCATTTTTTTTTCTGCCTTTCAATCTGCACAGAGTTATCCCATGTATTTATGCTTTCTCCTGCTTGACTTATGTAATCCCACCAATACAGTATTTCCCCAACACCATTATAGTCTAACACATCAGATCAAAGACTCAGAAATTTCTGATTTTCATATCAACTTTGACTTCTAATTTTATCATGTTGTTTTTCTCCTACTTGTACAATTTTCCTGTGATCCTTTCCATTTCTATCTCTGGTATGTACCTCTTTGAGTGATAGCCAGTGGATTATCATGCATCTTTTTTGTTCTCTCTTAGCAGATCTGTGAATGCTAACATTCTTTTAATCTCTGCTTATCTTAAATCAAATCAGCTTAATTCCCTGGCCACTTTAGTTGCGTCATTCTTCTCAAGTCAATGTACTCCTGGTTAAGAAGTGGCCAAATACGAATGCAGACTTGAATCTTATCACTACATATTTAAAGTAGATTTGTGAGATAGATTTTGAATCAATGAACAAAGACTTCACAATGAGACATCAGTCAAGATGACATATTAAGAAGTTTACTTTAGCTCCTGAAAAATTTACATTTGCCTACAAAATTAGAAGAATACATCTTATACTTAAGAACAGCAACTGCTGAACAGAAGCAGATAAATCAGATGATGTCTTCTAAAACCTATAACTTACAGAATTTGAGGGAGTATCTTATCTGTAAACTTTAAGTAGTTTCAAAAAAATCTAAGCCATATATTAATTAGATAGCAATCAAAAATACAGAAAAGGGACAAAATCACCAGAAATTACATGAGCATTGCCGTAGGATTTTTGAGATGTTTCTGAACCTCACCAGTTTATGAAAAGGACCTAATTAGATAGCTTTCTTTTGTCACCATTGCATATAATTCAAAAGATATGAGTAGGTTAGCAACTGCCCCAGCTTTTAATTCCATAAGAGGATATCTCACACCTTCAGAAGTTCTAGTCCTATTGAGAAAGCAAAAATAATACTTCAAATTTGTTTAATTCCTAGATGAAAATATTTATATGTATATACAAACTCTTCCAGAGTAGAAGTGGAGCTTATACACAGCTATTATATTCAGTTTTCTACACCTTATCAATAATTGACATATTTGAGAAGTTCTAAAATCAGGGATTTTTTTACACCTATTTTTAATATCTACACACAAAGAAATATGTTTACAACCCAGTAATTTTTTTTGCAAATATCAGGCTAAACCCAGAAGCCTAGTAACTGTTTTTACCATTTGGATGACACAAACACATGTGCGTGTAAATGCACACAACTGTGTAAACATATAGACCATAAATAAATGTATAGTAACTACATATGTAATATGTATGCATTTTGGTATGCAAACTATATTTTATAGACATATCACTTACAAATTCTATGCATATTTAAATAAATAGCATAAAAAAGATACTTTTTTGCTTTTAAAAATGTTGTAATGTGGGGACATACCTGTGACCAGTCTTCTAATGAATTTAATCTCATAAAACCCAAGCATTATTCATTTTAGCATAGTAAACACCTTTTCTATAATGGCCATGTAATTGGTGCTAAATGAACTATGCTGATGACTGCTTTGTTTGCTTATATATTTTTCAAAGGTGTGGAAAATAAAATCCATGCTTTATAATCTTTTTTCTTTGTTTAACCCTGCTAATCAGTAATGCAAACCAATGACAATTAGTGTGTTTTATCTTGTTTATTGTCAGGATTTTATTTTCGTTTTGGCTAAGACCACAGATTATTTCTGTGTCTACAACTGAATAGTCCTTACACAGTAAGAGCTTTGACTTAACACAGCCCTAGGCCAGACTGAATTTAATCACATGGAAAAAGGAAGATTTGTAGACCACTGCCAGTCCAAAACTATCAGAGTTCCACTCTTCCAATTACTGGTTATGAAACCAGAATATTTTACTGCCATTTCTATAGAAAAAAATAGAGATCTTTTCAGTCACTCAGCAAAAATATTCATGTTTGGAAAATGTTAGTGGCATTTTTAATTGAAGCAATTGCTTTTTTCAACCAGTTCTGGTGTTCACATAAGGATATACTTCATGGAATACACCTGAAGCACAGAAGAAGCAGAAAGAACAGATACAAAAGACAAAATAGATGAAACCAGAATGAACGTTCCATCATGGTAACCATTTACAAAATAATTAGAGCATTCATCCAAGGTTTTGAAAACATTTCCTCTTCCACCTAATAAATATTTGAATATGGATCTTACTCTTCTGGTAATAAGTGTAAAATCCTATCTAAACAACATTGTGAAACTTGAGGAGGGATCTGAATTTTGCATAATCTTGGGCTGACTGCAGCATTTATCCATCCACATGAAAGTTTATAAATTTGATACAGTAATTTCCTTGTTAAAAATATACAATTTTGTTCTGTAATAGAAAAATCAATTTCTAAGTTGTTCCACAAAGAATTAAAGAAATTATTAATTAGATTATGTCAATGTTTAAGGAGGAATAGGAGTGGATTGGACAGTAATGTGAAACAACATATGAGCAGATACAGAAGAGCAACAATAATGTACAAGGGTGCAACCAAAAATAAAATCTGACAGATTGGTAAAGATGGTTCTGGAATGGTTGCCAAAGTCTGGATATCCCAGCAGAAGAGACTAAATAGAACATCAGAGAGAAAGAACCTGGTAGAGAATCAAGAACAACAGAATAACAAGACTAACTAGATATTGCAAAAATGTAAGACATGGGGAGCGCTGTATCCAGCAGAGGATTAATAATGACAGAGATGGTAAAATTATGTTGCATTTCTCTTACTAATGTATTCATGTGGTGCTTCCACATTTGATTACACTGTTTCACATTTAGTCTATCTCACATATTCCAGCTTCCTGTGTTTGTACAAAGGCCATGAAGAGATATAATGGAAGAGAATTGTTTTTTTCAAATGTATTTGCTTTCAGTTTGGATAAAAACCATTTATGCACGATCTCACCTTCTGAAAGACTATGCTAATGTCAAAAATAGAAAATACATTCAAATACTCTAATAAGTCTACTGCTCAAGTCACTGCCTTTTTATCTAGGTCTTGGCCATGTAGAATTCATACTGAGTCCCCTGGGAACATTGTGTGAGTAAAACTGAAAAAGTAGGCTCCTATGGTAATTGACATCGGTGGAAAGTTTTCTAGTTATTTTAATTGAATTTACATCAGGCCTTCAAGGGAGATGACCATTAGGTATTTCATCACTTAGTTTTTATGTATAGAGATATAAGCAGAACCTTCAGTCCAAATGAGAAATTCAGTTTCACTCAGTGATTTATGCAGGTGTTTCTTGTTGCATTATCACAAAAATAACTGACAATTCAGAGCACTTAACTGAGTAATGAAATATCTATTTTCTCAAAGTTGTCCATGACTAGAAACAAAATCTTAATCATTACTATCCTATAGCCTAGTTAAATATCGTTAACAAGCTATTGGAACTGTGTTGCAAGGAGATTACTGGCTCCCATTTAGTCACAGTCCTGCTATATCATCAAATTAGCAAGTGAATGTTGCATTCCTCCAAATATGGAATTATAGACATTGTTCCCAGGCATATTAATACACATTTAGTTTTACGGATGTCCTTTACCCCCACTGGCTTTGATGGTACTCAAATTAAGTAATCAGTTTGAAGGAGGTGCTTATATACTTACCTGAATTAAGTAATTAACTGTGTCATTTTCAGATTAATTTTTTTAAGATTATATTACTTTAATCATTCCATTTCAAACAAAAAAAAAATAGTAAATATATCATTTAGAAAAGGAATTTGGACAATGACTGTTGTAAATTAACCCCACAAAAATACCAAGCCCTAGAGAAATATAAATTGAATTCAGTTTGAAGATCCACAATAAAAAGGTGGCTTTGTAAGGCATAATATGTTTAGTTGATGCATATACTTAAAATTACTCCAACTCAGAACTCTTAGAAAAAGCAAAATATCTCACAGAATTGTAAAAACAAATGATAGCAAATAATATTTTAGAGCTTATCATGAATAGTTTTAATGGGTCTTTTTAGTTTTAGAGAGGGAAGGATAAAAATGACAACGAAGCACAAGGCACCTAACACATTTCTTAACCCATCTCCTTGCCTCTGTTAAAGATAAGAGGAAAATACCCTGCTGATGCAGAGATTTAATTTGAAGTAAGATGCATAAACTTTGATACCTCCTTATGGGTTTCTTCACTCTGCCACAGATCTGCTATATTCTGCATACTGTATAAACACAGTTCTGAGGGTAATTCTCACACTAAAATTAGAAAAAAGAATAGCATGCATATTTAATCCCTCCCTGAAGTGTTTTACCTCAGCAATAAAGCATAGCAGTGAAGTAAGAAAAAGCTTGCAGTTGCTTTCCTGAGCTGTTTGCCTGAAAGGGATCACATTGCAGCATTTGTTTTATTATGTAGAAGCAGATTCATTTGAATAGGAATGCATTTTTCCACATCCTTTTCAATTTATAAATGAGAAACAAAAACAAGAGCAAGAAATAAGTCAGGCAACTGGAAGAGGCTCATAGAACAGTCTTTGGCAACTTGGATTTAGAAACAGTAATTTTGTGGGAAAAACAATTCTGCAATTTAAAGTATAGTATATGCTTTTAACAAGACTTCATTTTACAAAGCAAAAGTCAAGATGGGTAGGTGGTTACCTTGTTGGTTACTGTAATATTTCAGGCAATGAGATTTGCTATAAAGTTGAAAGCATATAGACTCATACATATTTATTAATAATTTTTTTCTGGACTCATTAGCAAACGTTTAATCAGGAAAGTGCTAATAAGAGAAAAATACAGTGTTCTATTGTTCCCTACTATCATGTTTTCATCATGAACTTGCATCTACCAAGCAATTGCAATTTCTTGCAATTTCTGACACAAAAGAAGAAAAATACTATGGAAGCTGTAGTCTTGCAATTTTACTGTGTACTGACTTCCACAAGTGCACAGTGATTGCTAATTAAATTAATGCTTATCCTATTTAGAATTTAGGAGAAGACATTTCATATTATGTTATAAAATGGTAGTAGTAAGAGCTATATTTTAATTTCTTGGGGCAAGCATATAATGAGATGCAACAAAAGGAAGCTGAAAGACAATTGTGAATACTGTACTCTTACTAAATGTTAGTTCAGAATTTAATTATAACTGTCTAATTTGTTGGTACTTTTAAAAAATTACAAGTGTAAAGTGTACATGTTTCTTTCCTATGTATTTTGTGTCTTGGCAAACTGCAATGATAGAACTAGACTAAATTAAAATAAATGTGGTAAATAAATTTTAAAAAAGTGGTAAATATTTTAACAGTCAAATTTTGTTCTGGCTTGCATTATCTTAAGCATCTAGACTCACAGTAGACAGCAGATTTATCCCAAGAAAGTTATTGTAAATTCAAACAAGACTGAGACAAGAAATATAATTTAAATGCAGATTTTCAAGCATCCCATGCAGTAGTATCAAACCCATAGGCTGATTTGCCATGCCATATTTGTCTTTGCATGTGATGGCTGTATTTTTGCTGTGCCATTTATGCTTTTTTTTAGATTGTATGATATGTACTGTGAGGAATATATGAATACTGTAATGAATATGTGAATTAAATATGTGGTTTTTATATGTATACATATATTATATATATAATTATGTTCTAGATGTATGAATATGAATGTATGAATTACTAAAATTGGAACACACCAAAAATAAGCATGGGAGTGGTTTTGATGTAGCCCATTGTGTTTAAGTTAGACATGAAAATTCACAAGTGTCTTGAGCATTGTCAGTTAAATAATAGCCCAGACTCAACTATAAACCAATGGAGTCATCCAGGTGCTGACTGCTAAGTGTAGCTACTTAGTCAAGGATTGCCTTCATGAAAGACGGGATGTTTGGTTTTTCATTAATCTGAAATAAGATGAGGCTCCAATTAAGTCATCTAAATTGGTCAAAAAAAATCACTGAAACTTTGCTGAATGTATTGAATATAAAGTCAGAAATATGTTTTTCTGCCGTGGATTTAAACCACGATAGTATATAATATCTGAGGTTATTTTGTCTTGGTTTGTTTTTTGGGTTTTTTTCCCCCTCTGGAGGATTCTGGCAACAATTTATCATCTTGAAGTGCAAGCTCCTCTGATCAAAACCTAAAATTATAACTAGACCCAGAGAAAACAATGGTAACTTCTTGAAGTATAAAAGCCTTTTTCAGTTCCACATAAAAAAGGCTCTTGACTGTCAATATTCTCTCTGAGAATCCTCCAGACTTAGCTAATGAAAGGTTTTAATGTTTCCGTAGTGGCAAAAAAAAAAAAATTCCATTTAAGACTGTTTTAGAATCCTAGGATATCAAATGAATAACTTTGGGTCTGGGTTATTCAAATCAGATCTTCCTTTCTCCTGTGCTTTCTTATGTTCATCATACCTACCTTTTTTTTCTGACAACCTCAATATGAATGTGTCATGTACTCTAAAGTCTTCACCTTACTGAGACCTATAAAATACCCATATGAAGCATAATTTTATTTCTTTACATAGGAATCTATTTAGTTGAGAATAATTTAAATAATACTCTTACTGAGAAGTATTCATAGCATTGAGAACATATCAATTTCTTGCAAAGTTGTGCAGACTTTTCACAGTGTAAACACCTCAATTCTTACTTGGAATTGCACTTAGAGATTAATGTTAAACGCAAAAAAAAAAAAAAAGGATCTGCGACTAGAAGCAAGTGTGCTTTTTATCTTGATAATCACTACCTAAAACAGATATCTATAAATAGAATGCAGACACATTTCAAGGAACCTGGCCAACAGCAGAATTATACTTGGATCCTTTAGTTTCTCTTGCAAAAAAAGCAAAATGCTTCTTCAAAGTAAGGTCGGCAAACTGCAATGCGTCAAAACATCACTTTTCTAAAGGAATTGTCAATTTTATTACCTATTAAGTGCTTAGGACTGGCAAAAATACTTTTTTATTCCACACATTGCAGTATTTAAATGCAGTATTTAAATCAAGCTTGAACCAGATTTTGAAAAAAAAAAAGGATATGAATGAATCAAGCAATAGACTTAAAAGAATGGGCTATTGAAAGAAAAAAGTATATATGTAGGAATGTATAAGCTGTGTTATTTTTCATTCTATTGGCATGGACAGTCAAGATTCAGAATCACAGCAACATATGTTAGTTTATAAATATGCCAGGCACAGGCGATACCTTCTGATCTTGCACCAAATCAAGGGATCCCTGCTGAAGGGACAATAGCCACAGTGCCAAGTTACAACTGTGAAGGAAGTGACAGCATCTCACAGCAGTACTTCTGGCCCTAGCAGAGGTCAGCGAACACAATCAACGTAGAGGAAGGAAGTTCAGCTTCACTTGCTTCTTGCAGTTTAAATAAATGAATCCTCAAGAGGCATGACACAATAAGATCTCTATTCAGTTCATCCTTTACCATATGGATTATAAGATTTTCTTTTCTTTGTAGGAAAGTATATATAAAAATATTTGGACGCTTTTTGACATTGAACATGTGTTAACATTTATTCAGACTAATTTTTCTTAAGGCTGAAGGAAAAAAGTGTGTAATTTTGAAATGACAGTTATACTTTGTGCATCTGGCACTACAACAATATGGGCTATGGCTGTGTATGAGTATGTAATTTTATTAGGTGAATTTAATATTCTGGCTTTATCTGTGTAACTAAGCTCATATTTTCCTTTTATAACCAAATAAATTATTCCTCCAGCAGAACAAGACAGGTAAATTTGAAAAATAATTAAATAATGTCACTAAATTACTCTTTTTAAAAAAATCTGATTGGAAGAACAAAGAGACTGAGTCAACATTGCATTTTTTAATTTCTTTTTTATTCGCTTATAGATTTTTGAGCTACACAAGCGATTTTTCTAACTTCAGTTCAAATTAATTTTCTTTTTCCGAAATCTTGCCCGACTACCCAAGCCAATGTGAAGACAACAAGTATCTTATTATTGATTTTTTCCATCATCAGAAATTGCTGTCTTTACATTTAGCTTTTAGACCACGTAGCCTTTTCTTCTTTATAGTTTCTTCGTTTGACTATCAGTTCTCTAGCAAAACAAGCAAACAACAAAAAAACCCCAACAAAACAAAAAAAACCAAAGCAAACCAGAACAAAATCATATCAAACAAGCAAATGAAAAATCCCAAACAAACAAAATTCCATGACAGTTATAATTTTTATAACACTTTTTTTTTTGTTAGGCTATCAGAGTTTTTAAATGTTAGGTCAGTCTCAGAGTGCATTTTTAAGGATAATGACTCTAAGAGCCAAGTTCTTAAAAGCCTACTTATCTTAATCAAACTATACTCTGCAGTATACCTTAGCCAGTGAGGCACTTGGGAACATCATCCAGTCCTCCCCTCTTTGGCCCCTGTGAGCTGACACTAAAGCACTGATTTACATTCCTCCTTACTACCTGTCAGCTAAACAGTCTTAATATTTTATCACCGTAGTGTCCAGATGCCCCAATGAAGATATAGATACAACTTTCCCTGGTCTCTTCTTTTCTGAACAATGTCAAATACATGTTTTGCTGGAGAGAAATGCTGCCTCTGTTTTAATTAATTACAATGAATGTTTTTTACAATAGTCAAAGACAATAACAGAGGAAAAATGCAAGTATATGAAGCAGATCTCACTTTTCCTGAACTTGACTTCACCAGTCAGCAGCTTTTCTTTACTAGAAGCCATAATAAATATAATCTTTTTTCTACTGTTATTATTTATACTTTGCTCAGTTTGATATTCATTTGACTGACACTCATTCAGATTCTTACATTTTTATTGATGCAGCCACATCTAAGAGGATAAAGATATGTGTCTGAAATGCTCAGGATGCTCATGCCAATTTAAACTTACAGTGTCAAGTTTTTCAGTGATTCTCTCCTACATACAAAACAGATAAAAAAGAGAGTTTCTACAGGACTGTACAAATACCAGATCTACTGGATGAAGGATATCAAATGACGGCACTGTCTGAGACCTGCTTTTTCTCACGAAAGTTAGAAGAACAAAGTTGTCAGTTTACTCAGTGGAGAGAAACAGTTCTAAAGCAAGATTCATCTCATCTTAACACAGATGTCTGAAAGAGACTGTTTTACTGACTCTGTGAAAGTGTCTATTTCTCTGCCTCAAAAATAAATTATGATCCAAGTTGTTTACTCAGACTTGAGTGTTTATGGTATAGAAATACAAAGAGATTAAAATAATTCTGCATCAAAGCATTCTTCTTATTCCAGGTGTTCATTTATGGATATTCTTGTCTTTATTTTCTTAAAAATGTTCCAGCATATGTGTTACAAGCCATAAACAAGAATGTGTTTCCTGATCAGGAAGCAATTGATTTGTTGAAGTTTTGCTTCACCCTTTGGTCCAGCACATTTCTCCTGGTTAATACCTTCACCCTCTGTGCACTACTTGTTTTTAATTGTTTTTTTAACACTCTCTAACAAAGGTATAGATAAGTATATGCTTATACTTATTGCTACATGCTACCTTTTATTTTCTGCTATTTCTAACAATTTCTCAAGAAACTCAGACCTCGATATTAATTATTTTCCCTCACAACTAGAATGTTAAGCGCATAATTCATTTGCCTAAACACAGAAGACACATACTGTTTTTTGAAATACTCTAGGTTACCTGAGATATTCCCACAGGGATGAAAAATATCATCTATAGGAGTATCTTACTCTCTGGGAAATGCATTGGAAGTCAAAGCAGGCTGAATAGGGCAACTAGCACAGAAGAAGTTGCAGATCTCTTTAACTGAACTCTGTTAGTTCATTGACTGTATTGCTGTATAGTGAGTTCTAGTCTGCACTTTTTTCAATTGAACTGGTTAGATTAGAAGTGCAGATTTATTCTTAATTTTCTTCCTTAAAATACAAAAAATAACTATGGAGTACATCTTGAGTTTGTCAATCCAGTTTCTGCAAACTCATACAAAATACTCACTATGCAAGATAAAATTCCATTTTTAATTAAGAAACCTTAATGAGAGTATCTATATGTCTACATATTGAAATTATAAGCTCACATTATGGTCAATAATCATCTCAGTTCGGCTACCCATGTATTTCTATCCACTGCCACTTGAGTTGTAAGAAGACTTTGGCTAGCGTCTATCTGGTATTTCAGGGTGAAGTGAGATTCCTATGTCTTGTGTCATATATACAAACCCATGAAACCTTGTTTATTATCTCTGTAAGTCTCAAATTAGTGCTAAAGGTCTAGGATTAGACAATTGAATTAAGACCCAAGCTGAATTTCTTTCTGAATTACACTGGCAATAATGAAAATTTCAACACTAAGTCTGCAGACCACAGATAAAGAGAAACATATATGTTGGTGCTTGCAACTCAGGTCCAGTCTTTATTTCATGTGTTCAGAGTCTGTGCAAAGTAGTAATCTGGCACTGTTCTCAACCTATCTACAAAAACTATGGTGCTGTTTCATATGAACTTAATGTCTTTTTTGCTTTTGAACTTTTCTACTTAAGCATGAGCAGACTCAGAGTGCACCAAACACATATGAACCCAAGCAAAAACTAGACAAAGACTTCCTAAGCACTTTTGTTGTTTTTTTTTTTTAATCACCAGTCTGTGAAGAGTTGGAACTGTTCACCTCAGTCACTGCTGTGAGGTCCTGCAGCAGCCAGCACAGGTAGATGAGCCTTTGCTACTGGGCCTGAGCTCTGAGGCACAACACTGTAAGTGGTTTTATTATGATTGCAGAACCCACTTCACTTACACCAACCCATGACACCACTTCCATGCTTTACGTATGTTCCATGCGTCATGTGATTAATTGCCCAAACAGTGTTTTTATTTTGTTTAAGCAGAACTCTTCTAAATCACCTTGGACTTTCAATCATCATTGTATGCCTGCACAAATGCAGAGGTGAACAAGTCACTTCCCTCAGTATACCTCCCTGTCTATGTCCATAAAGTGGGAAGTATGACAGCAATCTCCTCTGCAGTGAGATCCAAGACTGACCGATAAAAGCATTATGAAAGAAATAGTTATTATTACTTTTATTTAAAAAAGAGTCCAGGAGAGTTTGCTCCCTTTTGGATAGCAAATCTTGAATTTTAGGCATCCCTGTGGTGTTTTTCAGAATTGCTTAATAGTTGGTGAGATTTTCAAATGTGCTCAGCTCAGATCTAAGTATGATTTCATTGAAGTCAATGGGAAAACTCCTGTTGACTACTACTGTTGTTCTTTGATGCTTACTGCTGAAGCCGGAAGAATAAAAGTTGAGTAACAAAGCACTATAAAAAGATGTTTGGCTTTTATATACAACTGATTTACAAAATTAACACTTTTTTAAAAGTAAAAGTAAATTGAATGAATTTAGCAAAATTTAGAAAAAATCTATAGAAATAGAGTATATAGGGAAATAAGGATGCAAAAATAATGCTTAATTATTCAGTCATTTGCCACATGGAAACAGATACACATGATCTTCAGTCTTCCATACAGCAATTTATGTTGTATTAGAGTGAACCCTGAAGTTTTACATATAATTACAGGATGTATGAACACTAGATCCACTTTATGAGACTCACTGGAGAGAAGTGTGTATTCAGGTTCATAGAAAAAAACCCATATATGTAATTTTTGGGGTTTATTACCTTTTCATCCAATTAGCTTAAGCAGCGTGTGAGTGTTCTAACACACATGCACATATACACATTATAAATAAGTAGATGAGGTCAAGTGTTTTGAGACTTACAGGAAAAGGAAAAAAATAACTACAATAAAAGGTAGATGAGAAAAAGAATAATATAAGAATGAAATGTTCCGAATTCCAGCAGAGGCAAAACTATAGTTAGCTTATACATAGGCTTTTTTAAAAAGGAGAAACTAATATGATAGAAAATGAGCTGACAAAATAGTCAGAATAGTAATGCAAAGGTGTCTGAATACTAAAAAACCTGCTATGTAGTATGCTTTAAAAATTACAGAAGAAATGACATCAGAAAATTGTGCTTGAGAATATAACACTTGTCTATTTTTACCATATTTATCACCATGCCCCACACAGAGGAACAGTGTCGTCATTACCATTTGTAATGTTCCTATTAAGTAGAGGCAGCATTAGATGTATTAATGTTTGGTTCTCCTTTAATTTATTATTCTCTTCCTACTTTAATGAGATCTGCTCTACAGCCCATAAAATAATTGTTATGGTAAACTGACTTTTTGAAATTAGCTACACACCAGTTGGTCCAGAAACCTATTCCTCTGGACTATTCATGCACAAAATACCTTTGTGTGAAGCTCTTTCCAAATGTGTAATGACTGGAGTAAGTCCAGAAGTTTTCCTGCAGAGTCTCTCTGCATGATCACCATTGCAAGCAGTCTTACAGCTTCTTTTCCCAACAAAGTTATGGTCAGGGTTACTGCAATGTAGAAATGCTGACACTGCTTTCATCCTCAACAATGAAAACCATAGTGCTGCCACTTATGAAATTAAAGTACTTCCTGTTTTAAAAAAAGATGTCCTAAACTCCCTATTCTACCCCTGCTAGGTTATAAGTTTCTGTTACAAAATATTCACAAGGAATCTCAGAAGGGAAAAAAAATGTTCTGATTTCGTGATTCTCCCTGCAGTTTCATTAAGTTACTTCAGTGTGATTCAGCACTGCTGTTTGCCCCCCAGACCATGTGACCCACTGATATAGTTATTCTATCCCAAATATTTCCTGCTGTGAGTGTCAGTTTAGGTCACAAGCAGGGTTTACCAACAATATTTTCTAATCTGCCCTAGCTCACCAGGAAAAGTAAATCCCCAAACTTAAGGCAACTGAGCTATATTATATTTTAAGGATACATAAATTAGAAATACTAAAGAAAGTTTAATGACAAGGCATGCCAGAGTAAACTTTATCAGATATAGATAACATATAAAAATGTGCATATGCAGTTCTGTTGCCACTTAAGAAAATGAGAATGCTTCTCTCTCTGCAACACGGACAAAAATTGTGGAGCTGGATTTATATGCTTAAAATTGTCTTTACATTGCAGCTCGCACTTTTCTCTTCAGCTCTTATGATAACTTCTGTAGAAGATAGTGGCTGCAGACAAACAGGGAGTTGATCTGATTGAGGCCTGAGCAGGCCTTCTAAAGATCTGATCATCTTGACTTTACTATCTAACAGGTCTATTTTCTTTTCCTTTCCCAACAGAGTAATTTTTAGATATGACTTTTCACTGAAGATGGCACAGAGAATTGGAGTAGTATGCTAACCTTTCTGGAGCTTCAGCATTTGTATGGATCTTAACAGAACAGAACAGAAATTAGCATTCTTAATATTTCTTTCCCTGGCATTTTTGTTTGGGTTTTTTGCTGTACTGATGATCAGGAGTATATGTTTGAACTGATCAAGTCTTAGTCCCTGTTCTAACCCACTCACAAAAGAACCAAAGCTAGTACCTATATACTACATATGAACAATATATTGTGCAGCTTTTGGGACCATTGCAACATTTTATGACATACTGTAGAAGGTGAAATGAACACACTGTTTGTGCATCTGGAAGCAAGATCTCTCCCCTACCCAAGCCAGTGCATTAAATGTTACAATTCAGAGCTGTAGATCATTTCATGCTTGGATGTCTCACATTGGTTTGTGTGTGTACACAAAATGAACCGAAAAGAGAGAAAAACCTCCAAATTGTAAAACAAGACACTCTTTCTGGGGCCCAATATCTTTCAGCAATGTAAGACTGAAGACATGCTTTATTTTTAACTCTATTTCTGATGAAGAGGGAAAGACAGAACAAAGGATGAAACATATTAGTGGAAGAGAACCCTTCATTACACTTTCATCATTCAGGGTGATTGGGTTTTCTGGACTGATTTAAGGGGAAATTTTCAGGCATGTACCAACTGGGAGAACTGGCCCAACAAACTGCCTTTAATTTTTGTTGAAAAGGTCATTAGAGGTAAAGGTTTCAATATTTACTGACCGTTGTAACAACACAACCTACAGGAAGAAAAAATTTTCATGCCTTTCTTGGATCTGGGAACAGTTTATTTCAGCAACAGCATTTTCTAAGCTGCATCCTTTTTACATTAAAAATCTATAGGCATTATGCATTTTTCAGCAGTCAGAGCAAGTAACTCACCCTAATAAAAGTGTCCCTCTTATTTCTACTAGTAATACAACTTTCTGGGATCTTTCTCTCAAAAAATCATAAAAAATAACGGACTTGCATCATAGCAAAAAGAAACTGGTGTTTAACTTTTTATTTATATAATTTTTGTTCATGTGAATCTGCTTGTCTCCAAAAGAGCAGATTAAAATCAGAGAAAAAGGCTTTTTAGGGATGAAAGTGTTAAAAAAATGTATGCGGTGAATACAAAAAAACCAAAAAAACCCTAACAAAGAAACAAAAATTGAAACCAAAACCTAACTACATGGAAAAGCCCACTAAGGCAAAAAAAACCCCAAAACTACTTCTGCAAAAGACCTTAAGGAACCTTCAGATGCTGGATTTATAAACAGAGGGAAAAAAAACCTCAAACACTCCCTCCCACCCTGTATCATAAGATTACCCAAATTGTCAATAAACATAAAAATGCAACACTCTTACCCAATAAGACACAAATCAAATCACTAAACCTCTAGAAAGGTTATGCAATGACAGTAAACTATCATCATACTTTTAAAAACTGCCTTAAAGATGAAACTCAAATGAGTCAGGATTTTTATCATCTTCATGCAATGAAAGAATTGTCAAAGTGACTGAATGAGACATTTGAAATTTTCCTCATTTGAATTGTCTGAGCCTGGAAGGTTGTTTAAATGTATACAGTATCAACCTTCTCTGAAAATCTTAATGTCAAAATATTATAATTGAGAAAAAAATCCATCTTCAATCTACTTAAAAAGTATGTTGAGACCTAGAAAATATATTAAATATTCAAGTATAAGTAAACATAATTTCAACACATTTAATTTGGAAGTGCACCTCCCCTCTCCAAAGCAAGGAACCTCTCTTAATGTGATACTGGCTGATACATCAAGTCTATTCCATAGTCAACCATCATAAGTTTAGTTCCAGATGTACTGTCTTTTGCTCTGTAGGTCTGTCACACAGGATATAGGAAGACGGCTTAGAGAAAAACAGATGCAAATCTGTGAAGGATTAGGTTTCAGTATCTCCCTGTCTCATAAAACAACAGTTTCATTTTCCAAGGGTGCAATTTTTTCTTGGTTTCTGGAGCAAAAATAAACTATTGAACTTGAGATCTGAAGTTGTGTTATTTGAAAAAGGCACAATCCATCTATATCATTTAATATAATATTGACAAGATAAATAGAAACAAAGTAACAGAAATTTGTGACATAGCTGAGTTAGTAGTACTACACTGACTGTGACTTTTGAACAGCTATGCTGCATTTTAGCTTTAAAAACTTAATCCTTGCTCTGAAAGGACAGCTTAGAAAATAGCATTTAAAGAATTTTGGCACAGAGAGTCAGTCATAATACCCCAAAGCAGGATCAGCTAGACCTTTGCTTATGTCTACATAGACATGCCATTAAGTGATTAAGCTCTGGCTTTTTCTTGACACAGACTGAGCATCTGAAATTTATTTGTTAAACCTATGTAAATGACCTCTGATGTTTTAGAGTTAACAGTGCAGTTCCCCTCTAGCACATTTTATTTGTGCTGTAAATTTCTGGCACAGCCTCTGAGGATATTTTAAAATTAAAAGATATATACAGAGATATTTAAAAATAATAAATCACTAGGGAGAAAAACAGACTTGTTGCATACTTAGAGGAAGGATTTAAATTAATTTGAAATATTTGCATTTGGAAGTCCTTTCATTCACTGCTGGGTTTGGTCCTAGGAGTATAGGAAAGAAAGGGAAATGTTATTTACAAACACTTTTATTCATTACTTATAAGAAACAGACTCATCACTATATAATAGCAATATTTAATGGAGAGAAGAATGCAGAGGATAGTTTGTAATTTTGTTTGTGTAGCCATAGATGGAGAAAGAGCCTGATGTGTCTGCTGGAGTAAGCAGTTAACGATTTATTTTACATTTTAGGAAGTGTCTTGTTTCTTCTTTTTTTCTGAAAACTCACTTTTTCAGAGAATACAAAGTGGCTCAAATGTTTCTATCCAAGCCCTACCCTCAATTAAAAAAAAAAAAAAAAAAAAAAAAAAAAAGCCAGTACCTATATTTCCGCTGCGGTTTCAAGATACCATACTGTGGACTTTCTATGCAGCCTTTAAGAAGACATGACTAGGATGAGGAATGTTGTGGATAATGTGCTCTTTAGAAGATAAAACCTCAAAAGTGAGGAAAAAGATCCATTGTTAGACTGAAAATAGGCTTATACTGGACATTATTAACACTAGCATTATTTACCAGTCTGGACAAGATGATAAACATCCTGATGTCTACATCTGAGAGACACATACAGACTGTTAAGACTACTGCACAGTCATATCCAAAGAAAGAACTGGAAGAAATATATTACCTTTCAAAGTAACAAATCAAGTGTGAAAAATAGTAAAAACTTACTTGACCCCATATACTCATTAAGTCAATTTAATAAAATACCTTGAATTGCATGCCTACATCCTCTGAGAGAAAACAAAAAAAAAGAACTTAATTGTGAGGTAATAAATGCAGACAAATGAGAAGGAGAGTCATTGAATAAAAGATAAGGTGTTTTATAAGCAAAACACATCAAAAGGAATAATTTCAGTTAAATTACTCATATCTGTTTCTTGTTTCAAATTAACTGTAGTCACTGAGGCTAAACACCTGAGAAGCTCACTGGAAACATATGTTCAGTTTGTAATTTAGAATTTTTTTTTTAAAGAAAGGCATATTAAAATATAATATATTGCAAGAGGAAAGGTACAATGTAAGCAGCATGTGATTTAATGGTGTCATCACTTAAAACATCAGTCAGCTCTGATTATCCACAAATAGAAAATAAGCAGAGAAAAAAATAAAAACAAGGGAAACGTACAGTCCAGAAGAAGACACCACAGCTACCCAGAAGAAATTTTCAATATGAGAAAGTTCAAAGTGCTGTATAATTTATAGTAGATCTGGAGGAAAAAGGTACCCTCTAAAACAATAATGCATTAATATAACGTAATTTGAACTCTTTTTTTTCTCTTACATTTTTTAAATTAAAAAAAAGGAAAAATTCCCTTAGTGGGGTAATATTACCCATTCTGTGATTCTGTGGAATGAATGGAATGATAGGAAAGCAGCTGTTGAGATTAAATATTCCCCTTATGTTCTAAGTTTTCTCCAAAGCAATGAGGGAAAACCTGATCAGTTAGCAGATGTGGTGTAGAGTTTTTTGTTTTGTTTTAAAGTTTTCCTTTTTATTTTAAATTGTCCTTAACAATAAGAATATGAGAGAAAAAATCTATAACGTTAGCCACATATAGTATTTGTTATATACTAGCAGATGTCCTGTCAGCATCAGCCTACTTGTTTATCTGTACACTCAGATTCGTAAGACATTTAACTCCCTGCTGCCTGCTGTGATCAAAGTCTGGCCCTTCCATGAGGCACTTAGCCATTTATAGAAATAAATAAGAAACACAAGTGAGCTACAACTGCTAAGTATTGACTTGTAACAGACATGTGAAGTTAGCAACTGGAATGCTTCCAGTTTAAAACAATGGAAACCAGACTTAAAAAAGAAAAAAACTTTAGAAGAAAATAATAATATTTCCTCCCCCTCATTCTTCTACCATTTTATTTTTATTTTAAAAATTTCAAGAAAAAAGCACCGCTTTTTGTACTGCATCATGAGGCTGAGGATGCAGACTACTCTGAGGTCAAACAGCAGCTCAGCATTAATTGGTAGATCACATTAAAAGTCTATAGAGCAGCTCTGTTATCCAATTTGCTGAATGGTTTGAAGACATGGGCTAGTGACGACATACATGACTCCTAGACAAATGTCATCTGCACCATCTGTGGACCATATTGTGCATCAGATGGCAGGATAAAATTTTCAATAAAAAGTTTCAGAGCAGAGTTATGTTTCAGGGACTGTAGCCATGATCATTATAAAAAGGCTGCACTGGGCTGGTCATGTGTCTAGGATAGAAGGCACTGGCATCCTGCAGCAGCTGGTCTGCACTGAACTTTAAGAAGTAACGTGTAACCAGGACAGACAAATTAAACACTTCAAGGACACACTGAAATACAACTTGAAGTAATAAAAATTGCTAAAACAGGTAGGACTGGTACATCACAGGCTGAAGGGAGCCAGTTGAATCTAAACTTACTAGCAGAAGCATGCATGGTCTTGATAATCTGTTGTCAAGGACAGAAATCTCCAGTTAAGAGGTCACCTTCGTCTCTGCTGTTCTCTGTGTTTGGTTTTCACAGAACCACAAAATCAATTAGTTGGAAAAGACCTCTGAGATCAATGAGTCCAACTTTTGAGTAAACATCACGTCAACTAGACCACTGCACTAAGTCTATCCTTAAATACCTCCAGGGGTGGTGACTCCACCACCTCCCTGGGCAGCCTATTTCAGTGTTTAATCACCCTTCATGTGAGGAAATTCCTCCTAATGTTCAACCTACACTTCCCATGGCACACCTTGAGGCTATGTCCTTTTTCACTGTTTCCAGTTGCCTGGGGGAAGAGACAGACCCCTACCTGACTACAACCTCCTTTCAGGCAATTGTAGAGAGCAATAAGGTCTTCCCTGAACCTCCTTTTCTCCCTCCCCAGTAAACAAGCCCAGCTCCTTCAGCCTCTTCTCATAGGACTTGCAATCCAGAGCCTTCACCATCTCCTTTGCTGTTTTCTGGAAACACCTCAGCACCTCAATGTCTTTCCTCAATTGAGGAGCTGAAAACTGGACACAGCACTTGAGGCGTGACCTCACCAGTGTTGCACATAGGGAGATAATCACTGCCCTGGTCCTGCTGGCCACACTATTGCTGATACAGGCCAGGATGCTATTGGCCTTCTTGGCCATCTGAGCACACTGACGGCTAATGTTCAGCACCCTAGGTCTTTTTCTGCTGGGCAGCTTTCCAGACACTCTACCCCAACTTGTAGTGCTGCATGGGGTTGTTGTGTCTCAGCCCATTGATTCAGCTTTTCCAGATTCCTCTGCAGAGCCTTCCTACCTTCCAGCAGATGGACAGTCCCACACAAATTAGTGTTGTCTGCGAACTTACTGAGGGTGTACTTGATCCCCTCATCATGCAGATCATCTATAAAAACAATAAACAGGACTGATTGCAGCGGTGGCCCAGTCAGTGGCTGTGGTCACAGGAAACAATGGACAATCTGCCACACCTGCCTTCTGCAGGTGGATTAATGAAGAAGCAAGATGGTCAGACTATTCCCCTTGGAGCAGTGAATCTGAGGGGGATGGGGAAGACAGGCATTGATAGTTTCCCGCCGTTCACAAGTGTCAGTCAAGTTCCATCTCCTCCCCTGTCCCTTCACAGTTATTTTAATATTCATCAGTTGCTCGAAAGTTCTGTTACCATGTTCTGTTGATTGGTTATATTAATGTATTCCACCCCTTTGTTTCCCCATTGGATGTTCCCTGATCGTGTCTTGTTCCCGTATTGGTTTATTCCCCTGTTTCTCCACTTAGACTGCCCCTTTTTCTCGCCACTTTTAAACCTCTGCACACCCTCAGATTCTGACTCTTTGTGGCATCCCCTTCGGGACTAATAAACCTGGAATTATTACTGCAGAGAGTCCTTCCCGCTTCTTTGCCACCGAACTGCCACTTGTTACAACTTGTTGCTGTCAGCTCCCTTGGATGAGCTGCGCCTGTTCGAGCCGTTGCTAGGAGACCAAAACCTGCATGCCCTGGAGGCTGCAGGGGTCTGGCAGAGAGCCGAGCACAGAGGGTCACACTCAAGCCACCGAGCAGCTTGAAACCGGCAGTAACGGGCAGCGACAACTGATCCCAACACTGAGTCTTGTGGGGCACCACTAGTGACCAGACATCAACTGAATGCAGCACCATTCACCACTACTCACTGGACCTGGCCATCCAGCCAGTTCTTAAGCCAGCAAAGAATGCCCCTGTCAGCTCTGTTTTCCTACAGAGTGCAGGTGAGGGATGCTAATATTGCTGGATCTGGTTCCCCAGCAGAACATAAATCTGATCTTGAAAACTCAGGCACTTCTGATGTCCTTGATCCTGTGCACCTGAGAAAAGTATAGCATCCGTAACAAAGAAAAGAAAAAATAATTAAATATCAACAGCAACCCATAGGACTACTCATGAAAGCAATTGGAAAAATACATCCCAGTAATACACTTGGGATGATCCCATGGTTTGGTTTTTTTTTTCCTTTTGTTTCTTGTTTGTTTCTTTTTGATTGATTTTTTTTCTTTTCTACCCCTCATGATATTTCAGAACCATACCATGAGAGATATTTTCTTCACTTCTGAAGGATAATATAGCAAAAAGAAAAAAAAAGATAAATAATAGAGAAAGGATTCTTTTATGAAAACCAGCTCATAAGCCTTGTCTCACATGTAAGTTGATGAGAAATTCTGTTTTAAGTGTCTGCATTAATTGCAGGTGGAGTTAAATGTTTAGTACTAATTTCAAAGCCTCACTTTAGCCTCACTTCAATTAATAACACTAGTTTCAAATTTTGTTTTTAAATAGTCAAACAAATTACTTAGTTTAAAAAACTGTTTTAATTTCTAAGTGATGATAGAAACAGTTTAATTAACTTCAATATATTTCATATCAGGCTTTCAGTACCTCTGAATTCACAGAACTAAATTATATGTTTATGTACACTCTCAGTTGCATTCTGAATGGAGAATAAAACTCTTCAATCTAACAAACAAAATTTAAAAAATTACGGACATTTAAAAAATATTCAACTGAAATTACTCAGTACAGGACTGGATATCTGTTCTTTTCATTATATGTTATTTATTTATTTGCTGGCTTAATTACTTATTTTTACTTTATTAATTGGAAATTCTCATTGTGAAATTAATTATCAGAGATTGGTAAATATATAGGGAAATTTTTAGCCCTATGAATAAATTTAAAAGAAAAAGAAAAACTATCTTATTTTTCTTTCAAAATAGCTGTCACAATAGGCGTAGCTCATCTGACTGAAAGTAGATGTTCTTCGGGGTTATAGATGTCCTAGTACTCATCGGAGTTGTAATAACTGCTTCTTCCCCGCATTCACATGCACACATACACACAAAGATAAATGTCTGTAGTGAGAAGGCGTCTGCAGTTACACACTGAAATTTAGAAAACATCAACATCTGCAATACAGCCCTCTCACATATATTGCAAATAACATCCCACTTTTAGATTTGTTGATAATAGGCTCTCACTGGCTACATATTCATTACTTCAGTTTTGCCAGGACTGTGGCTACCAATCAAGACTGTCCAAAATAGTCTTTGAGAGACACCCACATTCTGTTATTCTCAGTCTGCAGTCATGCATGCCTATTTTGATATCTTAATCATAGCAATATTTTAAAGACCTTAACAAAGACAACATAGATTTTGGGAGAAGTGGAATTGACTGACAGAAAAGAGGTACAGATTAGATGAAGACTGCACACAGATAGTGACAACTTTTAATGAAAATTCGGGCTTGAGTCTAGCAACATGATGCTCATGTGATCAGTAGGCAGGAATTTGTGTGGGAATCTACAGCCAGACAGGGCAAACTTTGGACAAGGAAATGAGGAGTTGCTGCTTCTCAGCAAGGGTGGAGAGGTAAGTTACAGTTCAAGAGGTTGAAAAAGTGATGATACAAGTGTATCAGGTTGTCTATCATCCTGCTTGATGGTTGTTGTGTTGGAGCATTGTTGTATTCAAGACACCCAGGCCTCCCCAGACTCCAGTAGAATTCATGAGGTCTGTGAAAAAACTTCACTTACAGCATATACATATCAAGCCACCTGCACATGGGTCTGACAGCCTAAAACCTGGACTACACATTCCTCCTTCTTTGGAGTTACTTCCCTACTCTTCCCCACCTTTTTGCATCAAAATTTCCATGATGCAGAACAGCATTCCAACTGTTGCATTACACTCTCAGACATCATAGAGAGACTTTCCACAAGAAGACATCCATCCTGATCTTGCCTACAGGAAGCACAAACATCAAGCATAATATTTTATTTTCCCTTTCCCTTTTCTTCCTTTCTTTACAGACAGTCAAGCTCATTCCATTCTATCCTGTCTTCTGTTTCCTTTCTAAAACCCTCAGACTTTGAGAAAGCAGCTACTGTACATAATAAGCTACAACTGGCTACAACTTGACTCCCTTGAAAAGCAGGATTTTCCCTCAAAGTATGGAGATACTGCCCACAAAGATAATTCACAGCAAGTCTTGAAGCAAATCAACATCATCTTTGGGACATACTTTGTTGTGGAAAACTGAATTCACAAACAATCTGAGTTGCATGAGGGTCTAAATGAGGAAAAGGGGTGGCCTTTCCGCTAAAGTTAAAAAGATTCATAGACAAAGAGATCCTGTAGGATTAAAAGGCTTATGATTTTCTAAAATGTGTCACTTACCCTGGGTATCCTGGGAGATTTTGCAGTACAGAAAAGATAGGTAGGAACAGAGAAAGACTACACAAGAACATTGACATCTGTTTCTTGCAGCCAGAAGGCTGAAATGCTACTAGAATAAAAATGGGGAAAAGCAGGCAGATCATATAAGAAGGAAAATGTGCTTATTTCACACAGTAGAAGATATTAAAGCTGCTAAAGAAACATATTTCCTATCTGAGAAAGTATCTCAGGTGAACATTTCCCTAGTTTTTTTTTCATTCTCTAGTGGCATTATATGCACACCTCATGGAAACTGAATGCTCTGGCTTGGAGAAGCCACATCGGTCTGCACTCTGATGTTCATCCTAGCTTCTTCATAGTGATTGTAGAGCTCTCTGCTATAGGGGTCAGGTGTCCCCAGCAGCAGTTTTGATGGTGCTGAGAAGTCTCTCAGCACAGCTGTGCTGATATTTAAGGATGGGCTAGAAGAAGTTGGGAGAGGTCCTCCCCATCTGACATTGCCACCTGCACTACAGCCCTCTGCAGTAAGACCTCATGTAGCACATAGCCTATTGTAGGCTTACCATTTGGGGATTAAGATAGCATAACACCTCTTTGGAATGCTAAAGAAAGTTGTAGGTAGTTCTTGCCTTCCATATTACCTATGCTTCTTCTAGATAGGGCTCAGCAACCTGAGGGCACTAACTCAGTTCATAGTGCTCAGCCTGATCTTTAGAAGGTCTGTTGGTTGGAAGGCAAATGTCATGATTTAGCTCTCCCCATTCTCCACTTCTTAGGAAGAGATGAAGATGACCCCCATTCACCTGCAGTTCAGGCTCAGGTGTCCTGTTCTGAGGATAAGAATTTAAATAATTTTATCCAGTGAAAATGTTGATGAAGTCAACATTTGCCTAAGTCTATGAGCAGCTTGTTGTAAGGAGATGTGTGAGGAATTTATGAACACGTGTAGATCCTACATTATAAGCATTAAAAAAACCCATTAAAACTGATGGAGGTCCACCATGGGAAGAGGTAATGCTGATGCACAGTTGGGAACTGTGTGACAGATCTGCAACTACTATGCTATAACTTAGGCAGTCTAAATCTTTTAATGTTAAGATCTTTGTTCCCCTTTCCTCCTCTATGTATAATAATTGTCGGTTGCACAGCAGGATTACCTGGGGGCATACGAGTTTAAGGATCTTGAGATGTCTCTGACTGACATATCCTTTCATCCTTATTTGGTGTAATGGCCGCCGACATGAAAACTACTGCTTGAGCTAATCTGCCTCCCACTGAAATCAAAGGCAGTTTTTAATACAGGGACCTTTGTAGAATAAAGACACCTTCAAGAAAAAAATGCAAGTATCACAAAATTTTACAAATTCCTTTCTAGACAGAACTGACAACTATTTACTTTTGGCAAAATACCAGCTCCACAATCCCAGGATCTGATCATTTGCTGTCTATCACACACCAAAAAAAGGAGATGGGAAATGCAAAAGAAGGACAGTGAATTCAGAATAGCGCTTCTCTGCCCATGGTCTATTGTCATATTTATCCTAGCATAATCACAATGCCATAAACATTCAAAATGCAAAACCACTGTCACAAATGGGAGCTTTAGGTTTTCAACAGATTCAGCAGCAACCAGTCTCTAGTAAAGCCAAACTGTTGGAAACCAGTCAGGAAATAGGGTTTTGGTAGCTTCATGTTGTGAGAAATGCAATTTCATTCTCATTTCTGTTTGTTTTAATTTTTAATGAATCTTTTGGTTGGCAGTTGGCTGATTTATTGGTTCAAATACCCAAAAGCATCAGTGGCTGGCTGTTAAACAGAATTTGTGTAATTTTGGAAATGTACAGACTGAGACCTCATTAAATCAGTAGTATCCCTTTTGAAATCATCCATGTCTACTCCCAATGCTAATGTAGATGAATTTGTAATTACACAATTGTTCAGGACTAAGGAATTACAGAGTCTGTGACTGCAAGCTTATTATAAGTAGTAATTGTGCATTTGATATTCTAGAAATGCAGAGAAACTCAATTTCTTAGTACTTTTCATACAAGAACCATATATTGACTGAATGTGTGTTTGTGTAGAATTATTGCTTGTAAATTTATTGAGTTTAGCCTTTAGCATGGTAATTGAACCATACACAATAGAGCATCCAAAGAAAATGCAATATTAGCAATATACTTCCCTGCAGCTACATGTTTTACAAAGAAAATAAAAATCTAAAAATCTTAAATATATCTTTCCCTCATTCTTCCACAAAGTTTTTTTTGCTTTCTTTTTGAACCAGAGTGTGCTTGAATCAGTTGAGCTTCAATCTCTCTTTTTCATGTTCCCTGCTTATAGGTTTTCAGGTTTTCAATATTAGTGATGGTTAATTTGATATGGTAGAGTATCCAGAGACTTTGCAGCTGTCAGCTGCAAAGTTTGGAATAGGTTCTGCACTCTGATTCTCCATAAAGCAGAGATCTAATGTGGCTAAACTTGGGAAAAAAAGGATTCTTTCTGGAGATCTTCAAAAATAACTGTTTACCTGTTAGGGAACTTGAGATTACTTTAAAAGGTTGCTCCATTGTACACCTAAATCTAAGGAGCCAGAGACCTACCCAATATTATATTTCCCTCAAAACCATATATCTAGAGGCGCCAGAGCCATTTTTCAAATTGTTGTAAGAATGAAGCTTAGCTTCACCATGAGGCACAACTGTTCACAGCTTCATTCAGTATTGTTCCTAAAGAACGAACCAAACAGTGTGTTGTTGACTTCGCCAGTAAGTAATTCTGGCTGAATGAATAGATGATCATAAATTTTGCTTTCATAAAACAGTACAGTTTCTTTTTCTCTTTTTTACTTTTTTCTTTTCTTGTCTTTTTTTTTTTTTTTATGTAGTGAATAAAATCACTGTCTTTATATGATTGCTTCCTTTTCTTTTTATTGTTTTCCCTTGGGGGCTGAACACCACATGGTAGACAGTAATTATGCATGATCTTTATCAATAATGTAGAAGAACTTCCTATTGAAGACACCTTAAGTGTCCTAAGAGTACAAGATTATGCAGTGAAAGCACAGGACTATGTCATTCCCTGTGGTACATAATACTCCTAAAGAAAACATCTAAAAACCCCCAAAAATCAAAATTACAAATACTGCAAACAGAATTCAAACTTTCTCTTTCAAAAGAAAACAAACTATAAACTTGTATTAAAAACCACAAAGTAATATATAAACTTGAAGAAGCTCTCTTAAACAATTTTCTTATGCAGTACTAAGAAATACGCAGTGCTTGTTACAGAATAATTAAATAGTGACTTGCAATAGGAAAAAACAAAAGAGTGATATTGGATTTTGATTTTATGTAACTGGATTTCTTTAATCTTGCATTGAATTAATTTAAATATTGGACATATTAATAACCCAGACCTTTCTGTAGAATGTCGCACATGAAAAGAAATCCACCAAGGGAAGGGAAGAACCCTATGGAATATTGCAGTGAGTGAAATGACAGCAGAAGATGAGTTTCCTTTGAAAAATAACAGGTTTAAATGCTAGTAAAATACTGGCTACTGGCTTTTTTAAATAATCAAGAAAATTCCCATTGACTTTGGTATATCTAAGGTTTTACCAAAATCAGTTCCCAGTTTTGTTAACAATAAAAGTTTGAACTCCTCAAAGAGACACATATTCTAGCTGATCCTTTCTACAAAACAAAGGTGGAAGCTGACTATGAAACATGAAAAAAAGTTTAGTGTACCAGATTTCTGATTCATCTTGTGTTAAATCAGCTGTTCTAAACATTATCCTTAAACTGTAGAGTTTCTCCCTATCTGATGCAAGACAGTATGTCTTTACCTGAGAAATTAAGAATGTAGGTTTACTTCTGACAGCTATAATAAACAAAACTTAATTATTGTACTATACATTAATTTTATGTCTGATTTAACATACAGATCTCATCCTAATATCTCTTGTGGATAAAGGCAAAAAGTCATTTTAAAGTTATGGGGCATTCACAATTGTATGTAGAAATGTTATCTCAGCTTTCCTTTAAATTTGGATTATGTGTAAAGAGATAGTAAACACATAAAAAGACACATTCTTAAAACTCAGATCACTAATAAATATTGTTTTAGGTATATATTTAGACAAGAAAAGAAACAGTTATAATTCCCGTACAGTACTTACCCATTTTAACATTATCACATGGTTGTACAAACAGGATTATAACAAGCAAAAGAAAGCACTTTATTTAATGAATAAATAATCAAAAGCATTGGTGAGGATAGTCTTAATAATATGCTGCTTCATACAGTTTAAAGTACATCAAACAACAAAATCCATAGTCCCAAAATTCCATTAAATAATACTGAGTAATTATGAGACTGATAATATTTATGTATATATATATAATCTATATATATATGTGTGTATATAATCATATCATTATGAATAATTAAGGTATCTATTTACATGTCATGCAATATTAGAATGTGTTGCAATACCTAGGCACAACAGGTGGATTTAAGAATGGCTGTGGTAAAAAAAAAAAAAAACCAAAACAACTTATTTTTGAAAATGAGGGACATTGCTTTCTTTAAGTCCTTTCTTTTCATAATATACAGTGAGAATTTCAGATCCTTTCTGACAGCTAAAAACATCCTCATTTTTGCTATTGTACAGTTAGGTAGCAGTATAAACTTAGACCTGTAATTAGAACCATGAGATGCTGCAGTTAGAGAAAGCATTCTTGCTTCGAAACATAGCATATGATGTGCATGTCTGTGATATTCTTCTTATTGAGGACCCAGTTCTGTGAAATTCTGAGCTATTCCTACAAGAGGAGGCTTACTACTGTGTTCTAAAGAATTTAAGTGCACTCAATATCTCAAAAGAGCTGCAGATTATTTGGCAGGATGCAGGTACATGTCAGCACATACGTTCCATTACTGTCCAGCAAAAGTGATGTGTCTGCATCAATGTAAAAAAAGACAAAACCCAAAAAAACCCTAAAAGAAAAAAAGAAACCAAACCAAAACAAAAAACCCCCAAGCTTGTAATTCTTCATTTATTGGCATTTATTTCAGTTATAAGTAAACTACATTGTGCTTTAAAAACCTGGAAATGGCACCTTTACTTCTTAAGCATTAGATACTGCTGTATTGACCACCGTATACTAAAGGACTTGCTATTACTAATTATTGGACGGATCCTGACATTTTACTTTGTAAGAGGTTCAATAAAGCCTGAATGATCAGAATCTGGCCCTCTATGTTGTGATCTTACTTTCAACTCAACTAGTTGAAAACGAAGTGTAGAATGATCTCTCACAAGAAAAGCATTTTATAACATAAGTGGCTGTGTTAAACAGGGTATTATATTTCAGAGAACTCAAACTGAAACTCAAATAATGTATAAAACAAGGAAATAATTTATAATTTTACAAGGAAACATCGACCAATGAGTCTCTTTCTAGAACAAGACGGAAAAGCAGAGGTGGTTTTAGGTTGGGGGTAATTATATTTGATGGATGTGTCCACTAAGCTGGTGAGCAGTGCAAGGTAATAAAACTAATGTTAATTGAGTTACAGCTCAGCTATCCATGATATACTGAGCTGATTCACACCTCTGGGTTATATTGTGTCATGTTTTCTGTATATTAAAATGCCTTTCTGTGCTCTAGAGTTGGTCCCCTTTTTGAAGTTTTTCATCACTGCAGCAATGATTACAGGCATTTAAAGTCAAGACTTTGGAACACAGTTCCACAGAAGTGTATTAAATAGGAAAAAAATGGAGCTGTGAGTACTTAGCTGCTTTTACAGTCTGAACTGGCTCATGTGAGGACAGGTAGAGAACTCTCATTGCTTATTTGTTCGTTCTTATGGCATGGATACATGCCATAAGAAAGTTTTATAATCTGAATCAGGTAAATAGTTTGTGGTCACAGGAAATCAAAACTTGTCCTTCTGTCTGAATTGGATATGACACCACTGCTGTGCTCTCGTGCCAGTGGCATACTTTTGTAACATATTTTGAGGTACTGCCTAAGGCTGTTAGACCCTACCACCATGTCTTTTGGCATGTCATGAGTCCGTGGCCTGTGGATTCCCTGGCATCACCTACTGCCATGCTTCATGATTTTCACTGTATGTTCTCTTTCATTAAAGTAACTAGTGCCTCCCTTTGCTCAAAACATCCCAAGATTCAACTTCTGATCAATATTGTGATCTTCTTTTCCCTATTTCTTTGTTTTCTCATGTCAGCTACAACATTCTTTATCGCTCCTGCTCTTTACTTGCACACAGATATAAATCTCCTGCGTTTATGCATCCAAAACTTTCTAAGTTTGTCCATTATTTTAATGTACTCCATGACAAAGACCTTAAGATTTCTTCTGATCCTGAATCCTAATAATAACTCACTGAGGTAATAACCACATTAAGTAAGGAATGTGAATATAAATTTCTTCCTATTTGTTAAAACTTATGTATACTACCTACTCATAATTCTGCTCCATTTATTTCTTTGTCAGCCTTCATGCAGTGTTTCATAGAGTTCCAGGTGAACTCCAAGGGGCATTGAGCAGGTAATTTCTTTACCTATTTCTCTAAAACAATACAGTACAAAATTTCTCTTTCATATGACTTCATCATGCTGTGGGGCTCAGTAATTCCACCATCATGCTTTCTCTTCAAGTCACATCGTCTGTAAAGAATGCCAAGAAGGCATCTAATCCATCTGCTCCCTCTGACAAAGAAGAAGTATTTTGTTAGCTATTTTTCCTTTATCTTCTTCAAAATACCAAACACATCTCTAGGCAATCTGTTCTAGTACATCACTACTTAAACCACTAGAAAATGTTTCACAGTTCAAGTCCGAACTTTCTGAGTTTTTTTTTTAAGGGGTCGTCACTGCTCTATCTTTAGTAAGAGTTGGCACAGCACAGGAATAAGTAGGACTAAATAACTATATCTACGTATACTTTCCATTTTCTATTTGGACAAAGGGCTTTAGTCAGTGACAGCAAAAATAGAAGACTATGAAAGAAACATTTGCCAAACCTTTTTTGGAGCCTGTCAAGTGTGTGCACTACGAAATAAAGGACACTTGGTCTGAAGGAAAACAAAAAGCCAGAACTGACATCAGAGAGGCACCTGTATCATGACAGGCTATGAATAATTTTAAGTAACATTCAGCCTCAAAAATAGTAAAATTGAATAGTTGTGACAGCACAAGTTTGCTTCCCATGGGAAAAATAAAGATAAGTTCATGTTTTGGCTGAGTTGTTTTCAAAACAGACAGTCAGAGTTCCATCCAATCAACCCTAGGGGGAGGATGACTGTGGCCAATCAAGTGAGTCCATTTTGTATATAAAAGCTGAATTTAATAAATAAATTAACCTCTTTTGCCAGTTGATCTTGACCTCTTCTTGTTTTGACATCTGCTCAACAGTGACAAATAGTCACCAATATTCAGCTGTCATCTCATTGGTGCAGTGGGATTTTAATTTTTTTTTTTAAAGCTCCTCATCTGAGATAACACAGAATTTCTGAAGGGGTTTTCCATTTTTTTCCTTTTTTTTTTTTTTTTCCTCTTTATTTCTGAGTTTTAGATAGCAGTAGTACTGTTACTGATTGAGCAAACCAAATGATTGGAAATGAATGGGCACTTACTAAATACATGTTTAGGGCCAAATCCAGATTCTGTGCAAACATCTGGGAAACATTAATTCAGCTTAAAGGGAATTAAGATTCAGTTCTCAGTGCAGCAGATATTTCCTTCCTTCCTTCCTTCCTTCCTTCCTTCCTTCCTTCCTTCCTTCCTTCCTTCCTTCTCTTGCTTTCTTTTTCCTCTTGCTTTCTTGGCTTTATTTTTCTCCTGCCTTTTTCCTTTAACAACCATTTCAAAGCTGGATAAGGTCTTAAGATTCTACAGTTACATAGAATTTGAGAAAATGAGCTAAGAAAATTATCACCTGCTGGCAATTTCAACCAAATTTGTTTTAGCTCCTCCTGCATAGGTTGATAATAGGACAAAGTGTTGAAGGTTGGAACAGAACATAGTTCTCTTTCTGCAGCAACAGTCACATCTTTTATTTTCTGTCCACGACAGAAACATTTTCAAATATATTCTGTTTAAAAAGGGACTTGTAATTTAAACTAATTGGAGTTGTTTGGGTTTTCAAATAACTGCTGTATTTCTGGTTCTAATATAGAACTCAGTTCATCTCTACTTTAAAACCCAGCATGTTCAAAAAAAGGTACTCTTATTGATATGTATTTTTCATGGTTGTTCAGCTTTTTTTTTTCTGTGCTGCAACAAAAATTGTGTAACTACTCAAATTTTCCTTATAGGAAAGAATTCACTGTATTTTGATATGACTTTATTCTACTCTCAAAAGAAAGACCAGAGTGTGGTAAGTGTTCAATTGTCTATCTGCTACCCCTGTACTTTTACAAAGACTCATGAAAGGATGCTTATTCCATGTGCCTATGTAGGCCTAACAAATGTGGGCTAGATTCTGTCATCCTTGTGCTCAGCAACACTTTACCCAATCCAAATAACTCCTACTTACACAGGAATGGCAGAATATAGCCCTCAGGATTTATCATTTGCTGTATATTCCAGTCTTACACCTATCTATATGAACCAAATGGACCATGGTATGCTTTGAAAAATAACTGGAAATTCAGAATGAAGCAAAGAAACAAACCAACCAACAATAACAGAAAGAAAGAGAAATTAACAGGAATAAAGTCCCTTAGGCACCTGCCCAAGAACTAACACAACACAATCAGGAATTCAGAACATTTATTGCAAAAGCTGAATAACTAAATAATGTTGAACTGGCAAAGCAGTAACAAGGATAACTGGTTAGATATTTATTCTGTCAAAGTCATCAAACACCCCTCACAAACTGACATAAGTACTGCAATAAGCAATGCACCCCTAAGCCATTTTTAAGCCTTTTATACTGTGGAGGAAAAAATAAAAGTGAACTGCTATATACAAAAGAATAAAGAAAGAAACAGAAAGGTTCTGTTTTTTGGCAAAAATAAAATCACCTTCAGATTAGCTAAATTTGTTAAGACTGATGTTTCACTGTGGCATAAGTAACTTGCTTTTTTCTGTAAGGACTTTTTTTTTTTGCATGCTATTTATTTGTGTAAATCATCTTTCATGCCTTAACAAAAACCATCTAAAAATGTTTTGGATTTGGATTTGCTTTGCGTGCAACTTCGATCTTACTAACATTAGGAGTCACTCTGCTGGTTTGACTGAGGTGACATGATACCGGTACCTGCCAGGTATTGACCAACTATGATAACAAATAGTTAAACAGCAATAATTAGAGATTTAACCCTTTAGTTCCCCCAACTAGCCTACCAGGAGAATGCTCTGTTACATCATGAAGGCACAACACATTAAATATTCTGTGGCTATGGTCTAAAAACACTCGTGTTACTACAACGTTAACGCAGATGAAGATCAACACAAATGCTGCTGTTCCAGCAATACGAACTGTCTTAGGTATAGACACACACCTGCCCAACTGGAAAAAACATTATTATAATATTTTGCTCCTGTAGAATTTCCTCCATATATTTCAGCTCAGATCAACATCAGCTACCGCTCATTAAATGACAGACTACAGCTAATTTGATCAAGGATCCCAAACAAATAGCTTTCTCCCTCACCCACCACCACACATTTAAATATTCTTTTGTTTTGCAATTTCCCTATGAAACATAATGGAAATTAAACAAAAAATTACTAATTTTTTAAGCCCTTACACAAGTCTTTTCATTTCTTAATATTAAATTAAAAATACAGAAAACAAAGAAGAAATTCTACCTGAATGCTGGCATCATTTGCTACTACATAGAAACAAGGTTTTTTTCCTTTCTACAAGCAACCTTTATTCCCACTCCATCACTCTTTTCACTTTTAATAGAAGTGGCTTGAGTTCCTTGGAACATTGTGTGTCAGACAGACTACTAACACAGAAACACCATCACTGAAAATGAAAGCAAAACAACAAGAAAGCAAATGCAAGAAATTAAAAAGCAACTGTGAAACACAGAAATATGCTACAGTATCTTTTCAAGTGAACATTATAAGTACACAAAAATCGTAAGTAATAATTGTTGCTATTTACAAGTATTTGAACGCTGATTGACTTACAAGTGTCCACTAACATTGTTAATAGCACAATAGGTTTAATGTTTACAGCTTCAATTGTTTGCAATATGATCTCAAGTATAACGGTCCCAGCATAGATCAATGACAACAAAAGCACAATTTTCTAACTGGATATGCTTTTCAATCTTTGCAATCCACTCTCTCACTCTCCAAATGCATCTTCTATTGTTCATAGCAGCAGTCCAGGGTCAAAAAACAAAGAAACAAAAAAGATATTTTCAAACTGGAGAGATCTCTGCAGATTTTAATCATGTCTATTTAATAAAACCACACAACTAGTAGAAACACTCTTTCATATTGCAGGACGTCATACCTTCCACGGTGCTAACATAAAGATATGCATATCTCTGCTAGGTGAAGCATAGTTCTAGAGGTCTACCCAGTACATAAAGCTCTGACACACACATAGTATTAGCAAGTCTAAGTAGGCTAAAGTCATTGGTCCAAAGTAACCATTTCTTATAGCTGGTGCTCCTTTGGACTCTCCACAGCTCCCGGGGCCTGTTTGTAAGACTTCAAGTTGGCCAGAGGAATGTCAGTCATGTGGTTGCCAGTGTTGAAATGGCCCTCACTGGAACCATACTGCTTTCGATCACTAAACTGGTTTCTGTTGCTATCTTCTTTCCAGGTCCTGGTCAATGTGTGTCCATTAACTAGTTTGTCCTTCTTAACCCATTCTTTCTGAGGTGCAAAGGTGGAGAGAGGAGACTTTGGCTGTTGGTATGGGCCCAAGCTAGGAGGCATCCAACAGTTGTCTGAGTGACCCAAAACCAGGCATTCTTGAGTACACATCTCTGTAGCTTCAGCTAATCCTCGTGGACCAAGAGGCCCATCTGTAGAAGAAGAACAGAGAAAGAAAAAAGGGGGAGAAGGGAAAAAAAAAAAAAAGAGATAATATTAGATTGTGATATTTGGCATTAAACTTATACATAGATCTCAGGACAAAATTAACAATGATCCTGCAACAAATATTGTGCTGGTAAATTCTACATACATTTTAATTCTGATAGAGAGTAGTTGCTTTGTAGGGCATATACTCCCAGTTTATGCTACCTACCTAGTTTCCAGAAGTGGAAAAACAGTTCAATTATCCCTATGCTATTGGTCTCAAATCCTACTATGAATAAACTTAATTCCCTTTTTTTAAGTCACACCAAGAAAATAGAGCTAGGTAAGTGAAAATGTCCAAGGAAGCAAACCTACCCTTGCATATTCCGAGTGAGAATTAATGCTTATAAGGGCCTATCGTTTGGATGTATTCTCTTCTGCTTTCAACTCCCTTTACTGCTGCATAACCTTGGTGAACTAACAGCCTACCACAAACTGAGAAACATCTGTACTATCCAAAAACAGGATTGCCCAAAAGGATGCTCTGTACACAGGATTATTCTGTCTAGTGTTTTACAAACATAGGTAGGTGCATAGTTCTAGGTATCTACCCAGTGGAGGCACACTCCAATGCATACTCTCAACAAGTAAGAGGTAAGTTATATATTGCTTGATTTAATATGAAACCGGGAAACAATTCAAAACACTGCATCAGAAAAGAGAATAAAATCTGTAACACTCCTGACCATTAAAAACGTCTCAGATACTATACAACCATAAGCCAAGGGCCAAAAAAAAAAAAAAAAACGCTTATGTAAATCTTGCACTTTATAAAAAACTGTTCTCATAATTCTTTGTAAGCTAGAAATATAAGACCACAGGAGACAGAAATGAAGATTGCTGAAGTACTATGCATATTAAATATCTACATAATTTTTCACACAGTATTGAGGACACAGCTGGCCAGCTGCAGGCCTCTTGCAATCAAGCAGACAGGTCACCCAGGCCTTCAGCAACACTAAATTCCTCTCAGTCTTACTGCATTTTTAAATTACTTAATTTGCTCATCTGCTCAGGCTGGATGTATGAGTAAGGGCATGCCAGGAAAAAGGCATAGAAGTCACTTTATGTGTCTTTGTTAGATATTTCTCAATAGCTGGGATGTGTTTTGTCAGGATTCATTGCCGTGTTGTAATTTTGAGCAAGAATTTTGAGATGCCTTTTCTTGACTTCAGAGTAAATGAACAGGCTAATACTGAAAACATTTGAAGAGTTAAGGACACATATTTCCTTGATTTAGCAGCCCAATGACAGGAAGGAGATTATAGATTGATTTTTGAGAAAGAACATTAGCAAGTAGGCATGAATAGCAAAGCTATTAATCAGAAAAAAAAATGTCAGCGGTGTATCAGAAAAAAAAAGTGTATCTTAATCTAATTGAGACTCAAAATGGTAAGTGAAGACACTAACGGAGATTTCTGTGTTAAAATGCCAAAGAATATTTTGTTCTCTTGTAGTCCATGCATATACAATAAATTACCCTTACTAACATCTTTTTCTGAACACTGAATATAACTCAATCAATTTTATGGAAACTCCTATTCATTTCCCACTGCTTTTAAACACACATATAAAAAATACCACCAGGTATATTTCTACATGTTACATTAGTAATTAGCTAATCGTCTTATCTCTGAGCAACACCTCTTTTTTAATATCTAGAGAATACATAGTACTCTGTTGATGTGACAGATTATAATAAGTAATAATAAAATATAATAGGCTGTAATAAAAATTGCTACTGCATTCCCCATATAAGAAAGTTCCTATTGCTGAACTAGAACATGAAAAATGTATAGAATCAATGCTATTTTTCATTTAGATCAATACAAGGTGAAATAATTAAACCAGAAGCATTAGGAAAAAAGAAAAAAGCAAATGTAAAGTAGGAGCTTAGCAGAGATTTCAATTAGAACCAGGAACCACAATTCTAACATGAGACCTGTCATAATTCCCTGAAAGAGAGGTGAGGCTTTTTTCTATAAAACTCTTCTTTGAATCCTCTATTATCAATTTCTAACTAAACTCAGGCAGGTACTTAGAGAGGAATAAATCCAAACTGAAACAATTATAAGTAAAGAAAGTACTCACAGTACATTGTTAACTTTTCCAAAAGTTAATCTACTGGTAAAAGCTGATTTTTTTTTCTTGGCTCTCAACTAAAGTTTAATTTTAATTAGTTTTTTCCCGTTTCAGAGGAAAAAACTGACAAGTGGCAGAACTGTTTTCAACCTGCCTATTCTCCCAGTACACTACTATTTTACTGACCAAGAAAGAAAGAAAGAAAGGTTTTGCAGAGATTAAAACTTTCAAAACAGAAAGAAAACGTTTCACCACAGAATGACTTATTTCAGGAAAGACAGTGCATGCATTCTGTGCTTCCAATCTACAGTGGAATAAAAGGTTAACAGGAGAGCCTTCAGTATGATAGTTCTAAAGGGGATAAGTTACTTTTTATGTTTAGTTAAATTTCAAGACGTAAGACTATTATTTCAATTTAAAATTTAAATGAGCAATAAGCTGGTTTTACTTAAGAATAAATATGTATGTGGCCCTATAAGCTACACGTCAAACTCTTTGGAAGATTTGGTTAATGTGTTTTGCTGTCTTTACTAACAGTGCTAGGCAGTTAATGCTGTTCAGCTTGGAATAAATGTTAAGGATTCTTTGCTTTAGCCATCTCTGAGCAGATAGACTTTCTGGAGAGCATTGGAATATTTAGATATTTGCTTCTACTGTGAGGAGCAGACAGGAATGGGGTAACAATGCTCAGATGATCCCCTGTTCAAGAACTGCTCCTTGGGTTTTTTCAGTTTAACAAAACACCACTGTCCAACTTAGATCTCAAAAATTAATTGTTGTGTGCAGGTCCTCCTCCAGTTAACCTTCCATATGCAGAGATATCAATCAAAGGCAAGAGCACACAGTCTTTATAGCAGCCAATTACAATTTTGGTATGGATGTTGGTCACACCAAGTGACAGCTGAAAACAGAGTGAGACAGTCTTCTTATAGGAGAGACATTTTAGGAATCTCAGGGAACCTTGAAAGACACTTCTTTTAGCTGTATAATTGTTCAAATAGCTGTGAAGTATATTACAGTCTGCACATACCTCTACATATGCCTGTATGTAAAAATGTCCAGAATTGAGAAGAGGTTCAGGCCCCTACTCAAATGTGTACACATATTTTCCAGTATTCTGTCTCATGCTTTCAATCTATAAAATACAGGGAATATTTACTTGCCTTACTAAAAAATTGTGAGGTTTAAGTTTACAAGATGCCTTGCAAGGCTTCATCTAATATGTAACTAACAATGATTATTTTAATCACTTTTGGTTTGAGCCATCACAAGAGAAAAAGAAATCCACAAAGTGATTTTTTTAGAAATGCAGATTGTTAGAATAATATATTTCACTTTTGAGCTACTGCAGGGAATGGTCATGCTTACTGATTGAGGAAAAAGGCAGCTTCATTCATAATGTGCGTGGTGCCTATCATAGCTATCTCCAGTTGAGGTCCTTAGATACAACCATAATTGTTCGGTAACTATTATTGCTAATAAAGGTGATGATCATGATTTCAGGGATTCTACAAATGTCCTCCTGTGAGACACAAGAAAAAGATTAAAAGCAAAAAAAAAAGGGTCTCACCTACAAAAAAAAAGAAAAAAGATTATTGTTTTGACAATTAGGTTTTCTCAGTTTCTATTTAGTTTTATTATGTTCTCAATCATAAAAAGTTTATTCTTTTCTAAGACTCATTATTCAGGTTGCTGTTTAGTAGCATAAAGTGTAATGATCATGAGCAATATGATAGGAGAGAGATCTGGGGATACAGTGACTGAAGAGTTGGCTGCTATGTATTGAGACAGCATAACGTTGCCTTAATGGTAATTATCTTTCTCCTCCACCACTGCTCAACAATAGTTTTCACCCAATTTTCTAAAGTTGTTTCATTACCACATACAATGACACCACTTAAAAACCTGTTCCTGCTGCTTTAATTTTATAATTGCATTAATTTGTTTCCTTTCTCTTCACAAAAATGTCACTGCAATTTCTGTATCAAGCTTTTCCATACTGAAGTACTTTATTGATATGTGGGGGATTTTTTTTTTTTTTTTCAAAGTATTTGTTCTCTGAACAATCCATAATCTGTGAGGCTGGTTATCAGTCTTGGCTGCTTGAATATATAATGACACAAGTGCTGATAAAACTGTACAAGCCATCTGTCTCTGGAGTTAAATGTTTTGAAAGCAAACAAAAAAGTGCATAACAAACACTCCCTTAAATTGTCTTTGTAAATATTTATATCAGATCTTACTCAAAAATGCTTTTTTGTTGTTATTTTATTCTGTTAATAGCTGTCAAGCAGATGCATGACTTGCCTACTCAAAAGCAGACAGGTGTAAGAAGGAAAACAATGTATGCCACTCAAGAGCTGGTCATACCCTAATGCTGGAATTTCTCTGTGGTCTTTTATCTCTTTTTATTATACCCAGAAGCTAAACATCTATTTCATTGATTAACTTACTGCTGCAATTAGCAACTAGCTTCTGGTGTGATGACCAGCTGCTTTCCAACGTGCTTCTTTAAAACTCTCTTGCTTACAGCCAGAAAATTCACTCTTCAGCTCTGAAAGAGTTGAGGCCATAAGATAAGTTCCACTCAGTGAGACTTTTTGGTCTCAAACAACATGAATAGGTACTCTTTGCCTGAGGGTGCTATAATTAAGTACAGTGGACTTGAACATGACCACAGCTGTGTTTCAGACAATCATATTTATTTAACTTTTCCTATTGCATCTTAAAAGCAAAAAGAAAACAACAGCAACATTTTCAGCTCTACTTATCCTTAAACACAGAAAGCTTTTTTAAGCTTTTGTGGGCTACTTTAATAAATGACCTTTTCTGAGACCACATGATTTTACAGCCTTCCCCATATATATCGGAACTGAAATGACATGATTTCATTTCATAGAGGTTTTCCAACTAAAAAACCTGGAAAATAGTTTATAATGAAGAAGATTCTTTTGACTTGTTTTATTCTTAAGTATCAGACAAATAAATGGGGTGTTCTTTGTTTCTAGTCTGTTAAAAAAATAATGCAAGACTACAAAGCCACACACATGCTGTGTTGGATGTGCTTCCTTGATATTATTAATTAACACCAACATTCAGTGACTATTAAAAATATATTTTTTAGTAACTTTTTCTGTGGTCATTCTACCTGGCACAGTCAATTCACATTCCATCCTCAAATTACCCTGTTCAAAGGTCCCTGGATTCCTACCGTTGCTGTTGCCAGTTTTAGTAGACTTATCACTACCACCTTGTAACCTGCTGCTTCTCTCTCGGCTTCCTGGTGTTCCATCCTCTGTACTTAGGTACAGATCAAGAAACCCCTGCTACTTTCTGTTCCCTGTCTTGGCCCAAACTTCTTTTTCATCAAGGCTGAAATAAATAATACTCTAAGGTTAGCTTATAGCTGCATTACTTAGCAGAGATAAGCTGCCAGAATCCTTAATTAGCACAATGACAGGAGGGGCAGGAAGCAGGAGAAGTAAGGGTGTGTGGGAGGGACTGCTCAGGATACAGAAAAGCAAGAACAAGAGTATTTTCTCAAAAGGTGGGAAAACCTGGCACAATAAGATTTTCTACACTATTTTGTGAAGTATTTAAGTGATGCAGATGGGTTCCATATCATGTACATGATTTTGTACAAAAACTCTGCATGACTTTGATTCCATGGGCAGCTAAATTTTGAAGGCAACATTACACAAATAGTTGAAATTTTGTTTCTACACAGTTGTCTGATGCCTGGGGTTGCTTCATATCTATATCTTTTCTATACAGAAAGTAAACAAAATAGAAGTTAGGAAAGTATTCTGCATTTCCTGTCTCAAGTTCCTTTCCCTTACAGCTGCTCTACAATACCATTATATTTCACAAGGTACACCTCCATCAGTAATGGCTCTGCTTGTAAGGATGCTATTTTTATCTGACCTTTCTGTTCCTATTTCCAGTTACTTTTTCTGCACTGACATACATGTATATAAACCTCTCTGCATTTCCATGTGTGCATGGTCAGAAAGTAGACACACAATTCCTGTGTCTGCTAAGCTTGTGAAATACTAGAAGTCAAGTTTCCTTAGTGCTGCCTAGTCTTTAAAAACAGATAGACATCTTAACTAACATGAAGCTTGTGGCCATTCTGTAGGGGAAGTTGCAACAATCTGAAATCAAAATGGCATGGTCCTTGCAACAAGTGTGTGGGAAGATGCCACAGGAGCTGTCACAAAGCACTGTGGCCTGGAGTGGTGCTGAGCTACAACTGAGCAGCTCAAACCTGAATGATTCAGTGCTCTTCACTGGTCATAAAAATCCAGCTCTATTACTTATAATGGATTCCATATTGCCTGTGTTTGGATCTTTATACCACTACTTATTTTTATTTTTTAATTAGCTCAGTGGAGCTTTAAAATTTATAGTTAAAAAAAAAAAAGGTAGGTTCACTAGATAATCTAGTGATTCTTTCTGGTCTTAAAAATCTATGTATCAGCAACCATTAACAAAAAACTGCATTTTGTATAAAATTTCCCTGACAAATGTAGCCAATTCTAGTACACTCTTTAGAAATACAGTAGACACAAAATAATATCTGGGATTGTTATTCTGACTTAATACATTCTGTCATTAAAAACAAACAAACAAGTAAATAAACAAACAAACAAAGACACACAAATGACTGCAATTTGTATTCTTAGCTGAAGTGTCACATTGTGGATGCAGACAGTCACCTTGCAGTAAGAGCAGGAGACAAGAAATGCAAACAGGATTTGGCAAAAAAACCCGTTTGTTAACAAATAAATAAAGATTAAAAGCTTTACACATCTCTCATACAGATTTCACTCTTTGGGCACAGATGAAAAGTCAACATTTGCAAATGGAGATAGTCCAAATTCAACAATACATGGGCAGCCAGAACAGCAGATTCTCTCCCTGAGAGGATATTGTTATTTAGACAGACTTTATGGCACACAAAGAGCAGACAGCATATCTTTATAAATTTGCAACCATCTTCAGCATGGCATGGAACTCATCCATCTTTTTGTCTGCTCAAGCTACTCCTCTGAAGAATGTTATCTCGTCTAATTTTATTTCCTCAAAATTGGCAGTTTTTTCCTGCCATACATTTATTTACCAGGACAATCTAATGCATAAAAACTCCTCAGAGGATTCAAACGAAGCTTTTAAATTTGATTAGATCACTTAATGAGACCAGTGTTCAAATATTTGGAATAATATTATTTTCAGCATTAATCTTTTTCATTATGTAGCTCTTCATTTTGGTGCCTAAAAAAAGTCTTTGTTCCCAAAGGTGGTGATGGATGGTCATAATAAAATATTCATAAAGCATCCCATGGTCACAATCATTTACTATCTTTATTCTCTTCTGTCAAGATATTTATGATACTTGATCAAAATATTTTGTTGAGTTGATTTACAGGCGACATGCTGAGACAGCAGCACTTTCAACATGGTCACATTTTCTGATCTATTAATATGCTCCAAACATGAATCTGCTGTCAGTCAAAAACAACTTAAGTCTCTATTTGGAAGATTCAATCAACTGTTCAACACAAAATCAAATTTTGGTTAGTAATTTCTACAAATTATTTTGGAGAAAAGGAAGGAGTCAATGTGAAAAAGGTAGTCAAAATTAGAAGAAATGGCACAATGTTGTGAACCTGAGCTGAATAATATTTCTTTCCACTCCACACAGTTGTAAAATTTTTTGCAGCTGTTACATGCCCAACCATTAACTCATTTACAGCAGAAAAAATAAAACCATTCAGGTTGAATTTAATTTGATTTTTTATGATTTACTAAAAAGTCTAAATTAAGTTGATTTTCCTGATCACTTTCTAACTTACAGCAAAAGCCTGATCTTCTGACTTGTGATAAATACATATCCTGGCTCCCTGGAGCACAGACATGGTATATATGGGATATATTGAAGTAAGGATATTGACATTATTAAGTGAAAACTGAAAAAAAGCAAAAATCATCATCGTCTACGTACATATATATGAACTGTGCTGTAAATATATATATATATGATTTGTGTTATTTGTATATATATATATATGTATCACTATATACATTCTTTATTTTTACTTGTATACATATTTTATATGTATTATATTTATCCATATAATTCCTTCATCTTCATTTAAGAACAGGATGTAAATAATAGAGTGGTGAGCATTGAAGGGAACGTAGTCCCTTACAAAACGAGCAACTTAATTTCTTTCCTCAAGCTGGGTATGGAGTGATCCTAACGTTCTGTTATCAATGGACAGAAACATTTGCACAAAGTGATTCAGTTCTCTCAAGGCCTGACTCACTTTTTTGGAGGTGTGAGTTTCTGTCCATTGATAAATAAGGAATTCATGTACGGAAACTACATCCAGCTCTATGCATTTATCATGGAGGTTATGTCCCCTGATCTTTGCTGCCATTCCAGAAGACAGACTAATTCAGTCTGATATCTTGAAAATGCACTTGAATTGAGTTTTTTCCACTATAAACAAAATGGTTTCTGTGGCCAGGAATAAACCAGCAGACAACTGCATTATCCAAAATACCCCCACAGTGGTGCATCTCATGCATATTCAGGAATGGTGATTCTGGGAAGCCTAGAAGAGACTTAGTAGAGGGAGTCTGCTATAGTCAAGTTATCTTTCAGAAAATTAATACTTCAAAATTATTCCAGTCCTCCACACTTGAAATAGGTGGAACACCCTGAAAGTCTGCTATTTATAAAAGATAGAAGACTGTAATTGTTGAGGTTTGTAAATTCTTGCCACTAGAACAGATCATGCAATTAAAAGTCTGGAAAATATAGGACTGGGAAAAAATGAAAATTAAGTTTATGGGTCAGATTTAGAAATGTACCTGTGTAAGTTATTTACTGCATCACAAATCGATTTGAATTTTAAAGTAGGGAAAAGCATTATATTCAAACAGAGGTGCATATACTTTTACTTACTGCGTTTATCTCTAGAATATTCTCAACTCATACATAAGGTTAATGAAAACCAAATTTTGTATTAAATGTTAGTAGTTTTTCTTTTTCTGTTAATCTTCTTTGATGGGTAATTCAATAATTCTCCCCAAATACTTCCAGTTCTTTTGTAATGCCCAAATATTGCCAATTTTCATGTAGTCTTGAAATATCACTACTGCTACTATTTAGCCCTTAGTCTAATAGATGCTTAATAACCTAAGAACAAAGGTTTATTTGTTCTATCATGTGAATTTTTATTTTACAAAAGAAGTTATATTCTAATGAAATGTTACTTTTTCCTTAAAGGAACATCACATGTTTTATAAATGTTGCATCTTTAAACATGTTGCATAAAACTGTTATTGCAAGAAAGTTATAGAAATAGCAGTAAGCTGTGTCCAAAAGAACATGATTAAAAAACTAGAAAACTACAGTCTCCAAAACATAACCATACTTCTCTTATTATCCACCACAGAAACATGTAAAAAGAAAACCAGGACAGCATCACATCAGGAGTTATCATATTTAATAACAAATAGTAGCATTCTTCATTAAAACTCAGTTTTTATGGAGAAGGTTATTTTACTGTAAGTGCACAACTTCATTGTCTTACAACCTTTCCAGACTTCCAGAAGTACAGTTACAGATTTCAGTGTATTTCTCCATTCCTTTAAGTTTTACTTTTTCTCAAATCAAACAAAGCACAGTTTTATGAGGTATTCCTGACTTGTGTTGTCAGTTTTTTTCTCTTGAAAACTAACAAGTCTGGACCTTAATCTTGGGGAAAAAAATGGTTCCAAGTTATTAACTTTGGTACCTTTAAAATATATATAACATAAGGCTGCCACCAGGAATAGTTAGTGTAACTTCATTTCAAATTCTATCACTTAGTTGTATTTTTCAACACTCAGTTTTATTTCCTAAGTATTATTTTCCTAGCACTAGATTAACCTCTCTAGAGCAGAAAGTGTCAAACTAAATATTTTTCCATGACTTCTGAGGGAAAAAAAAAAAAAAAAAAGAAAGAAAAAAGAGGGGAAAAAAAAGGAATTCAAGGGGGAAAAAAAGACAATATAAAAAAGCTACAAATGTTATACTCCAGACAGCAGCTTACAAACGTTATACTCCAGCTTATCTAAGAACAATATGAAAATGCACATATATGCTATGGTGTTAAAAACACAGCGTTAAGAAAGATAATAAAGACTATTTTTGCATAAAAGTATCAATTCATTCCGTAATTAGGTTAATTACAACTATTTGAACAAATATTAAATTTAAGTTGAAATACATCTTCTTAATGAATCCCTATTTCTAAAGTATGTTTTCTGCTACTTGTGTGTTTTTCTATTTTCGTTCAGTACAAATCAAACCAAAATCAGATTTAAGTTAAATGGAATTTGTTGCAAATTTTTGGCAGATGTGTACATGCTATTATGTAAACAAGTAGTTTGAAACAAGTGACTTGAAAAGACCTTTTGAAGTAGATTTCTCTTAGCAGAATTTGGACCTAAATCTGTGTACTTGTTCTCCTAACTTAAGTTGCATGACTTTGAACAATGGAAATATGTGACAGAAGAAAGTGTTTAAATTACGTGCTTAGTAAGCTTGATTATATTGTTGATTTTGTCTTCTATTCTACACAAAAATGTATCCTTGATAAATATCACAGGACACAGATGTCAGAGATGTCATTAAACTAATCCAGAGACAAAAGAACCATTTCCTAATTCTGCTTGTATAACAGCATCTCATTTAGCTAATTTTGTAAAATTCAGATGAATGCCAGTTGAGTTGTCAGAATTGCAGGCATATTACAGAGACAATATTAGAAAATGCTTTCTTTCACTATGTCTGAGTTACACCCATGCTACAATTCCTCGTTTTTCTTTAAAAACTATGTTCATTGCCATCATTTTTCAGAAGAGATATCCATAAGTCTCATAATGACCTTATATAGTTTATAGTAAAACTTCCATTAAACAAATGTTCCTGAGTCAAAACACTTACTTTTTACTAAACCATGCTCGAAAATTAATCTGTGCTGCATTTAGTCATTACATTCAACGTACTGAAAATTAATATGGCAGAAACATCTGTATGCACCAAATAGTTCTGGTTAGCTACACAATCCTATTCTGATACTTAGCAAGAGCTATACTTCCAGGCTTCAAAATCTCACTTGGAAGATTGCATAAAAAATTATCTTTGTGGTTCTCAAGAGGAAATCAAATAATGTTTTGCATAAATAATGAATCCATATTTAATGGAGAAAACTTTCTTTTTTGATAACTTTATTTTGTCTTCTTTCTATTTAATGAAATATTTCAGCAAACCAAGCCTTCCAAACATCTAACACCTCTTTTTTTATTGTACTGTATTTATTTATGCAAGAATAGCTCCAAAGTGGCCACTTTAAGTTGCATTCAAAACTAAGTACAAAGAAAAATGATTGTCTGAAATCATTGCACAAAGTGCACATAGAGTAGGTCTAAACTAACACATTTAAAGGAATATCTTGGATATCGTCTCCAGCTGCCTGGACTTTTTTAAGCAAGAAAATATTATCAGTTATTTTTGAATTTTAAATAGATTAAAATGGATTAAGCAAGATGCTCAAAGAAGAATTGTTACTATGAGCACTGATCATGAACATTTACACATGCACCAAGCTCTTTACATTCTCCTTTATGTCTGTACACAGTCTGGTTTCTCATGTAGCAAAAAAATCATGGGAAGTTTGGTTCATACGTAAAGTAAATTTGGGAAGAAACCTGCCAAGAAAAATTGTTGGTTTGATTTCTTCAAACCATTGGGTTTTTATAATACAAAAGGACAAAATTGAAGGCTTGCTTACCTCTATAGAATTAATTTCATTGATATAAAATGTGGCTATAGACACATATTTCTTGTCCAGTCACAGAAGAATCCAACAATTTCTATAACATGAGAGTTGTGAATACTTGGCAATACACTGCATCTCTTTTTTTCTTGGTTTCAATTAGAGACGTAAAGGTAAACTAGTTTTATTTTCCACAGGGTAACAACAAATAAAGAAGAAATAATAATACATGCATGATATAATCTTGGACTCATATTTAATGATGTATGATATAGGCTTATCAGTTTCAAGCTTCTGAAAAGAGTGGGCAGTATGAACAGGTTTGTCTTTACTGAACCTGTAGAAATGAAAATTATGCAGCAGATTAACAACCTGAGTGAAATAATATATTTTTCCTCTTGTATTATAAAAAAAAAAGAAGCAAACAAAAAAGGTGATTTACCAAAATAGGAAAAGCAGTCACTAGATTTAGCTCACTTAACATTTCCATTCACCTCCCTGACAGAAACGGCGGTGCAGATGTTAATTACTCTTTATAGAATGTCTTGTCAAAACACCTAAGAAATATTGTTCTGTTAATGACTTTGTCCTGTGTTTGGGTTCAATGGCTGATTTGAGACCAAGAACACTGAAAAGGATCACTGACACTTGGTTAGGACACCCTGTCTTTCCGTGCAAACACCAGCAAGTAATGCATGGCTTTGTGCCTACAATTTAGCTTTAGAAGAGAAACTATTATAAAACTGTAGTCATGAGGGAATTAACAGTTAATTTTAAGAGGATTATTACCCTTGTATCCAGTGAGTTATTTAATGGTGACTTCAGATGCAGCAAGTCATTTAAAAGCAATGCCAAATGCTTAAAATCATGATGACCTGAGATAACAGAATACTTTACTGATAGACAAAAGGATATATTTCAGGCCAATTTATTTGGTGGGACAACAGAGACAGGCAGCTGTTTCTCCACACGTTCATTGGTCACATACCTCCTCCCCTTTTGAAATAGGTTGGAGTTTTGCTACTGTCTTGATTGAGTGTAAAACTTGGTCTTTTGCCACTATAGAACACAAAATGAATTTTACAGGTAAGCCTGATTTAGGAAGGCATGCACTAAAGGAAACAGACCAATTTCCTTGTGATGTGCAAGTCATTCCTCTAGCATTTAGCTCCCCTACATACTATATCAATTCTTCCTTCACAAATTCTCCAGCTCAGGACTCTACTTTTTCCAAGTTGTCCCTATATAGTTCTGCTTACTCTCTATTTCGACACGTTTTCAACTCACTTCTCATCAGTATTCCTGTATTTTTCTCAAAAAAAATATTACTCCCACTATCTTCTCAGCTGCCTGGATGACAAATCCTTCTCCTATAAATTTAGTTAACAGATTTTACTTAAAATGAGTGATGGGGCATATTTTTGTAAATCATTTAGGTATAAAACTAAGGTTATTAAACACAGACTGTTAAGTAAAGTAGTATTCATTCCAGGCTAGGGTTCAGCTCTAGAGACAGTCATCTGGAAGTGTTCAAGAGGCATCTGGATGTGACACTTGGGGATATGGTTTAGGGGGGATGATGGTAGTGCCAGGTTGATGGCTAGACTAGATGATCTTGAAGGTTTCTTTTAACCTTGATAATCCTATGATCTGAACTGATTATGAAAGAATTTCTTGTATATTTGCTGCTTAAAGGATCAAGGTGATGTCGTGCCACAGAAAAGAGAAGTATAGGACTGAAATAAAATTTTAGATTTGCAATGTATATATCTACATGTGAACCACAGATATATGTACTTTCTAGTTTCTCGTTTTGATTAACAGACATCCTGTCAATCTTGTCAGTTGGTCTACTCAATAAAATATAGTAAATCACCAAACCTAATGTACAGAAATGAATCTGAACCACTCTTTAGATTATACTGTTTTGACTAAATCTCCCTTAAACATAATGAGAAGTTATGGCACCTATTATGTACATGCCTTCATTGTAGATAGCTAGATTTAGCATTTGGATCTGGAGCTACGCCTTACCCTTGGCTTTGCCATAACATTTCATCACTTTGATCTTTTAATGTGTGTGCACAGATTAGGAAACATTTCCTTACACAGTTAATTATTTCTTTAAAACTAATTGCTGCATCAAACAACTGACTTTTTTACTTGCAAAATTAATCCCTTTGAGTTCTGTCACTTGTGAATGGATTCCATCTGGAAGTATTAAGGGACAAAAGCTGTAGCTGCAGGACAGTGGGCCAGCCCAACAAAACTGAAAAAGAAACAACTGAAACTTCCACTAATGTTAATAGTCTTTTTGAGTGCAAGGTGAGAGGACAAACCCTTCACAAAAGTTTGAAAAGATTGATTACATTGTAGTTTGTATTTGATCCCCCATTCAGGCATTAAGTGCTAGCACTATTCCTGATTATAATGGAAAATTTTGTTCCCTGCTGTGGGGAGAAAAATAGCACTGAAAGCAGAAAACACCTGGCAGACACCTTGAATATGGAACTTTTTATTAAGCACTGCATTTTTTTTCTTTGTTAATTAATCTATTTCACAGTCTCAGGTAATCACTTTGCAACTTCTCAGTAGTCTGACTTTCAAATGAACTTTATGCTCTGTCAGTTTCTATACATGTGTTGTCAAACAACATGGGAATGATACAAACATCTTGGTAAAATGTCCAGTGTTGTCTTGCACATCCCTTTCCTAGAAGGCAGTAACATTAAAAACATTCTTTGTTCTAAAGGTTATGCATTGAAGGTATTCTCTGGGTCTCTTTACTTAGTTTTTAAAGTAAACTATCGGAGTCCTACAGCTAAAAGATGGAGTTAGTAAGACCTCCTTGTTGACAAGGCTGATTAAGTAAGACTGCAACACTTGTTTGCACAAATGCCCACCTCAGCATGGGCTGCAGCAGTCACAACACCAACTAGAAGCAGTTGCTTAGACTTGTGCTAACTGTTGCATATCACCTAAGGTTCCTTGTCCATGCTTTGTGTACTTTTGTCTGGTACCTGCTGTTTACTGGGGAGGCATTTACTACAGAAAAATAGGCACAATTAATAGCAGGGAAAATCCACATTGAACACCAACCCATTCTATAAATAAATGAAGTACAAGATGTGTGTTACCTGACTGGGATGTCATAAATGTATACCCAAACTTGGAGGGGAGAAAACTAGGCACAAGTTGCCACAAAACTATAAGAATTGATCTGAAGGAATAAAACAGAACTAAAAAGGAAATTATAACACCATGACAACTGATAGGTCTGACACATTTTAAGAATTGTAGATAATGTGAGATTACCATGGTAAATTACTTTATTTTTAGAAGCAAAGGAAAGTGAATAAATCTCATCTCTCTGGACTTCAGTAGAGCATGTGATGAAGTGCCATATAGTAAATTATTTTAGTTTAGCAAGAATGCAGGCTAATAGAACCTGTAGGTTGATTCAATGAGTGAAGAGATGGAGCTGGAGAGAGGTCCCGCATAATTCAATACCGGAACTAATCCTGAATAATGTTTTTAGTAATGACCTTGATATAGACCTATAGGCAAAGGGCTTATGCAATGCACTTCTGACATAAAACTGCAAAGTACTTTCAGCGAAGACCAAGTTATCAGAAGTACTAAAGAACAAAAAAAAAGACAGGAGCCTTTCTTGTTAGAGAAGACTAGGAGATTTTAGTTTTATTTAGAAGAATAAAACCAGACAGAGAAAAAGGTGAAAACCAATGATAAACAAATAGAGACATCAAATGACTTTGTAAATTAGCAGTGTTGTCATGAGAATAAATCTGATGACATGGTGTCTATGATAAGAGACTACTGGACTCCATCCCAACATTTAGATTCTTATATGAGTAAAAATTCCACAATAAAACCAGAAGGCTTTATTGTGCATATTAGTGGAAGTTTATAGTCTTGTATTTAATTGCTTAATGTCTGACTGCAGTCAAGGCAGCTGATGTACGATAGAAGCTTGTGCAGCAATAAAGTATTAAGACACTATAGTCACAATGTACTGTTTCTAATACAAGATAGATAAAACCATTTAGAATTCCTTACAAAGAGAATTTGCAGCATTAAGGATAAGAATTCTTAGCAAGAAGGTGGGATTTTTCAGTAGGAATGCTTCCAAAAAATCTTACATAATAAAATAAGGTACTAGAAGAAGGAATGATCTGATAAAATATTGGTATTTCTAACTGAAGAATACCTTTCAGCTAATCAATTTAATTCTTTAAATAGGCTCTTTCACAATGTGATTCATCTGAAATCCTCTAGAATTTACTTTACGATGAGATGAACTGTGGCCTCAAAGTGTCTGCTTCTCCCTGCTGACTACTAAATTACCCAAAGTGCTGAGATCAGGTGTATCCATGGCATCCTCATCTTCTACAGCTGAAGCAACACAACACAGATCTTTCAAGATAGCTCCTAAATCAGAGACAATGTGTGTGTGACCGTAGCTGTGTCATTTAGTTCCTCTGTGTCTTTATGCTCATCTATAAAGTGAATTTCCATACCTTACAGGCCAACACAGAGGCTTGTGGATTACAGAACTCTCTAATACCTTGGCAATGGATGCTCTATAATACTTAGGCCTCTTCTGGACTGTTAAATGAGGAAACCAAGAAGAACAAAAACTAAAACTTGCAAATTAATTTATTTTCAGAGAGCTATTTGATACCGCTCTGAAGCAAAGCACCGTTGAAAGACGGGATTCCTTGTAAATATCCCATTAATCGTAACAATAAAAGTGATGTTTTTGAAAGAGGTGCTATCCCTCGCTCTTGAATAAGAGAATTCACACTGGATATGTTTTTCTCTTTTGTCACAAGCTGTTCCATTTGTCTCATGACTCAGGTAAACAATCGCTGCATCAACAAAAGAATCCTTTCTATTTATTGTCCACTGACACGATACATCCTTTTAAAATGTCTATGTCCTATTTTAAGACATGTACCAGGGAAATGTTTGCCAGCATTCAAATATTTACTGAAACATTCATTGCAACACATTTCTAGAGCAACAATGGGACTTATGCTAAAATACATGTGTGTCTCATATATGCAAAGGCTCATTTTAATCTTTTTTACACCAATACCAGTTGACTTCAGCAAAATTATTCCTAATTTACCCTAGGACTGCTGTCAGAATCATCCTTATATTTCAGCCAGAGCTTACAAATCTCCAGCAGGAAAGCATCTTTTTATTGTAAGGATAAATTGTCATTCATCCAGAATTCCCTGGGAGAAAGGTTTTTTTTAACCACATTGATTTAGAGAAACATAAAGGCCTTACTTATTTAAAATCAAGGATATGAATATTTTAACAGCAGCATCAGCAGCCATAAGGTGAAGGCAACCATTCAAAGTTGCTGTAAATAAAAAAAAAAACCAAACCAACTCCTGTTAGGTTGTTTAGAGCTAATGGCTGATGACAGAATTTGGAGGGTGCAGAGAAAGAGGTACAAAGAAGTACTTGTCAGTAATAAGAACAACAGCCCTATATTTACAATCCAATGTTTAAAGCCAAAATAGACATTATTTTCTCTGTTTGATCTCAGGAAAAGCTATCTGCAGCTCACAGACCCCAATCTGAGTCTTCTTATGTCACTCAAAAGAAGTACTGAGATAACTGTGCTAGAGATGACAGACTAGTAACCCCTCTAGCAAGCCAGACCTGTGGGGGGGTGTCATGTTTTCTGTATCTGGGCTGAAAGCACTCTTCCTACTCAGAAATGTTCTCTTTTGTTCTCCCAGAGTGCCTGAAATTCATCCTCGAGAGATATGAAAAGTTGAAATTCATCTCATAGAAAAAAAGGTGTCTTCAATTTCCATAGGAACAAAGAATCACAAAACAAATGTAAATCCTTTTCTCTTTTCATTTCCTCTCAAGGCAGAACTGCTCACAGACATCATAAACCAAATCCCCAGCTGTATTAACTGTTACAGAAGCACTAAAGTCAGAGGATGTTACCCCCAGCATCTGTCCCTGTAAGAGAGACATAAGAATAACCCAATACTATTCAGTATCAGCCATGTAAAAAACAATGAAATTAGGTCAGATTACTTTGAAATATACATTTGCAACAAACATTATTGCTAATCAGACTAATGTCAGGACAAGAAACAAAAATTATGTCTTACTGCCCTGTTATATTTTAATGAAAAATTGTCTTTCAAGGATTTGCACAGCATTTTACTTGTTATAATAAACTGCAACTCTAAAGGAAATGTAGCAAGTAGAGAAATCTTATAGATTAAAGAGACAGACATTTGGGAGACTAAGTTTTAAAATTCAAATGTGTCAAACCACATTATTCAAACCATATCCCAAAATCAAAACCAGAGCTCCTTATCTTAAAAGCTAATAACATTACCAATTGAAAGGTACTACTTTACTTCAGTTCGGCAATTCTCTTATGTAAAAAAAAAAAAAACCTTCCATGAGAGCAAACATATTGCTAAAACAGTGCAATGGCAAGCTTTCACAGTTTAATTTTCAGTGAGCAATCTAAGAGTGTATCCTAGTAATGGCTTTCATTTACAACCACAAAGATCATTCAACTCTGAATTGTCAAGATCCTGATAACACACAATTTCTAACTTTAAAATAATGTCTATGCTATTTGTAGCTTTACACGGGACTAATGATCCTCTGTTCTACTCCATTAACCTCATAAGCTTTCATATCGTGCTTCCTCTTGGAAGCTCTCTCATTACACAAAACAATTGCAAAACTTTTTTGTCCTGAAGTTCCCCTTCTGACCTCATCTACTGACCACAAACAAATAATGTAAGCAAAAAATAAACACAAAGTCCACTCACAGCCCAACACCCATCAGAAGAGGAGCTATGCGGGCACAGTGGTGCCCACGTGGTAATTTGCATTGTAAGCATATGGACCTGAGACCAGAACCCTGCACATAATCTCCCTTCGGAGTCCTCTCTACCACAGACTGGTTTGGGTGAAGAGGGAACTACAATTACTCTCTCAGTGGTGGATTTCCATATGGTTTTATTCTTCACATGGCATATTGCTTCTGATTAAGGTATGTATAAGTTTTGGAAACTTAAGTGTAAAAGACGAACAGATGTCTTGAAGACTAAAAGTCTTTGTCTCTGAAAGTCTTCCGAACTGTCACTGCAAAGGACAGTTACAGCTTCCCTTGTAGTGTAAGTACTTTCCTACTTGAAATACTTGTGCAGAGAGACAGCAAAAAGCATTGATGACTTTGTTATTTCCCCTCTCAAGCATCCTATTCTTGGGTCACTGAGAAAGCAGCAAGGGCAAAAGTGACTTCTGCCCCATCTACACAGTAGAGATATTATTGAAATCAGAATGATACAAGCTTTTAGTGACTAGCTTACAGCAGGGCAAAGTAAATGGAATATAAGACAAAAGACAAAAGAACCCTCACACACAATCCTTAGAAGTTCTGGTAAAGCTACTCTGTGAACATAGCTAAAGAACATCTGAGATAAAAGTAATAAAAGTGTCTTTCAGGTCTGATAATGGGGATCCTGTTCCTTTAGGCACAGCCACACAGTAAGCCTATCAGAGCTCTCTCTGTATTCACTCATCATTCCCAAACCCCAGACATATAAACCCTATTAGTTGGATCCTCTAAGAGGCAAGTCATTCCTTCTTTTTGTCTTTGTAATCAAAAGGGTTTACTTTGCTTTTACTTTTTCTAAAGTTTTATAATATTTACACAACAGAGGGACAGACTCTAAAATATTTACTGTCCTTAATAATTCCTTTGCCAGTTTTTTCAGAATGTTTACATAGAATTTTATCTGGTTGACAGATAATTTACTGAATCAACCACCTTCAAAACTCTGGACAAATCAATAGAATAAAAAAAACAGCAGATGAACAGAAACCCCATACCTCTTTAAATGGTCTCCCAGTCTACCAATACCTTTTTTTTCCTTTCAAAATGTAGGAATAACTGAAATCTTCTGCTCCCAATGAAAGAAATAAAATAGAGAGCCTGATGTATTATTAAATTACCTTTCCTAATGATTTTACCTTTGTCAACATGATTACCTTTGTCAACATGAGGAAGCATTTAACATGCAGTCACACAAAACACTATTGCATTAAATACACTGGGAGACTGTATTCTTATTTTTACCAACAGGCTCTATTTCTGGATAACTAACATATCAACTAGAAATACTGTGTGACTTTTGCTTCATTGAAAGTCTGGTGGCCTTATGGGTATTCTCAGTACAATCCAAATGAATGAAGAGAAATACTATCTGGAAATATAACTGCAAGGAATAAATAAAAAAAAAAAAAGTTTAATTAGGCTAATTTGCAGACCATAGTCACAGATAAACTTTTGAGAGATGAAAAATGCACATTACTATTTTCAAATACAAAAGATTCAAGACACTCCATCCCACTCTTCAGAGTATATGTTTTATGTGTGATCAATATATAAAAAAAAAATCTCATCGCTAAATATACAAAAATGTGCCAAATATGTCACCCAAATCATTCATTAACAGCAAGCTGATTAACACAACACATTTTATTTCAGAGTAAAATTCAAGGCCTGTTATGGCAAAACAATTTAGGCTTACAGGATTGTATTGAGCCCTGTTATGCTTGACCGTACTAATGTAGCCATTTTTATTTCAGAAGCACTGGGGAGGGAAGCATGAAATCATTATTAATTATATAAATATTAAGGCCACACAACTGGCTCTATTACTGTTTTCAAATGGTAGCATCTGCAACCTCAGCCTGTAATAAACACTAATGCATGCAGAGACGAGAGTGCTGACACATGAATGGGATGCTTTGTCAGACTTGCATAAAAATGTAGATGAACTGCAGGGAAAGAACACCAAAGAATTCAAAGGGTTTCTTGATTGCCTTCTTTAAAATGCCAAGAATTTAAGCTGGCCTTTCTTATCTTCCTCTACATGCATGTGACACTTTAGGAGGCCTTTCTTATTGTACTATAATTCAGTAATTGTTCCAGCTTTGTGCATCATGCCTTCCTTCCAAAGGGCAGCATGAGATATATAATTCTGGTAATGAACAGCTGCATAATTTAAGGGTCGAACTAGCAAGGCGCTGTTTCTTATTTTTGTTTTCTTAGCAGTTGCCTAAGTATTCCAAGCCTGTTTAGGAATTCAATCCTTTGTTTGCCTTATTTCTTGTAGATGATATATGTTTAGACTTGGTAATGTTCCCGAAAACAGATTTTATCAACTGAAGTTGCAGAGCAAGCTTTCCTCTCATTTTGCTTCAAAGGGCAGCAGCACAGAACTAGAATGAGCTATTTTTTTTTTCCCCAGCCATGAACATCCTCTGTTCTAACATGCAGACTTTTTCAAACCCTGAGCGATCTCCTTTCCAAAGCATGATGGACTAAAGCACAGAGCTATCAAAGGCATTTCCACACAACATTTCTCTCACTAAGGCTAATCTTCCAAATGTTTAAAATGTCCAGGCAGCTAGGCCCTACAAGATGAAGGCTGCATGCTGATTAATCAGCTGCTTTTTTATTCTGTTCTGGCAAGTGTTCTGTATCTGTAAATAAAAGGTTTACCCTGGATTTCCTGTAAACTAAGGAACATAAGGCATCTTTGGATCAGACTCATAAAGCAACAAAGCCTTCTGCTGTCACATCCGCAGGGGCAGGTTGTTTGTTCTATCACAAATATCCTTTCAGGTGTCCTGGGGAGAATGAGCTAACCTAACACAAACATCATTCCAACATAAGAAAATTACATGGCAACCACAAAGTCGCCTCATTATTAGTTACGTTCTTTGGCTTCCCACAGCACTTTAATTGTTGCTTGCTTGAGGAGACCTGTCTGCAATTTGTGTCATTGCAGAAGTTCAGGTTGGTTCATGATGTGTAGCTCAGTGTAATACAAGTCCCTCAAAGAAGCACTGTCATATTAAAGACAAATGCATTTATTTATGTCTCAGAGTGCTGGCTTTCTATTCAGATGGTAAATAGGTAGTGTGAAAGAGATGTGACAGACCCAAGAAGACTAGAAATTGTCTGCAAACTGGCAGCCACTGTGATTCACTGACAACCCGAATTACTTTCAGGCACTTTGGCACATCTCCATTTGTCACACTTAAAAGCTTGAGCCAAAGTTATCCAATTAATACAGAGCATAGTATTTCTCCCTCCTCAAAGCTGAAACGGAAATACGAATGTTTAAGATTCACAGTGTGCATCATGCCACCTATACATCACAATGGGATGTAAAGCAGTTATAAGTAAAACATACATAACTCCCATCACACCCTCTTGGCCGCCATTCACCTCAAGTTGTCTTCTATACTGTGCATACCATCTCTGTACTATTTATTCCAAATAATGATTTCTCATGTAGAGTAAATCCCTTCTGCTCTAAATCATGTAAACAGCTAGCACAAATAATTTGTGAACATAACAAATATCAGGGAATAAGCTTTTGAAATATCTGTCTGGGCTAAGAAAGGGAAATGGTTCCCTCCCCCATCCAGACTTTGAAGGCAAGGTGAAGGTTGCTTATTTTGAAAGTAGAAGAACCTTCATGAATCAGTATCAGTTTTTGACATTATTATATGCCCATCCATCACTGCACAGCAATAACCGCTGTATCTTGTGCTATGACCCAATGCCAGTTTATATATGATTTTATTTGAATTACTGGTAGTGCAGTCATGAGGGTCAGGTTTATACAGCTCTCATATGGATGGAATTTTTCATTGAACTACAGGATTTCCTTGGAGAATTTCCACTGTCCCTAAGCAAGTGTACAGATATCCTCTTTTATCCAGATGAGCTTTTGGTGTTCAAAGAAGAGAAAAAAATTCAACACTTTCAAATACTACAAATGCTAATCAAAAAGACCTGTGAGGTGCTTCTTTAGATTCTCTAAAGCCAATTTATATATTTAAAATAGACAAAAGGAAGGCTACACTCCTGGCAATCTATAATCAAAAGGTTTGAAATACTTTTACTTTTCAAAGTAACTGATGATATAGATCTTTGAAGAAGCAAGGAAGAAATCATAGGGGTTAAATAATGAACAAAGAATGAGAATGGCACTTTCCCTACCCTCTGCTATTTGAAGAAAGCTGCAGCTGGCCCCCTTCTTTGCTTGTCCCCCTTGAAGCATCCATGAAAAACTGATTGAGAAAAAATTTTCTGAGGCTCTTATCTGAGTTACTGCTTATTCCCAGTCAAAAGCCGATATTAAATTGGTAAGAGCTCCACTAACATTGCTAACATTATTTCAAGTTTAGTGGAGTAAATAATATGAGAATCCTTGCCTTTAATTGCCAATTAAAATATTTTACCAACATTCGTCCTGCTTCATGCCATGGTATTTTTGACTGCAAACTCTAGTAATAAATATAGCAAATTAAATGTTTGCTAGTGAATATATTTCAGACCAAATTTTAAAATTAATAACTGGAATATATTCAGTTTTTCTGACATTTTCCTGCTGAATTTTTCCTATACAATTTCCTCTGCTATATTTCACCTTTGAATTTACATTCTAGTTATAAAGAAAGTATAGCTTTGGTTTTTTGTTGTTTTATTCAGAGTGTTGATTAGTGGAGAAATAGTTTCTAGCAGTAGCTTGCTTTCCACATCACTGATATATATACACACTTTCTTATGGAAAAACTTCAATTAATTAGCCTTTATGAATCACTTGATGACATTTTTTATATGAGAGAAATGGATGTGATTGGAAAGAGGCGTAATTTCATGCCTAGACATATACATGTCTCTAACAGTGGATTATTTTAGAGTTGGGATTATTTTTTTTCACTTTTATTTTAGGCAAACCAGTCAGAGAACCTAGAAGGCTAAACCACTAAGAGTAACCTCTCAATTATTTCAGCATCTCACAGTCATTAAATGAAAAAAAAACCATCAGTGCCTAAGTGAGACTGGGCCTGGAATAATTGTCTCCTGGAAAAACCTCTCCCAGTCACAGTGTGGGGAGGAGAGCATGGGGCAGGGGTTGTTCCCTGCAGGCAGTGAGTGTGCAGCCACTCTGCTCCTGAGATTGCACATAGGTACAGGCTACCCAGCTGGTCTCACTGTCTTGACACATTTCCAGGCATGTTTATGGCATAGGCAGACTCTGTAGCAAAACCAATAAAAGTACATCAAAGACTTTTTTGTAATTTGTGTAATTTTCTGCTAATAAAAATAGAAATGGAATTTTGGTTGTCTGAAGTTATGTATGTGAGTAAACTAATAAACATGTTCAGCTTATAAAAATAAACTTGGAGTAAGGGGAAGAACTACTGTGGCTTTTTTTTTTCTCTCCAGAGATTCCAGTCTGCTTTTGAAAACTCATGCAAATGTATTTCCTACATTAATTGTTACTGCCACAAATAATATACTGGTTTGTGTCACGTTTTATCCAGTCCTTGGAATACTGCTTGTATTTCACTGTTCTGTCAAGACTTTTTCAGAAACACTTGATTTTATTTTTATCATCTTTTTAAAAGAGGGAAAAACATGTCTTTCCTTTGAAAAAAAGTTTGAGGCAACTTCCAGAAGAAAAAGCCATAATGAACTATCCTGTCACAAATACCTAGTGGACTTGAAAAGAGAAAACAGAATAAGATTCATTACGCTTGTCCACGTACAGATGATTGTTTGAAAGGTCACCCAGATGAAAAATGTCCTCCAAACCAAACACTGCCTTTCTGATGGGAAAAAGAATCCATATATAAATGTCTTATTTACTTCCTTTACATGAACATACACATATAACCAGACTTTGCTGTAAATAATTTTTTCCTTAACACAACAAAAGTTTTCCAGATAAAGCTACTCAATCACACTGTGAACACTGATTAGGGTATGAATCTACAATCTACAAAACAATCTTGAATAATCAACTATCTTTAAAGCTTTCTCTGCCCTTGTCTCAGATGCTTTGCGTTCCATACTGCATTATATAAATTCTCTGCTGCAATTGCTGTCCTGCCATGTTTCCAGGGAAAAATAATTCTATTAAAAGATGCATCATGCTCTTTCAGCTCCAGAAGAACATTTTCTTCAGATAAAACCAGTGTTGGGACATAGGCTGAGAAGCACTAAGGATACATGAATTTAACTGAATCTAACTGGAGAATCTAGATCAAGGTTATGCTCCTCCATCCTAAAGAAACTGTTTGTGAAATATGAGGAATTTTAAGCTAATGTAAAATCCATAAATAATAGAGAGAATTCCTTCAATTAGTTGCTTCTGCATGAGAAAGTGCTGTAGGGTATGCTCTGAATTCATAACTGAAAAAGAATCTCTGCAAAGGATTTATATGAACAAATTGTACAGTGTCTCCAAACCAGACATATACAGCAAGCCATTTTTTTTTCTAACTACTGTATGTATGCTTCTTTTGTCCTCAATATGTCATGTCAACAGTTCTGTGTTTATTTTATGCACTACAACACTAAATATCTCCTCAGCTGAAGTCATTGTTGTTGCATATCAACATACAGGAGCCAACTGGCTGTTTAATGATAACAGAAACGTTTTGCTGAATGACTTGTGTAATTACACAGGGACACACAATTTAGATAATGAGTTCTTTTTAGCATTTCTATGCTTGGCTGTGATGTTACTGAAATCTACATGAAACTGGAGGTTTAATAAGTAGAGGAATTCCTGTTAATGACAATAATTAAAAACCCATGCCTGGATGTAACTCTGACCTAAAACAAGTCTAAAGAGATTTTAATTTAAATTATTACACTTCACAGAAATGGAAGAAATATGCTTAAATTTAATGCAGTAAAGAAAATGAACAGAACTACAGGTAACAAGCATCTTAGCCCTTTTGAGCAAAGGATCTCTAAGTGATGAATGTCTGCTCTCTGTAGCTGGCCATCCACATTTCACTGAAGTTAAATTTTAACAAGGATAAAATTAAAACCAGTATAAGAATTAGAACAAGAAAGGAAAAAAAAAATCCTTCTTTGCTGAAGACCACCTAAAGCACAAAGATGTGTTTATATAATTGCTTAATTATAATCCTACTTACAGGACATATTCAACCTTGTGTAGGCACATGTGTACAGATAAGCATGTCTTTCTTCATGTATACTTCCATACAGCAATAATTGAATAAATTTAATGTTAAAACCAAAACTAGTCAAAAGTATTGAAAGCTCTTCACAGCTCACTAATCCTTTCTACTCCAACTTTAATCTTTCCAGTTTGATAACACTGCTTTGTAAATTGTCTCCTAATATTATTGCTTCATCTTTCACTTCTGGAACAGAACAGAATAATTGCGCTGTCCTGTGAACATGTGGTGACTTATGAAGAGCTAACAGTGCTCAAGTAAATTCTTTCCATTGAACAATCCATTACAGTGTAATCACGACCAAGCATACAGCCCTGATCAATACAAAGGTACATAGTTGCTGTAAAACAGCTCCACTAACCAGGGTAAGTAATCCACCATTCTAAACACTTGAAGAACCAACCAATTAAGCACTAGATAAGGTCAAATATTATTGATTGTAGATTCAAGTGAAATTCCTTTTGTTGCTTTTCCTTTTCTTGATTTTGCTTGTAATCCAAGTATTATTTCCTTGAAAATACACTTTTCTTTATTTTTTTTCCCAATGGCTGCACTTACATAGCAATAGGATATGAGAGGTTTCACAGAACAACATAATGATGCATTGACTTGAAGATCAATACTGCTACAAAACCTTGGAGACAGAGAAATAAAGAGGAAAACATATTTTTCAAAATCCACTAATGGTCGTACTTCTACAGCTTTTAAACAGCAGGGTTTGACAATCCCAGTAACTTTTCTAAAAACTACCAGATAACTATATTTTAGTAACTAGGAAATGCTAACTAAAGCTGATTTCATGTTTCTTGCATGGACAGTGGAGAGGGAGTCTAAAATGCTATAAGGATCAAGAGCAAGGTGTTCTTAGGGAATACATTTCTGTGTCTTGAACACAGTAATGTTCTGCTGCAGTCTAGTCCTATTTTTCTAATCTACACAAAAGTCCAAGTTACCAACCACAGGTTATATAAACAATGTATTGCTCTTTTATTCTCTTGTTTTGCTCTTTTGCTGCTTTAAAATCTTCAGTGAGAAGATGTAGATTTCACAGTTTGGAAAGCAGACATATTAAGTATTAAAAAAATTACTCAGATGCAAAACTGTTTGCAATAAAAATCACTTTTATTGTTAATAATTTCTCTCACCCTTTTATTCTTGGCTAAATTCACAAAAAATCCCGATTTTTTATAAATCCTTTTTCTTATATACTCTTCTGTGATATCTTGTCAGCAAAGGAGTTAATATCTTTCATCTTCCCTTCCAGAAACATTTTCATATCACCAACATGAGGCTCGTATTTTAGACCGACAAAAAAAAAGGGAGTGAAAACATTCCTTCCCAGTTGGTAAGGAGACCACCTCCAAGCTTTTTTCTTCTAAGACTCTTTCTTTCTGAGAACAAAATCCCTTTGATGAAGTTTCACAGTGGCCCTACATCAAGTTCCTGAATGAGAGTCTTCAGCACAGAGAAAGAAATGGGAAACCCTGAGTTCTTTGCCATTCTGCAGTTCTGTGGGGGAGACCTTCCTTTGAAGCACCAAACTGGTAGGGACTAAATATACACTACTTCTGGGTTCTGTGATTCCAAATAAGCCAGAGAGCTCTGTCAATCTGACAGTCATGTAGTTTCTTTTTTTTTTACTTCAAGCACCTGACTAATGCAATACCTATTTAAAGTTCACTATAAGCTGCTATAAACACTGATAATCAGGGGATAGCAGCATTTGTTTTAAGCTTCTACAATACAGTGATTTATTGTATTTAGTATAGATCTGTCCTTGTGGTGTGCATGTTTTCATTTTCAAACACATTTAGCATGTTCTCTTAGATTTTCTCTAGCTTTCTAATAACAATTTCATTAACCCTAAAATCATTCATAAACTTCTGTTATGTACTGCATTTTTAGTCTGCTATTAAATTAGTCACAGTGTCATATGCACTTTCATTCATCCACAGGTAGAATGGTATGCTGGTGTATTTTTATCTGTCTGTCTCCAGAAAGTTGTGAACAGAGACACAAAAATATCACATATTTGGAGAAATGCCACCTGGCACAAATCAGTCACTAGGTGGCTGGATATTGTGAAGACAAACAGCTAAATAGAAAATTCACTTATTAGAACCCAGCAGTGTATCTGATTCTCACATTTAAGAGTGAACCAAAATATTCGCCTTGATTAGGTTTTGATGGTGTTTAATATTTTCCCTAGTTTTGCCTGCCTCAGTAATATGTTACAATTTGCCTGACGATGTTCTACTTCTTTGTTTGTTTGTTTGTTGGGGTTTTTTTTCCCCACTACATAGCAAAAGAAGAAGAAGAAGAGAAGCTTTTATTAAATAAGGCACTGGTACTATTTATGGGACTACAGAGACCAGCAAAGATAATCCCTTTACACAATACTTTCAAAATTTACTTTCAGCTCAGTATGAAATGGAAGCTATCATAGTTTCTCAAATCCAGCGGTGTCCTTTGATGTCATCTGTTCCTATGGCATACACATCCTACCTGTCTCTGTATTTGTGACAGACTTCTCTATAGGTCAAACAGAAACAGAAGTGAGAAACCAATTACCTGAACTAGCAGGAACAAAGCATAAATTTTGTAACAGATTTGGTAGACTTAATTGAAAATTTCCCATAAAAATGTGGGGCTTTTTCCAATGGAAAATATAACTTTTCATGATGTAAATGTCTGCCATTTCTAAAAGGTTACTGCAGACGAAAATCCAGGAAGGTCAAGCTATAGAAAGGTGCATAAAGAATCTGAAGAACTTTTAATGTACAAGCACATATTTCTGAATTAAAACACTTGATCCTTGGCTAGAAATTATTTGATTTGAATTTTTTTGCCCAAAAAGGTCACGTTTGTTCTTCCAAATATCTCTTTTTATGTGATTCTGAGGTATAATTTGGATTGTGTATAAAACTTGATTGACTTTTAATATTTACCATTTTTCTCCTTGTCTTAACACAAAAGCTTATGAGGAAAATTCAATTAGGATCAACAAACTTTTCATGCCACCACAACTGCAGTCTTATGTTAGATGTTTTACAGGATATGACGCTGAGGAGCATTGTATGTGAAAAATTCTGCTGAAGCCCTACTCTGTGTTACCCTCTCTCCATGTTTATTTCAAGTCCAACACCACAGCAGTGGGATAGTTCATGCTGGCAGCCTCAAAAATGACAATGAAGGATGATCTGCAGGAAATAGGATATCAAGTAGCAAATCAAAGGAGGAGGTAGTACAGCTAAATTTGATGTGATGGGACATATGCAACAAACTCTGCAAGTGTAAAATTAGATTGCATTTACCGTGCATCATCTCACCTGCGCTTGGTCCACAAATTCTGTTCTACTGGGACCACTTTGAATGTTCCAAATCTCTGAGGACCTGTCAAACACCTGCTTGTTTGGTTTTTTTGCCTTTAAAGGAAAGCCAACTGCAAAACAACTGCTCTTTTTCTTCACCACATTACATTTATTCTTGTATGGACATCCAATATTAAACTGCAGCACTTGCAGTTAGTTAGAAGCCATCTCTGAAAAGACTTGCACATGGAATCAAACAGATCTTATTTAACTTAGTGAAAGTACTTACTATGTGTAAAAAAATAGTATACATGCAAGTCCTTGATAATTATTTATCATCTTAATGATAAGTGAATGCACTCTAGTTTGTGAGACTGCTTCCTTTTGGGTCTTCTAAATCTGTGGTATTAGGATCCTAGACCTAATAGACTCATTTCACTTTTGTTCAGAGGCTATCTCTTTACACTCATCAAAACATTGTCCAATTTTCATGTGAATTCTAGTGAGATGATCTGTTAAAAAAATAAAATAAATAAAGAAAAAAAAGCACACCAATTTTCTTCTGCAAATTCTCCCCAAGAAAAATCCCCATCATGCGCCCTAAGTACATTGCCTACTACCTCTCCTTTAAATGGTTAGAGGCTTTAAGAAACTCATTCTGCAGGATATGATGGGGGAAAAAAAAGGATGACCTTGATAGTTATTACTGCTTGAAGTACTAGAGTCATTTACCAAAGTTGTTTAAAAAAATACCTTCTAACCTGTGAAAATTTAATTAAATTGAATTACCAGAACAGATAAAGCATCTTGAGAAAGAAAAAGTTCTAATAAGTGCAATTTCAATACTCTTTTTACGTAATTATCATTAACATTGTAACACCTACTGTGAATTGTTATTATTTATGGGGATTCAGAATGTAATAATTTACAAGATGCAATTATGCCTACTAGGGACATAGTTTAACATCAGTACATTCTTCAGAAAGTTTGTCCATATCTTCCTGCCAGTCAAAAAAAATTTAGCTCTTCTATCAGATACTTCATTCTATACCGAAGCAGTTCAAACCACTGCCCCCTTTCCCTCTTTAATTACTCTCTTTACAGGAATGCATACAAAATAGCTTTTCTTCCTTTGCTATATGCATTGTGCAGTCCAATGCCAATTCTGATGTCTTCAGTGGTCCAAAATTGTCTTTTTCAAGAGAGTCAGATACATAAGTGGTAAACATGATTCTGAGAGAACCCTGGCTAGAATTATAGGACTGTAAGCACAGGAACATAAATGGAAGATGCACAGACTGGACAGCAGCAATCCTTTAACAAAACTGTAATGTGCAATAACTTATAGCAACAGAGAATTTGGTTCACTGATTCAATCCAAGAGAAAAAACTCACAACATGTCTTCACAGAAATGCTTCTCCTTTGCTTAACTCATCAGGCACATTGTTTTATCCACTGCTGTAAACAAAGAAAAACTGCCTGTGCTCTATGTGCAATCCTGAAACTCCATTTGATTTCAGCAATTTCATGGTTCATCTACTAGCTGAAAGAAAATTTCTCCCAAGAAGACTGCTCACATGAAGCACTGCCAATCTCAAACACTTAAAATTCTGAGTCAAGGATCAAAATTCAAGGCAGTTTACAGAAAAATAAAGATCACATTTGATTGCTTAGATATGCCTTTTGCTTTCTTTCAGTTCTTAAAATAGCATTTTATTTCCAAGTTTCTTCCTTGGATCACAAGTAATAGGCATTTATTTACTTTCTAAGTAAAATAATTATGCTTATGTATATTCCCATCATTCTGAACTTCTAAAGTAAAAATGTTTCCAATGAAATGAAAATGCAACCCTAAAGAACTGGCACTGGTCTCCTTGTATAGAAAATATCAGAAATAATATGTGCAGGAAAATTTTCATCAGACTAAAGATTTTTAAAAATAGAAATCTCTTCAACATTCTGCTGATATACAGTCTGTAGCCTCAATTCAGGTCATCTAGTCTTTCTTAGCAAAGAGAAAAATGAGAAGAATGACAGTGAAAGTGGATTGCACTTCCTTCACACAATGTCATGGTATTTTATATTCTCTTGCCTACTCTACTGCTGATTTATGACCTCTGTGCTACTAAAGCACACAACATCATAAAGTTTTACATGAAAATAATTTGTCAGTCTCATTTGCTGCCCTACCTACTATTATTGAGAAAATATAGCAGATTTTCTAGCAAATGGCTTTATCATATAATTATCCAATTCCTTTTTTTTTTTTTTAAATCATTTTATTTAGCTGATATACAATGTATAAGTGTTGTGCATTTCCAATAGCAAAATAACACCTCAGCTCATCTGGGTGATGTGCAGGCCTTTTAAAGTGTACCTATTGTACCACTGGGAAAGATGGGTAGGGAAAAAAAAAGGTTAACTGCTCTACTTAAAGAAAGAGAATAAATAAAATGAAAAGTAATAGAACATCATGCTGCTTAAAACTTCTATATAGTTTTGCTAAGCATGATTTAAAGTAGAATGAAGTAAAATTAAGATTAGGATGATCTTGAACTACTATTGTAGGAAGTTAACATAATTTAAATTGCCTATAGCTGCATTCATCTTTGTGTGTTTTTAGTGAATTTATGATCTTTTTTTAATTGCAATACTAGTAACTTGACTATGTGATTGTAGAGTCAGTTCCACAAGTATGTGACCATTTAACTATTTCTGTATTTAATACTTCTCTAGTTCAACTCGGCAATGTTTATAGTGCTTTTATTTCTTTTTTTTTCCTAACCAGATAAGCTTTGGTAAAATACTTCAAATAAAATACCTAGGAGAGTTTAGTAAATGTTGCAAGAAAAGGAAAAAAGGTGGTGTTGGACAGAAATTCATTGAGTTTGTACCCACTGAAAAAATGTTAACCAGCAACACACTTGGTGTTGTCATGATTAAAAATCTAGTTAAACCAAAACATTAATCTTATGAATCATAATTAGATTGCTTGCAAAAATTGTAGGTTCAATTTGAACATTAGGAAATGACAATGTAAGATCTCAATCCTTAATACTTCTTAGGAATTTCAGCTTGAAGACAATACTAAAGGACTTTCCTTTCAAGGAATTACTGATTAAAGAAGATATTATTGTTTACAAAAATTTAAAATATGAAAACAGCCCATTTGAAACCTTAGTCTCCCATTTTTTGTTACATTTTTTATTGTTTTCACCTAAAGTGCATATACTAACATATCCTGTCAGACCAAACTCACAGAATTGTTTATAAGCAAGCACACACAGAAAAAGAGTATTGAATTACAAATCTCTAATAACTGAACTTGGTTCATTATAATTATTTTCTACTTCATTTGTAAAAATGAAAGGAGAAGTAAGCCCAATATGTCCTCTATTACATATGTATATCAACGACAAAAATAAATTCATTGCATTGAAAAGATATCAGTGAAGTCTACTTTTTCAGTAGGAGCAGTGAATGAAGAGATGATTGAAAACTTTAAGTACTAGAATGAAAACTGGGTATAAATCTTGACTCAGAGTTCAGAACGCTTTATCAGTGAACTGATTTATCATAGGAAAAATTGAATCACTGAGGAATCAAATCTCTCAATAGAGCTAAGACAATACTGAAGGTAATAGCATCAAATGCCTTAATATGCATGTGTATTGTAAGAACATGATATAGGGTCAAGTGAATTATGTATGAATTGCTGCTCATAGGCAGGAGATCAATCATAGAATCCATGGGCTGATTATCTCTAATTGGAAGGAACACAGCATCTGATAGCCTTTCAGTGGATATTCTAGCACACTAAACAAGGATAATGCTAGCAAAAGTCAAAGTTCGTTTAGAGAGAAATCTCCTTAACCCATTCCATAAAATATGGACTTTTTAAGGAAGTCGTAAAATCATAAGACTTTCAGAATCCTCCATAGATCATCTATTCTACTAATTTCTGCAGGTGGAATCAGTTATATTTATGGTATTGCTTAGAGATGTCTGTCTTACCTGCTTTTAAAGCCCATGAATGACAGAACCTTTGTAATCTACTGAGAGAAATTCTTTCAGCATACTTCCATATCTATACAGGTGGAAGATTTTTCTTTTGTTTAATATAAATCTTCCTTACTGTATTATTGTTTTATCTTATTCACTGTCTACATGGACAACAGACTCTGCAGCAGTCTGTTATGCGTTTTAAAATGCTCATATCCCTCTGTCATATCCCCTTCACGACAAGTCAAATTTCCCAATCTTTACAAGCAGATCACTGTTTTGAAATCTCTTCTTGATCTCTTCTGTACTCTTTCCAAATGGTCTGCATCCTTCAAGTTAGGGGTCTGCTAAGAATCAACTGAAAGAGCTTATTTCTTTCCATGGACTATTAAGGGAGCCTAGGGTTATTAGCCTCCCAAGGATAAAGTTAATCTTTGTGAAGCACTGAAGTAAATAAATTGTATTTTGTAGTGTCTTGCTAGATGTCTGCAATGTAAGGACCATTGCTCCTAAAATAGCTCCCTGACTGTTATTGTATGGTAAATGATGTGAATGACTTGATGCTATATTCACAATACAGATGGTCAGAAAAACCATAGCTATGTGGCTTTATTATGTGACTAGGTTCCGAAATATGCTACTCAGCTATTTTATTAAACGTGCCATTTGGAATATTTCAATTCTCTAAGGTATGTTATGAGTCAGAAGGCACTCAGTGAGTACAAACTATTTCAACAAAAACTTCACTGAGAAATAATCAGGTCCTGTATCTGAAAATATCTATCCATCTTATGATGCCTCTTTTGCTCATTTTTTTCATTGAGAATGTTTTTATTATTAATATTGTGTGTGTGTGTAAATCCATCACATGATCTAAACCAGGGTCAATTTTGACTCTTCAGAATATCATTTTTATAACCTCTGGCTGCAAATGCTAAAGCTCCCCCACCTTTGGCTCTTTGCAACATGTTTCCTCATAGGCTTTCTAGTGCTGTTTATTGCCTCATAAAAATAAAACTGAAATTCAAAAGTAGAAGAAAATATGTTTCCTTAACATTGCTGCCTGTAGGTCAGCCAGTTCTGGAGAACCAAATGAACAGCAGCTAAGTAACACTCTACACATGGAATAGATACCACCCCTGTCCTTCTTCAGGGCAGTTTAAAAGTCACTAGGAAAATAAATCAAAATACTTGGTCTGTCCATAAAAAAACACGACAGTTAGAATTTTTCCACTGACATGGCAAAGTCATAATGTATAATAGTGTAAGCATGTAGTGCTTCCTTAAACAAATAAAATAGTTCTGCCCTTATAAGCCTTTTCTGAACAGCAGTGAAAAATATTGGTGGCTGTAAAACTGATGAGTAGATTCTGTTCTCTCAGTAGAGGACCAATGAAGATGAATTGCATTCAAAAGGAAGCAGCCAGAAGACCCAGTGTGGAAGGATACAAACTCAGAAACCCAACACCTACAATTAGGAGAAGGTACAAGTACACCACCTTTTGCCAGCTGTCTATTGCAACAAGTTACCTGCAGTGACGATTTATATCATGTTGGATAAAGGTTAATAAAGGCTAGACACTCAATTAATTCAATATCAGTCTTTCATCTGACATTAGCAGCTATTGAATTTGGCCCTCAAACAAAAATGTATGAGGGCATCTTTCAGAGATATTTTCCTTTACTACCTGAAAGGAAACAACATTGATAACAACAGGGGTAAAGATGTTCTTTTGTATATCTCCTAGATGAATAAAGCTGTAAAGTAATAATGATAAAGTAAGAAAGCAGGAAATAGCGAGGGCTGTTTTTTTTTCCTTGTAGCTGGCATTAGCAGCAAGTCATAAATTCATCCACACACACCTGCGCACAAACACACACTTCTGTTTCAGTGCTTCCACCAAGGTCACTCTATGTAAAATGGAACTCGCAGTCCAGATGCTGAAACCAAGGTAGTGTTTATTAATCTCAAGATGTGCTGTTTATAAGGGGTTATCACCTTCACGACTGCGGTACAGTAGATCTCACAGACCTCTTTGTGTTGAGAAAACCTCATTGCAAAACATGCATTGTCATTGTACTTGACATGATTCTGACACTATTTTAAAAGTAGCGGTTTCCACACAGACAGCTCTCAAATCTGTAACACAAAGGAATGAGGATAAACCCAATCTTCCAAAAATTTAAAATACATATTTCAAACTAGCATCCCTGGGTGATTTGAAAATGCACTGAAAACAGCCTGAAGTCATATACTTGAACAGTACTTGACTTCATGTAGGAAAAATCCAAGGTAATAGTGATAAAAATGAATTTTAGAAACGGATATCCTCTCTAATCATTACCATACAAGACACATATGTTTTATTTGTATTCTCAGGCAGCTTGATCCAGACACATGAAACAATTATCCCAGCTCTATCAAAGTGTTTTTTTCCTTGAAGCTGAAAACTCTTTACTTATAAGACACACAAAAGGTAAGCCAACTCCTTGATACAATCTCTGATCAGAGAAAGTCTTTGAGACCAAGCTGAGGTTAATTCATTCAAATGGCATACCACTTTGTTTTCTCAAATACTCAAGATCTTCTCTATTCCTGTATTGCCTAACCAATGAGATAATCTACATAAAAACATACCTCCACTGTGTGTTTCTACTGAATCAATACAACTCTCAATCTAAAAAAAAGCACCACCAGGATGTATTATGGACATACTACCTGCACTCTCACAAAGAGTTACCCAACTGATGTGAAGAGCTGTGTGTTAATCTCATAAATTCACTCCTAGAGTCCCTCATCTGTTTCAAGTTGTGCATTTTAACAGTAAATACAAACCAGTCATTCTTCTATATCAACTGAAATTTGCTGTACAGGAATACAATGGTTTGAATTTAATAGATGAGTAAGAATTATGTAGATGACTTTTCCATAACAGAACACATGCTTTTTCATTTGAGGTATTAAGAATACCACCTCACAATCCCAGATCTGAGAAGATACCCAACCAGAGCTTGAAAATAGTACTTATCCACAGTTTGTGACTCTGTGCTCAAACAGGATTCAAAACACTGGAATTCATAGAATCACAGAATGGTTTAGGTTGGAAGGGACCTTAAAGATCCTGAAGTTCCAACCCACCTGCCACATACAGGGACACTTTTCACTAGGCCAGGTTGCTCAGAGCTCTACCCAGCCTAGCCTTGAACGCTTTCAGGGATGGGGCATCTACAGCCTCTCTGGGCAACCTGTTCCATTGCCTCACCACCCTTGCAGAATGGATAATTATAGTTCTATTCCCTCCCCAGAAAATTTATACTGCTTGAAGAAATTTGTAAATCTAGTCTAGATCTCTGTATGCCTTTTATGCTGAATTTTCACTGAAGTAAAATGTAAATTTCGATCCATTCAGAGCTTGGCTTATTTTGTCACAATGGATGGAGTATGTCCCTTTCAGCTTTCAGAGTCCTGTCTGTTACCACTGGGCATAATAGCAAGTAGTTTGAGGTAGTTTATTAATTCATTTTACTCAAAAAAACTCATCTCTCTCTCCACCTCTCCCTCTGCTGGGGGGAGAACTGTTGCTTTGAATTTTATTCTATCTGGCCCTGTGGAGTGAACGTCCCTACCATGTGTGTCACTTGAAGCCAGTGTTTGGTTCAGATGCCAAAGAAGGCAAGAAAACATTTGGTGTGTACCTATCAGAGTTTAACTCTCTCTGAAAGCAGTCTACCTCAAAACTGAATCAGTACACCAAAACTGCTCTGCAGATCAAAACAGCAGGGGAAAAAACCAAGGAAAACCAGATTTATTTTAGGACAGAACAATGGATACAAACCAAAATACTAATGTAGATGTATCCACTAGATAATCACTGTAATTTTATTTTCTTTTTCATCCCCACAGGGAAAAAAAAAAGAATAACAACACTGACAGCAGCAATTGTTAAGCCACTTCTAAGCTGATGGTCCTGTGTGGGAGCATTAAAAATTCCATGCTACTTCTGATCAGCTATTCAGTCTGACATGATTAATCAGGACACCTTATCAAGAGAAAAAATAAAATTCTATGTATTCAATATAATATGCCATATTTCTTTTTTTTTTTTTTTTGCCATATTTCATAGTACTGTCCGTATAAAACATGGCTTAGAAATAAAGACCTCTGTCAGCTGTGCCCACTGATACTGCTGTCAGGAAAGTACAAAAGCATCCCAAGAAGACTTCAAAAATAAAACCTATTTTGAGGTGAACAGCAGTAGAAAACACTAATTGCTACATAGTTCTGCAAGACTGAATTGTAAACACAAAAAATACTTCTGACAGCTTATCCTCATTTTTTTTTTTTTTTTTTGCTCAGGGCATTTAATGATACACAAATGTAGCAATGCAGTGCTAGATTTTGTTGTGAAAGAAAGTAGATTACCATAGGCTTAATGTCATGTCCTGAATCAGATCAGGTCCTTGTCCCATAATCTCATACGTTACACACAGTGAGCCCAAATCTCCTCTCCTGACCTAAATGTATGATGTGGTCAAACTCTTACAAAGTATAGCAAGTCACTAAATTGAGTGTGAGGAGGGCCCCCTCTTCTGACTAAGGCCATCACAAGCCAGATGTTGACACTGCTTTTGGACTGTTCAAAATTGCTCTGCTCTTAACCTTTTAAAAATCACCCCTTTGAGGAAACAATTGCTTTTGTTGATGAATCACAATGCTATTTCTAAAAAAACATATCTATAGGGTAAGGTTTTGAACTTTTCCATTCTAAAACTTTCTCGGTCATATGTTTTTCTACTAATCTCAAGAGGGTTGAGGAGGTGATTTTTAGGTGTGGTGTGGGGTATTTTGCTTTTCTATGTTGTTGGGGGTTTTTTGTGTTTGTTTTCTTTGTAAAGTTAGATTAGTGTAACTATAGTAGGATATGATATTGTGAAGATATACTGAATGTAAAGAATTAAAACGGTTTAGGCAGAGTGCTATCAAACAACTTAGGTGAAAACAATTAACAAGACAAAATAAATTTGTTAAATTTTCAGCTAGATTGAGAAACACCCTGGTACATCACTCAGAATTTTTAAATACCCTTGGTACTACTTGCACAGTTAATACTTTCAATATTTCAATACTGTCACCTTTAAGATATAAATCAGATATGTTGATAAACTCTGCCATTATAAACAGACTCACTCCTATATAAAAGCAGAATTCACTGGTGAGAGAGATCATTAGTGTCAGAAAAATATTTTCTTTCCATTGCTGTAAATTGCAAAGGACTTTATTTGATTTTTATTTTAATTTACTACAACTTGTGGAGATAGTATTGCAATAAACTTGCATTAGTAAATGGACAAGAAACCAAATAAAGATTTTGCAGCAAAGATAAAATATTAACTTACATGAACATCAACTGGAAGTTTAGCACCTCCTTCCTTGTAAGAAGTTTAACACAGAGGGCAAAGGGAATATGTTTAAGGCTTTTATGGAAGTAATGATGAGTTCAGACACACAACAGACTAAAACAGGATCTTGTCTGCAGCAGAATTTTTTCCCGCAATGTTCATAACTGAAAGAATATATTTGGGCTATATGGGAAAATAATTAAGAATGGCTACTTTCTGCCCAGCACATTAAATTGCTAATTTTTTTGACAGCCAGAGATGAATTACTAGTGTACACTGAGACGTGAGCCGTATGGGAAGGGAAATGCAATTGCCAAATAAAGGATTAAAATGAAAGTGTGTGTGGGAAATCTCTGTCAGCAAAAAAAAATTGCATGAAGGAAGACCAAATGGCAATATGTTGTTATAGCGTTCAAACGTGCAATTTGCAGATTGATTTGCCTGCTCTCTTTGCATAGTAGATGTAAAGATTATGTTGAAATCTAGGAAAATTTGATTGTACATGTGCCAACAAGAATTGAGAACTTGAGTCAAATGCCTGCCCCTGTTCTAACAAATTCATAATGAGAAAATAGCTCTACAAGGCATTTTTCTGTACACACATCCAACAAATTTTGCAGCTAGCATTTTAAGAGTGTAGGCATGCAAGATGATTCTCTCTCATTAATTTAGCTCGTTCTTGTAACAGGACTGAATTTGTGCAGCTTTAGCCTTCTATGACAACCATGAATGTCACATATCTTATACTTCTCTAATTTTTGTGCTCTCAGTGCTGTTTGGTTGGGGCTTTTAAATTACTTGTTTTCCCTGTTTCTGGCTCATATTTAGCAAGCCTGTGGCTGTTCCCACAACAGAAGGTAGAAATACTGAAACCCCTTCTCTATCCCTTAAGAAGAAATATTTCTCAAATGCCACACATAGTCTGCTTGACTGATAGATGTACCACCTCTGGAGCAAAGCTCGCCACTCCTATTCCTCAGTCATCTCTGTTTATTTTGGAGAAGTTCGCTTTCTCCCTTCAGATACTTGTCAACATTTCCGGAAGATGTTTTAACTGGCACCCCATCAGCTGACACATCTAAGGCAGGAAGGCAGACTAGCTGTGAAAGATGTGACTCCCAACCCCAGCAAGACTCAAAGCACTGGAAATTGAAACAAACCCCTTAAGAGCATATGTTACCCTACTTACAATGAAGTTTTTGTGACATCCTTTTAATTGCAACTGTATGACACTTGCTTGTAAGCCAGAGGCACTGAATATGAGTGAAAAGTCTCATGTGAAGTACTAAGCTTTGAATTTTCAAAGGTGCTTTCTAAACAGATGAGCAGCTTCACTTGCAGCACAAAAATAAACAAAACCCCAAAAGTTTCTCTTTCCAACAGTGCAATTCTTATACAAATCATTCCTGGCAAAAACTTATAAATACTGGCCAGCAACTGAGTTTTAAAAAATATATTGTTAACAGAGTCCCTGTTTTGTGAATAGCTTGGATTGGTGGGAGCAGAGTTAATCATACAGGATTTGGACAGAAGGAGGCAGTGTGATGGATTATTTTTAGTGAGTGCAAAGCATATGGCATTCCAAAATGCTTAGACTCTACTGTTAGCCTTAGCTGTGCATGTATTCAGGTAGCATTTCCCTAGATACAAATGAAGTTAGCTCATGTTTACTCCAGAATAAAAGATAATTTATTAATGTCTAGACCCTCAAACCTTTTCCTGCTTTCCTTTCCTTGAAAACATCCAACACAAGTTTCAACTTTTTCACCATCTCCATTCCTCCCTCCATCTATTTCTACATCCAAACACACTTTAAGGGAGGGATGTGGATACCTGTTACCCGACTCATTTATTTTGTAATAAGGTATGAAGCTCTAGAGTGGTTGCCATTAGCAGGTCTTGCTTAGACTGTGTGAGGTAGAAATGTAAGACAGCTGTACATGACAGAGTTATGAGAATTCAGAGAGTGAGATAACATGCTGAGATACATAATTTCAGCAAAGTGTGATTAATTAAAAAAAATTGCAAACTCATACAGTCTTCATTTCAAAAGAGCATAAATAACATCAAAGTGTCAAATGGGAAACATCAGAGAAAAGAACAAAGAAAGTATAAAGAATGAAATAAAATTAAAAATTGTATATATTAGATTAATCTCACTAGAGATACCCAAGTTTAGCCCTGGATGTAATTTGGTCCCAGAGTCAGGAAAGCACTTAAGCATTTGTTTAAATCCACTTAGAGAAGCACTTTAGCACATGCTCATCTTCAAGCATGAGCGTTAGGAGTCATTGACCTCTGTGAAACTTAAGCACAAGCTTAAAAATGTGATCATGTAATTAAAGCTCTGTATTGAATACAGATGCTTCCATGTAAGGGGATCTTTGCCATGTACCTTCAAGTTGTTAAATAGAGAGAATTCTAGAATGAGAGTGTAGCATTGAAATGGTATTGGAATATTAATGCTTAAAAAGCAGAAGAGAAAGGAAAACAGCAGCTACTTAGGCAGAATTTATAGCATATTCAGATGTGCAAGTTTGGACTTCAACAACCATATTTCTCAAATAGTTATGGTTAGGAAGAGGCTTCCCCTATTTTTGTGTGCAAGTCTCACAGGTTCCTAAGTAAGTGTTTTCTGTTTCCTGATTCCATGTGATCTGGTTTATCAGTTAGCACAGGCAGAAATAAAATTATTCTTCTACTTCTGCTGCCATGTTGAAGACCCTGTCTACACTGTGGTTTCCTAATGGCTCTCAGGAAAGAACAAACCTGGCAAATCTATTGTCTCTGTCCTTGAAAAAACATGCTAAAGTTTTGCAGCCTCCCATCTCTCAACCAAAAAGGTTTCCTGCTGGAAACAACAGAAAGGTTTTGAAGATTACAAAAAAAAACATCCAGTGGCTTTTGAAACAGAAAAGTTAGGAAAGAAGCTTTAGCAAGACATGACTAGTCAGTCATGATCAGCATTTTTATCCTAATGGAGTTTTGTATGAGACCTTCAGAAAGCTAATGGATTTATCCTCTGCCCAGCAAAAAGAAATGAATTGTCAAACCACAAATTATTTGCCCAAAGTGGCACTGGAAATCTATGTGAAGAAGGAAAATGAATATACACTAATATAATCTCAGGTTAACTGCAAAGACTGAACCATTTTTCTTAGGGAAAAAAATGGATTTGTAGAAATAAGAAAGAGAGAAAATTAATCTTTTTAGAGAAAAAATAGACATAAAAAATTTTCACTACATGATTAAATTAAATTCAATCAGTAAGATTATATACAAATGCAAATACTAGAAACCAAAAGCAAAGAGAAAGAAAATGCTTAATAAAAACATACAAAGAACAAGAGACATTAATTGCAATGGTAAAAGTTAAAAAAAAGAAATAAAAAACCATGTTTAAAAGTTAGAGTTTACAAAGTATTAGCTTTGATAAATTAATTGAACAATTCAGAAGATAAATTCCATGTACAGTTTCTAGAAAAACCTTTTGAAATATTTGGAAGAAGATTAGGCCGAATGTCAGAAAACATATTTACAACCCCAAATCAAAAATAAAAATAAATGCAGGAAATTAATATTTGGGAAGAATATTGTATACTGCATTAAACTGCCAGACTTGAACTTTCTGGTCACAAGCTGCTCTGTGCGGGTTAATATGAGAGGGTCTGACTAACAGCAGAGTACAGTAATTCAGAATTTTAGATATCAATGGGATTCATCTCACCTACCCTTATGTGTGTAACAGTGATATCAGGGAGTGGATAATCACTGCAGAGCAACTGTTACCTTCAAATGGCAGTTCCTTCCTTTCCAAAATGATTTTCAAAGACAGGCAGCTAAATTAGAACTAGGGCTCAACAAGGAACATAGCACAGTTTTATAGGAAGGCAGATTAAAACATCCCAGCAAAACCTGGGCTGTCTAGAAATGCTTTTAAGTATCAAAATAGCTTGGAAATCTAATTTACCTGCAGTCATGGATATTGTTACTGAAGAAATTTATATCATTCCCCCATCCAGAATCTGGTGACTGTACTCATAACAACAGCACTCCAGTCAAGAGACATGCAAGAGCAAGTATGGTCATAGGTGAGAACATCTTTAGGAGTTCTGCATAACTTAAATCTGAATCATTCCCTGGAGGTATTTTCTTCCCCTAAAAAACAGCGTGCTAGCAGTTAATAAACTTCCAGTGAGGCACCTGACAAGGTATCAAGTAATAGGATGAATCTAAGCCCAATTATATAGACAATCCTATCTGTAGACAACCTCTAATCCACTAAGAAGCTTTCCTGAAAATAGGTTAACCACAAACTTAATTTTTCCTTCTCTAAAAATGTTAGTTCTTCAGCACCTCATTCCCTGATTCAATGAGAATGTACTTTCCCGGTACTGTCTTGGAAGAATTGCTACTTCAAATCTTACCGTCTATATATATGTTTTGCAATGAATTTGCTCCTTACAATTTTTATTAGCATCTCTAAAAGATTATAGTGCCCTTCAAAATTGATTGGTTCAGAATTCTTTTTTTCTTTTTTCCTTGCTATGTCATCAAAACTCTAAGTCTTATAGCTACAATTTTTTTGCCACCTTAGGCCTTATCTGCAAATCAAGTTGATCCTGAAATAATTTACAGTGAAAATCAGAAATAGAACTTTACTGAATTAGGGAAGAACACTGAACTAGATCATCTGGTTCACATCCATTTGCTAGGATTCTGTGGATGAATTATGAGCAAAGGCTTCAGATTAGACATTTTGCTTTTTTAACAGAAGAGTTTTGTTAAAGCAGAAACAGGGTAAGAAAACCAGCTAAACCAGAAGAGGTCATCTTGAGTATTTAATGAAAAATAGATCTTCCCAACTTCAAATACAGAAAAATCCTTATTATGAAATATGTAAGATGAACGCCAAAATTTAAAGAAAGTATTGTGATATTTCCAGTTTGCTCAAAGGCATCACTTGGAACTAGCGCAATTTATTGTCAGCATTCACAATTACCTCCATTGTGGTTTACTACTATTCACATTATCTTTTCCTTGTAGTGAAAGAATCATCAACATCCATTTGTTGTCTTTCATAGGAAACAAAATTTTCATAATGAGAAGCAAGTTTTTCAGGCTTTTTAAAACTGTTGCTGCATACAATAGAAACATAGCCTAAAGCATCCCATAGATTAAGTAGTCTGAATCAGTTCAGTTTAAAATTCAGTAAGTTATTAGCTTTCAGCCTAGTAAGTTGTTTAAATAACAAGTTCTTAGATATCAAGCAAGGTAATCTCTCTCTGCAACATTTTATTGGCAAATTCTGGTCAGTAAAAGATCTGCTAAGCTTTCTAGTAGAAAGTCGGCTATTATCATGCCTACCGACACCCATGTGCTCAAACACAAAAGTAAATGAAGTAGAAACCCAAACTGAGAAGTTTATAGACAAACTGAACAATGGTTTGGAGAAGGAATAAATTTTAAATTAGTAATATCCAGTAAAAGTAACAGAGAGAGAACCAAAACTTTTTGTCTATCACCAAATACTTTCACTCCTAAATATTCCTAGGGAAGTACCAAACATTCACGCCTTTCACTGCATTCCAAAGTTAGCACTGATATTAATCCACCTAAAATACCATAATGCATTCATCATCACTTATATTCCTAACTGTACTGCTTTCTAATCTGCATCTCCTAATTATTTTCACCCTTTTGCTCTCTTTCCCATTTCTCCTCACAAAATCTCCTCTGGCAATTAATAGCATTTTACATAGAACACTAAAAATATGTGACCTAATGAAGAAGCTGTTCCCCAGTAATTAATTTGCTCTAGCATTAGAATTTCACTTGAAGGTAGAGATCTTGCTTGATGCTTAAAACATAATTCAAAAAGCATGTAAAGGAACTTCCATTTTCCCCTGCTGGAGAATGTAACTGAAGCTGCACAAAGCATTTACAACACATCAACACTTAGCTAGAAATAATTCATACCTTTGAGTCCAGCAGGTATTTTTTTACAAAATCTGGATGCACTGATTTCCACTTCTTAGGGTCTTGGATATTTTAAAAATTAATTCTCACAACTTGCTTATTCACAAGAACTTAAAATTCAAAACTCTATAAAGTAATATTAAAACCTGTCTGAAACTCATCAGAACTTTCTGCAGAACTTTGCAAAGAAAAAAGAGGTAAAGAAAGAAACAAACAAAAAAGTCTATCTGCAACATATCACTGGCAAGCTCATACAATATACAGCTACCAGCAACAATAGGTAAATTGTAACATGTAGTGTTATATAAGATCAGTGAGAGTATAGCACTGGATTTAGTAGCAGATATTTTCAAGAATTCTCCACGGAATTGTTTTCCTAACTTCTTTCTAAATCAGTTACTGCTGCTGGCTATTTTATATTTTTATATTTTGCTTTACTCTGTCACAAATGAGCACTTTCAGTGTAGTCCTAGGCATAGAAAGTAGCATCCATCATCTGTTGTTTGCTTTGCCATGCTGATCCTTCCTCCACCGTGTCCTCATTCATCACAACCAATTGTTTTATCTGGTCTTAGATTAGACATTATTCTTGGTCAGAAATCAAGTGAGTATGAATGCTCATTTTAATAACACCTGTGAGCACCTCTGTTTTCAATTATGTCTTTTGAATGTTTATGGAAGTGGTTCTTTAAAATGTCACACATAAGCACATGTGTTCGTCACTGCCTAGCATGTATTTAAATGTTATNCAAGAGTAATTAAAATTGTATAAGAAAAAAAAAAAAAAAAAAAAAAAAAAAGAACCAAAGCACAGCAGCATGCATATCATATGGAAAGTAAAGAAAAAAAACCAAAACATCTCTTACAGTATACCTGAGGCTGCAAATGTCTGAAATAAACAGTAACCATGGCAAGGCTTCTGAAGGGCTTTAGATTAAATGTGGAAATGTATATGAATATGTTCACTTTTAAGTTACTTACACATGACAACACATACAGTGCAATCGATATGCAAATAGTTATCACAGACCACACATACTTAAACAGCAGCTAACAATCAACAATCATTTGGTGAAAAAATGGTGGATCTTTCAGAGGTCTGGGAAGTAGTGCCTACTTGGTACTGATAATGAGATATAATGAGATAACACAGAAAATCCCAAATTACATTTTAGAACAAGATTTAGAAACCAGTGTATGAAACCTGTGCAGAGAGTTCTCCTAAGGCCAATGTATGGAATTAAGATATTATTAGGGATCTAATAATAAGTCTTTCTAAAAAAATGGCTATTTCTGTCAAAACCTAGGGGTGAAAAAAATCTGGAAAATAGTCTGCTTTAATACAATATTACATTCCTCAAGTTTCAGCTATAACTAATTTATGGAAAACTTATGGCAAAAAAATACAGTAATTGGTAGCAAAAGAATTTTACAGTTTTTCAGAAAAATTAAATTGTATGAAACTCCCTCTTCCTCCAGACACTTGCAAGTGCTTCAGAAGTTGTTTCAAAGCAATATTAATAGTTCTATAAGTAATTGCTGCTGGAGGGAGACTGAAAATGGACCTTCGTGAGAACAAAACTATAAATGATATTACATTCTTTCTCTCTATATAAGCAAAAGTGGTCAGATATTAAGAATATGCTTCCCAAGAAAGCTGAATTACACAGAAATAGAAATATTCATTCAAAATGTGTTTCTGGGCCACATTTTTAACTCCTCTTTATAGGAATGATTATGGAAATCCCTTTGCTGGAAAGCCCGAAGGAAAAAGTAGAGTGCAAAACTATGTGTTTAAACGAAAATGGATTTAAACATGAAATATTGCAATTGTTATAATTCAACACTTTGGCACCATAATAGTATTTTATAAAGGTTTTTCAGATACTCTAGTAAAGAAATAACTTGTCTCAGATTCATATAACATCTGGTAGCTCATGGAGTTCAGATGTAAGTATACTGTGCTCCTTTCCTGTCTTACTTCTGGCACCAAGAAGCAATATAATTACATCCAGCTTTAAGATCTGATCAGTGTGCAACCTCTGTCTTTCCTTTATGTAATAACTTTACAACAACTCAAGTATCTATGTCCTGCTGCAATTAATCTAAATACATTCAAATGAATAAGACAGCAAAATAAAACAGAACTTGCACATTAAAAATGAACTACGTTCCCTGGCATTTACCCACTTTATAGAGTGATATTAAAACACAACCTCGTGCTGTGTATTATACTTTACTGCCATAGTTTACCACATGGTTATACAACCATTATATACATCATCAAAGTTTCACTCTTGCTGGTTTCCTACACTCCATTAAGGATTTCAGTTTAGATAGTGATGACTGGTTCAAATCCTTTTCATGTGAAATACCTCCGTAGTAATATCTCCAGAACAAAATGGTCCACAAAGCTCAAGATGGAACATACAGTGGTGAGGAAAATGGTAGCCAAAAGACCTCCAAAAGAATATGCAAAGCATATTACAAACAAAAATAGAGGATGAAAGGCCTTTACTGGGACATTTTTTATACAGGAAAGACAGAAGAACAAGCCTCCAAGGCTATGACTTACACACCCTGGGACTGTTCTCTGGCACTGAGATCAGCAGCATGTATAAGCTTGTGCTGCTGCTATTAACTCTTTTGCTCTCCAAAACAATCAGGTCAGGACAAGGCACATCTGAACTGCCTACTGGGGATGGTCCCTGGTCTGTTCTGACTGCTGGACTGTGCCCAGGAACTGCTTGGAAGAGTCTTATTTGGTCTGGGCCAAAACCACAGGAGGGACAAATCTAACAATTTAACAATGTAGACAATTTGGTTCCAGTGGCTGGAAACATTCCTTGGAGCTGTTTCATTGAGGATAAATATATCCTATGTTGTCACTAGAGATTTGCTATTGATAGTCAAGTTACGTGGAAGGTATTTCAATGACATGTTTATGAATGACAGCATAAAGCCTTAATATAAAAGACAGAAGCATTGAACAGATTTCATTTCTTATGGAGTAATAGCTCTTTAGAGAATTCAATCAGGAAAAGATACTTGAAGCCTCTAATAATACAAAGTGCAAAAAATACACTTTTCAAGGTTTGTTAAATTACATAGTGAAAAAAAACCCCAGTATGTTTTAGATAGTATATTAATATATTTTGATATTGATTACATAATTGAAATAATCAAGTTTAATTTAGAAATATGCTTTTAAATCAACAGTTTTTTAATTCAAGATATCTTAAGCTGTTTTTGGAAACAACAATAGCAACAAAACCCCTCTAGTTTCAGAAGCAATCACTTTAAGGTATAAAGTGACACATTGAGAACAATATTACCAAACACAGCAAATATACTAACATGTCTGTGTTTACAGCCTAGTCTATAGGCTTGTCAGACATGTCCAAAGTAGAATATACTAGGCACAAATTTTATCAAATTATTAAATAAAACCTCTTAGACTTCTATTTATGAGAGGCTTTGTGCACCAAATAAAAAGCCTTACTAGAGTTTCAACCACTGCGAAACCCTTTTTTATTTATAAAGAAACATCCAAGTTGATGAAAAAATCAAGAAGACAAATCTAATAAAAGTAACACACTCAACATTGTAAAATACCATCAGGAGGCCTTATATAAATAAAAAAGCCACAAAGCTAAGAAAGAAGAAAAGTAACTTGATTACTTGCGGAATGGCATTATAAGCAGAATATTTAATTAAAAAAAAATAATTTGTCTTCTTATCTCCAGGCAAACAGGTCCAAATGTGGAAATAACCATTCTTCTTATTCACTTTCCCCAAAACAAAACAAAAAAACTCCCCAAACAATCTAAACCTGCTTCCATATAAATATTTAATTATTTTCCATCAAAAATAAATAGTTTTGTGTGTTTAAAAAAAAAAAAAAAGTTCTTCAAGCAAATTTGCTTTCTGTTTACAGGATAAAGAATAGAAACAAGTCCTTGGCCAAGTTATGAACTTGTAACTGTGCTATAGGATATGCAGAAATTCTGTTTTGACCTCTTTTAACTTCCAGAAAATAAATGGGACAGCACATGTTCCTGTTCAATCAAAGTGATTATATTACCTGAGGCTTCCCCCTCAAATCTGCAGCTGCTAGCTGGAAAGCACTGAAATGAGGTCATGAGGATGAACACAATGACTTCCAGAGCTAGAGAGGCACTCCTGGGTGTTCCCCCAACTGACAGCATACTTGAGCTGGCAAATATCCCTTTTTGATCAGATATTTTAATATTAGCAGATAAAATTTCCTTTGCCTGTAGTAACGAGAACTACTCTAGACGTTTACATCATGGTAAGAAGCAGGTCCTGGGCACAGCACAGCTGCTACCCAAAAGAATGGAGAAGTCAAAGAGTTAAAGTTGGAAGAGAATCTCAGGAGGTCTCTGGTCCTCCCTGTGCTCAAAGTAGCATCACCCTTAAAGTTAGCAAAGATTGCTCAGGGCTTTTTCCAGTCAGGAGAACCTCTAGGGATGGAGGTTTCAGAGACCTCCAAGGACACTATTTCTGTGCTTGACTATCTTCACAGTGAAAAGGTTTCTCCTATCTATACATAATAACTGCCAAATATGCAGAGATAATCTTACACCGTTTGCGTAGTAAAACAATCTTACTAGCATGCATGCAGACAAACTGTGTATCACGTGAACTGCACAAGTGCTGTGACATCACTTGCAGCTGGACTCTAACTGTCCAGGCTCCATGTGCTACCTTGACATCTTAGGTGTGAAAAAAATAATCCCTTGTTGAAAATTAAGAGCATTTGAAAATTAATAAACACACTTCACTCAGTGATCCAAGATACCATTATCTGCAACTGTTAGTGCTGTTAACTTAGGAGATACCACTCTGTCTAAAAATGAATGGGAAAATTAAAATTTGCTCCTATGTACTTGGTCAACTCTTAATATAACACAGCAATCACGATCATGTGCAAGCCATTATGCCCTCTTTAGGGTTATGTAGTGAAAATAGTAAACAACTTATTCTCATCTACCAGATTAGTTTAAGAGAGGAGACATTTCTCTTTGTCAGATGTGCATACATAGGGATATTGAAGCAGAGTACCAATTTTCTTCATAACTACACTTAAAAGGAAGTTTGCAATTTTTCTAGCTATTAAAAGTTACTCTTGTAAAGAGAGGCTGCCTGCTCAGTTGTAATTTTTAAGTTCTTTATAGATGACAAAAAGACCTTGTCAGCAACAAAGTACTACTTCCAAGTATTTTAGCATGTACTAAAACTATTTATGATACAGCTTCTAAATTAGAGAAATTTGATCATGTACGTGCTCAGGTTTCCAGCATCCATGAAAGATTACCTGACAACAAAGAACCAATGACAACTAATTTGCTCATAAACAGAACTTTTATCTAAAAATACCCCAGGGCAAAGCAGAAGAAAAATGAAAAGGAATTGTAAAGGCATAATCATGTGCAATTAACTGACTTCCAAGTCTCATTTTCAGGAATAAAATTTGCAATTCTGTTGCTTTCTTTTTGGGCCGGGGGGCTGGGAAGAAAAAGAAAAAAATACATCTTCAAAAGTTTATATATTCTGCAGAAATGGAAAAATTTTGGCAAAAAAAAGGAAAGTTATCTGAGTGTGAAATGTCATGTATTTAACTAATACTGGGTTATGAGTTTGCATGCTTTGGAAATCTTGCTAAGAACTATTTCTTAATAATCTAACATTAATAATCTAACATTTTATCTTAATATCCTATATTTTCAAACTTCTTTTGAACTTCTTGAGTTTACTTTGTCCATTTCTACATCAAATGAAAAAATATTTTTCTTGTATAAACAGACTGGGCAGATTGTAGAAGCCCATTAAAAATAATTTCTGCTAAGGCTGGGATTTAAATTAATCTGAATTATATGCATTAAGAGTTATGAACTGAAGTTCAGAAAGAAAAGATGTATTGAAGTACATTGAAATTAATAATATTCACCAGTAAATACTAAGTCAAAGCTAAAAATAATGAGAGCGTTGAGGATTATGAGAGCTGCGTTTATTTATACACAGAAGGAAAAAAAAATACATTCACTGGTAAGGAAAAAAGTGATTTTCTTCAGTATACTTTAGAATAAAATATTTTTCCATAGTTAATATTGTTGCTGTTGAAAGATGGTTTTCAAGTAAAAGGGAGACAGTAGTATTGTTTGGGACTATTTTAGTTTTCATAACATTATATGTATAGTTATTACTTTCTTGTAGGTATCATTAAAGAACATTTGCAAAGGTTCTCTGAGCTCACCAGTCAAATACCAAGCAGGTCACCAAAACCTTAAAATACATTTTTAAAGTAGCCAGCAACTTTATTGAAACTTTATTATATGTCACCGTTATGCTAAGCAGGGCAGGGGCAGCAACTTAACTGAAGAGGGATAAGAACATTTTGTTCCCCATTCACACCCGTCTCCCCAGCTACAGAGGCAGCACATGTTCATACCACAGAACTCCAATTCCTCTGAACTTCTGATGTTAGACTTTCCCCAAGTCCAGCAAGTAGTGTTGTTCAGGATCTCTCTATGCCAATTGCAGAAAATTATAGAGAAGCTAAAATGCCATGTGAAACCACGAAATGTGCTTTTTCATCTTTCAGATCTGTACTAGGGTCACCACTGATCTGAGGTAAAGCATGAAAAGAGGTCCATATTCCCCCACCTTATTCATTTCGAGGCTGAATCTAGCCTTGCAACCCAGAAATAGTGCTGTGTCCTGTTATAAAAAAATATACTGAAACAAATAAACCAACTGGAAAAAATCTGTGATCTGCATTATAACATTTCCTTCAGGATATGATTTTACCTAGTTGCCTATCTGGCATGCCCACAGAGAAGCTTTCAGGAAGGCAGGGAAGGGCATTTCTGTGCTAGTCTGCTACTAGGGGAAACTAGAAATAAAATCTGTACTGGTGCCAAAACACCAGTAACATTCACTTAGAGAAACCGACAATCTAATGCAGTCAGTTGTAAAAAGATTTATTTCTTGTAAATAGAAATGTATTTCTTTCTTTGGAGGAATAAATGACTGAATGAGAAAATAATGTGAAATATGACAACCAAATGAAGCACATTTACCAGCCAGATCTTTTCTATAGAAGGCATGGTGTGTGTCAGTTAAAAATCAACTCTTCATTTCCAATCCACAGGGATTTTATTTTCTTACTCAGTGCTGAATATTTTAGAATTGGAAATCATACAGTTATAGTGACAATATTTCTGAAACTCCTAAGGATTATTCCCTAATTTCAAATGGAGAAACACATACTCACCCAATTGCAGTCTGGAAATCTTACTCTGTTTTAAGAAACAAGTACATTGTGTTATGTTGCCCTATTCTTTGTATTTAAAGGGAATGGAGAACTTGCAATATATTTGAGTTACTGAACAAGTAATCAAAATCCCTGGTGATATCTGACTGCCCAGCATGATCTCCTTACAAAGAGAAAAACAACGACGACAACAACAATCTTTAAAAATAACTGCACTAATATAATCCTCTTCAATCTGGATATAAAATTGTCATAGGCTAACAGAGTTACCATGAGTTTACCATGTTTTCAGGAGTATGACAGATGATATGTATTTTCAAATTCACATATATAGGGACTAGCAAAGAGAGCCCAGAATTACAGATGCTAAAGTAATAAGATTAAATTAGACACTGTCAGATATAAAAAACAAATCTATCAAAAACCTCTTGCACATGCATTTTAAATAGAAGTAAATGCTTTATGGTTTATAAGGCAACTGGAATGGAATTCATTATAACAAAACTAAATATCCACGTGTGAGGTAATCACCCTACGCAGATTTTGGAATGAATGAAAAACAAGTTTACCTAGCATAAGATTCATTTCTACCTAAAGAAGCCAGTCAGAACAGACAAATGAAATATACCCTAAAATGGACATCTATCTCTTAAAGGTTAACCATCTCTAATGCAGATGTGCATACTGTAAATGTCTAAAGCTGGGCAAGATAATCCTAGTCAAAAAGACAAGTTAAGACAACTATAAAAATCCACTACATTGATAAGATTTGGTCAGATTACTCCTAGGCATATACACTGGTGCTTTAAAAAAAATTAGTCTGAGAGCCTATACTTCTTTCACTTCTCCTTGAGAATGAATTTGTGCTACACAAACCTTTGACTAAGTGTCACTATGTGTCAGTGTTTTAAAACTGCTGAAGTTCCAAACTACCATCCAGGTTCCACTTTAAAATTGCAGTAAATTAAACAACAGTTCTTAAATTGTCTCTAAGTGGCTATAATTAAGTCTTCACTCCTAATGATGTCGTCCATTCCAAGGACAAATTCAATATGGTAAGAGATGTAGGAAAGGAGAATATAACAAAATCCTATGGCTTGGCATACAGCCATGTGTAAAGGGCATACATTAGCACTTCTACAGTTTCCGCAGGAGTTGCTGGAAAAGAATCAGGCTGGAGAGAATACAGATGACACACAGTAAAAGACACAACCACCTTTTCTTATTTTGCCATACCCTTTAACTATTTTTATATTGTAAATAAATGTTTACTTTGTCAGAGGAAGCTTAACTAAATTCTCTTTCATATACTTCTTTCTCAGGCATGGTATAGCCATGCTACTAGACCAAAGATGCTATTAGGGTGTAAGACCAAAGCCAGGTATTAACACATTACCTGAGATTCCTCTGCTTCCTTGGAAGCTCTTATCCTTAAACCTTGTTAGATTATTTGTCCTAGATGAATCTGCAAAGATTCCTCTTTTTAACATGCTCAGTCTTACAACAGATGATAACAATGGATAGGACAGTGAGTTTTAACAGTGTGTGTAAATTCTATTCTATTCTCAATGTTGCCCCAAACCAGAGACCCCTAAAGAGGAAATTACCAATGATAAGCTTTGCATGAAATCGCCATCACTTAGATTAAACAATAATCAGATAATTGCAAGGCACTTTTGAGAAAAGGAACCATTTTGACTGGAAGAATAAAGAGGCATGACATTTCGTGGTGGGGGAGACACCTCGGAACAGAGAAGCAAGAGAGCAGCGCTGCAACTCCAGTGTGACACTGTCTCAAGTCGTCTCACCACTGTCCTGACCTGCTCCCGGGTCTAATGGGGTCTCTGCCCCATTTGACAGCATAGGCAGCTGCACTCCAGGTGAGGCATGGCATGACAACGGGGCCACATGCTGGGGACCTCACCCTGGACTAGCTGTGTGAGCACAGGGGACCTTTTGCACCAGCCGTGGGTTGCAGGAAGAAGCACGGGTACAGGTCACACACAAAGCCAGCACATTCGAAGCCCCAGCAGACACAAGTTTGGGTGTGCACATAAGCACATAGGTGTGTGTGTGCAGTTAGAGCTCTCTGAGGTTATTCAAGGGCACTTAGAGATGTGTAGGGGTACGCTCACACTTTCTACACATATAGAATAATGCTTTATCTGTCGTATTGCTGGTATTGATGCCAAATACATAGTTTATCCAACTGGCCTATTAATTACACAGAATTCAAAAATCGATAAATCACTTTGATTTGGTTTAACTCAAGCAAGCAGAGTAGTTCTCTCCTGCCACATTTGTTGCACTTAGAATTCAGAATAATTATACCTATGATAAAAACATCTAAATAATTCCCACCTATCACCTACTTAACTTATGCCCAATAAGGTCACACAAGACTAAGGATTTGTAAACTAGATGATATAGTAGATCACCTACATGCAGCTTCCTGAAGATTGTATTTAGAAACTGATTCAAAAATCTTCCAAGAACTGGGAGAACTTCTAGCTGGCAGCAGTATCAAGCAAGTAATAAACCAATTTATTTTTCATGGTACTGAAGTATGCAAATATTTTTTGTTTATATATTTACATGTATACTTTAAGGTAAATATTTTTTCTTCCTGAAAGGCTGGCAAAATCAGGAACACACACAATAGGAAAAGTAATTGCTGTGGAATTCAAGTCAGTAGCCTAACAATCAGATTCATTTTGAGTTGAATAACTGAGGGCTTCTGAGAGAACACTTTTTTTTTCTTTCTTCCCTATATGATCCATGGACCTACATTTTTGAAGAACCTGACAATTGCAACTGTGCTGATGATTTCTATGATGGCTTCCCATCTAAGTTAACCTCTGTGTGAGGTTATGGAGAAATTATGATTTTAAGGACAAAAAGAGATATCAAAGTAATAGACTATGTTAGTGCTCTAACTAAAAAAAAAAAAATCTAAAAATAATAATGATATTGTTTTCACCTAATAAGTGTCTGTGCAAAAAGATTGACTTTTTCTTTCATGAAACTCACAGCCAAAATTCTCCTTCCAAAATTTCTTACTTAATATCGAAAAAAAAACCCATAATAAAATTACTTCATAGATACTTTCATGACATAATGAGCTGGTTAACTGATACTATACATGCTTAAATATTTTTAAATTTCAAAATTTTTCTTTAAAAAAGTGTTGTTAATTTCCTAAACTTTTTTTTCCCAGAAGATTCTGTTAAAATCAGTCTTATGTTGATAAAAATGGTTTAACTGAAATGTCAGATTGTGAATTTGGCTTCTTTCCTTTTGCAAGCAGAAGGTGGAGAAATATAATGTTATCTAAAATGATTATTTCTCTCTTTCTCATATAGAAGCATTTGCCAGTGCTTAGATGCTATGGGGAACAACAGCAATGTAATTTTGGAGAATGTTTGTCCTAAACCTCTGCCAGGTTATCCCACTATATCTGACATTGTGGCCAGAGAGTTTATTCTGAATGCAGGAGTCTGTCTTCAGATTTGGCCACCAGATATTTCAGGCAAATTAATCCCTGCAGCAGGCAGTACATTGAGCAGTAATTGATCCTTTCTATGACTTCTGCCTTGCAACTTTTTGCAGTTTTTTACTTCCTACAACTACTGTCTGTTTTACAGGTAAAACTAAGTCCTGTTAAGGTAGAAGATGAATGAGTACATATACAGCTGCTAATTTGAGGGTTGATATATGAAAACACTGTTGGTATTTACTTTAGCTAGCTTTAAAAGTATATAGAAAACTTGTATATATATATATTTAATGAAATAGATGATTAGAAAGACTGGGTAAATACTTTTGGAGAGGGTGAGTGGAGTCAGTGCAGTGTAATCAGAGAAAGGCTATCTAAAACCAGAGAAGCTGCTATGCTATTTCAGCCCCTTTTCTTCTACTAGCTATTTTCAAGGCTGCATTTGACTTTCTAACACTAATTGGAGTATTGACTGACCATATAAATGCTTGCCCTCATTGTTCTACTCTCACAAATTAACTAGTGAGTGCCTCCAGTTATCTAAATAAGGTGCCAATTGATTGTGTGGAAATAATTAATCAAGCCAGACCTGATATGATCTCCAGCCATGTCAGAACTTTCTTTTCTCATTATGCTTACCTAGTGCAGAATTTAAATTTACAGCCTGTGGCAAAAGGTAATGTTTTTTGAGAGGTTTCTACAAGTCAAATTACAAGGAGGAAGTCAGATTTCATTGTAATAAGACTTTAAATGAGTCCAATTACATTTCAGTTCAAACAGTCTTGTTTCAAATATTGTTCTGCCTGTCTGGCAGCATTTAATAGAAGCCAACATAGAGTTTAGTGCACTGGGGAATAATATGCCAACTTTCCTACTTGAATCAGTGGAAGCAGGCATCCTTAGTGGACAGGCACTTAAATGCATGTAATGCAGAAACTGAAATGCTGTTACAACTGTATTTCTTCTTAACGACAAGTACACACAGTAAGCAATACCATGCCTTTTGCTGCAGCAACTCATTTATCATGAACAAGCTTAGTGTCCTTCACCCTTCATCCTCCCCACATACACATGCTTAAAAAAAGAAAAAGATCTTTTTAACTGAAAAAGCAGGAGCAGTATACACTGTAACTTTGTTCAGCAAAGTATGTTACACTCTCAGTGAGCATAAAATGTCCTCAGACGTCTGCTTAGTATCTTAACAAGAAAAGCACAGCAGAAGCGATCTTCTAAATCATCAAATCCAGACTACTACACTGACAAATGGGCGCCACTCGCTAGTCTTTTTTGACGCACTGTCTCAGTCCTGGCTGGCACTTCAGCACAGATGTTCTTACAGAGAACTGGAGTTACCTAGCTTCTCCTCTCAACACACTAGCAATGAGACAAGAGGAGAAAGCTTTTAACAAAGCTGTCATAATCTTATGACAACACAAGGATGCTGAGTGCTAACCCAGCTACACCAGCAGTGTAGAAGTGTGCCTGTATTCTCTGGCAGTTATACCAGAAGTCTAAAGGCACGAGATCCCAGCCTAGACTAACATTAGATATTTGCCCAAACAGCACAGAATTTCTGCTACACCCAGAAACACACCACCGCTGATGAAAGCAAAACAAAAAACCAACATTGGATTCATAATTTAGAGTAGTTCCTAAATGTGCATACTTCAGCAACTATGAACAATTCCCTTGGATAAGCTTGGTTGTGAATCCAGGCCCTAGAGCATTTTCTATTTCAGAGGTGGCAGAAACAAAGGCTGTTTTAAGTGCATATGAATCAGCTTTAAGCTGATTTTTGCATTGTTAAAATAGCACAATTCACAGCTTTCCTCCAGCCTACAACAGAAAATTTATGCTTTTACTCTCTGAAAGCAGAAAGCATGTATTTGTAGTATGGAAGAAAGAGCTGGATTTTGCACATTCAGATATATTCCTACGTAAATATATCTGCAAAGTGTTCGACATTAAAACATAATTACAGCAAGGAATTGTCACACAGAGCCTTTGAAAGCAATGCACTTAGTTTGCAATAATATATCTTTAATAGTCCTTTCAGATCTTCACCAAAAGAAACAGAACACAAATCTGCAACATTGCCCAACTGGGAAAATAAATGGTCATCTTGTTTCACTCATAAATGAGCACTGTTGGCAGTGAACCATTATGGGGAAATTTATTACCTTCTTTCCAGTGGTAGACCATTATCAAATGCTACCAGATGCTCATCTCAATTGTCAATGTCATATTTGAAGACTCTAATGATGCCAGCTAGCTTTCTACATAACAGAAAAATAGGGTTTCTTCACCTCGCCTATCCCAGTATGCACTTGAGTTTTGCAGTTTCATGTCCATTCTGAATGCACAATTTCCTCCAAACAGATCATGACTTACTGGAGGGTTTATTACCTACTGCAGAAGACTGTCCTGGTAGCTCTCTGTAGATTAATTCCCAAGAGGAGATAAATATCTGAAATGCAACCCCACTAGTTAGAATAGCAGTACAGAATTTGTCATTGATGCATTGTTTTATATTTTAATCGTGGTACAGAATTTAGATCAAGTAAGTATGCTTAAGGAAAATTAGTAAACAAACAAAAATCCCTTAGAAGTGTATTAAAATATTTATATACTTATTTAAAACAAACTTATTCTGAACACAGTATATTTACTTTTATATACATACAGATATATAAGCAAGATTTTCAATACCAATTTGTAAGTTATGGCTTAGATTTTAGAAGAGGTAATAAGTTTTGGCCTCTGTTTGCAGTTTGAATGGCATTTTAAACCAGGCTTGAGTAAAGTAAAAATGCCTAGCACCTTTGAAAGCCATGCAGTGAATAGCTGTGTTTATGTAAGTGGATCAAGCCATGAGTCAGAATGCTGAATGACCATTTGGTATCATAAATAATTAAAGGAATGCCATGAAATAATTTATTACAAATGGATTTTTAAAAGTGAATCACTAAGTGCATATGAGTTCCTTGTTAGGAGATCTCACTACTTCAATCACTAAAATCAAATACCATTATTGAGATCCTGCTGGGAGAGCAGCATAGGTACTTTCTAGATGGCCTGTTTATTTTCTTCCATTTCTATTCTTGCTGTGTAAGTGTTCCTTACTCTGTAGAAAATACATAACTACTCAAAAGGTGGCTAGAAATAATGGGCTGAAAAGGTTTGTTAAAGCTGGATTTGAAATTGCAACTGACTCCACAAGAGACAACAAAACATTTCATCCACATTAAAATAAAATTTAATTCACAATTCATTTACAGACCAAGCCTAAATCCAAGCCTATTAATAGAGGATTTGATAAACATGCTTCAAATTTTATATTGAAGTGCTGCTCTTCCATGGAACAGGTCCTTTTTAAATTCACAGCACCCACTCCTGCCCAGGCACAAGACACCCCAGTGTCTCACTGCTTTCAGAGGCATTACAGTCCCAAGCAGAGGGACTCCTACTTTAAGTAAAGCCCTCTTTAAGAGCCATGAGCTTCATCCTACTTTAATCAAGGGTTTTCCAGGAATTCCATTCTTTCCAAGGCATTATTAATCATAAATAATCACTCTGGGCTAAACAGAGCACTCATTATTTTAGAACTCAAGATTATATATTTACAGCATTTAAAATTAAAATAACAAACAAAAATCTTCCAGAATTTTGAAGATTGAATCACATTAAATGATGAAGATATGAGCAGTTCAAAACTTTGTCATCTTCCACAACAAGAGAACACAATTTTCACGACGTGTGTTTTCTTTAAACTACAATTATGTTTTATTTTAAGAATTGTCCTGGATCCAGAAATTGTCATCATCGCTTTTGTTATGGGAACAATATTTCAAGAACATTAGTGGCTACAGAAACAGTCAGGTACAATTACATTCACTGCTTTCATACAAAAACCCCCAACATTTCACAACACCTGGCACAGACATTAATATTCAGGTTGGGTGATTCAAGCTAGTGTTGCATGGCAAGAAGTCTATATGTATTCTTTAAAGCCAGAATTTATAAGTGTTCTGTATTTGAATGGCCATGCTCATGACTTCATGAGTGGCCTACAGCAACCTATAAACAACAGAACTAGTCTGCAGAATAATTCATCATGTACTGGGTAGAAAAACATTTTAGGAGTCCAGCCTTGCCAACAAGATAGCAGCATGCATACAAATATTCTTGCTTCCAGTCCTGCGGTATGTGCACAATTGTTTGGGAAGCACACAGTTAGCCTGGACATTCAGAAAACATATTTGTTATATTAGCCAGGAACTAGTGAGCCTCTTAGGCTTTCTAGATACAAGCCATATCTTGTTATATTCAACAAACTCTCTTTTGTCCTTTTCCTAAGCATATTGAGTTATTTTGACTTGGGGCATCCAGGAAAGCAAAGAACACTGGTTGTGCATGTGAGGACACATAACTGCAAAAGTATGTTTTGCTGTCTCTGACTCCCATTAGGTTCACGTGGTTTCCATTTTTTGCCAGGAGCTCATTGTCCAGGATTATGTATGAGTGCTAAAAAAAATTCTGTAAGGATAGCCTGTGGTAGTCACTTGGACAGATATTCTACTAAACCAAAAATATGAAGAATTCATATAAAATAGTTGCTTACAGATGCCCTAAAGATAATGCCAATGTGACATATGGACAAACAGAAATAGGAATGACAGAAAAAATGGAAAATTTTATCAGTAGATTCCGACAGACAGAATAGAAAACATTGCTAATAAAAATAAAACTATTTTTTAGATTTGAAATATTATACAAGTCTCCTCTTTCTCTCAGAAGCTGATAAAGAAGCAGGTAAAACAATATCCCAGAAACCCAGTAATTCACTGTCCTTAAATATATAATACAGTTTCAGTAGGAGGGAATTATGACTTCAAAATTACATTAAATAACCAAGATTAATTTGCTTTACCCTGGTGAAATCATATGCGGGAAACAAATTAGAGATAAATTAGGTGATTACATAATGTGGTGATGAAGACTAAGCAAGTATCTGAATGAAAAACTAATAGTAATATATTGCTTATTGAATATTTTTAAATTATTATTAAATAACCGTACATAAATATTTCTTATTTAAGAATTTAAATAATTAAACCTATATGTCTGCACAGACTTTTTCTACTCTCCTGATCTTACGTGCTAACTGATCAAGTTCTTTGATATTTTGTTGTTTTGTCTGAGAAAAAGTAGCAAGAATTCATTAATTCATAATAATATTGATAAAAAATAATTAAAATGTTAATTAAACCACCACTAACAAAAACCGGCAAGTTCTTGCACCACTGAGGCTATACACTAGAACAAGCCCATTCAGTTCAGAGGATATAATCCAAACATTTATGGTGACAAAATAATAGCACATTTGTACATCTATTGCATACATAAAAATGACAAATCTATTAATATACTGAGTACATGATATGGATGCAAAGAACTGTTTGTAAATAAGCTTTAAATAACCCTTTTGCAAACTATTATGAAACACTTTATACTGTATTGATGCTATTTACTTTCAAGAATGTTATATTGTATTATTTGGAAAACAACTCCCAACAAACAACCAATAAAAAACCCCCACCCAAACTGAGATGGTTTTATGAAAAACTGATTCCTAAAAAGCAAAAAAAAGTTTTGAAGAAAAAACATCAAAACAAAATATTTTTATATTTCCAAAATAAAGTTGGAACTCAAACAAGATTATAAAAATAGATGGGTTGAAATAAGCTGGAAAAATGATAATAGAACTATATCACAAAAGACATGCTAAAACAACAGCACTGAAACAAGAGAAGATACCTGTTAAAAAGCAGCATGGAATTCAAACTGCTAAAGGCTAGGGGAATGTAAAGGTCATTGTTGTTATCAGTCTTGAATTATATGAACGGCTTTCCTGTCTAAGCAAGGTTTGGGCCCATCTATGCAAACCACATTCTAGACACAGATAGATGTCCAGGAAGACCTAAACGCAGATGAGACCTTGATTCTTTCATTGATATTAAAAAGAAGTTACAATAAAAAATTAGGAAAAAAACCAAGCTAGATCAGAAACAAATGTGAGATTCTTTTTTGGTTTGGATGCCATGCATATTTCCCCTCAAAACACAGTGCTTCAATTATTTTTTGTTCCACAGGTACCAAATCTCGCTTTGAATATGTTCCTCAGCAACACAGAGGGACCAAATTAAAGTTGCTTGTCCATGTTCCCCTGTAGCCTGAGGCAGAGCTGCTGGATAATCCAGTCAGTCCATCTCACTGCAGCCAGTGCCAGCTGTCAACAGCTGGCTAAATAAAGGTCTGATTTAGACAAATCATCACTTTCCTGTTTCATATATGGTCATTGTCTTGGGTTTGCATTTCTGCTTAAAAGCTGTCTATCATTGTGAACTCGTGAACTCAAAGGGCCCTCCATGCTACTGCACATCAGGGCTGGTCTCTGTTACTCAGTGACACGTTTCCCATTCCTGAAAAAAGGATATTTACGAATTTGAATACAGGGTACGTTTGGCAGAAAGCTGCTGTTTGGCTGGTTTGAGAGTTCCTTTTTTTTTTTTTGTTTGTTTGTTTGTTTGTTTGTTTGTTTTGTGAAAAGTAAATGAATAAGCTTCCAGAAAAAAAGTGCTCCAATCTCAAGATTTAATCTAATTCAATTAATTGAAAACTCCATCTATTTATTTCCCATTTACAACATATTGAACTGAATTAATTTTGGTGAATTCTTTTTATATGTGAAGGAAATAAATAGAGAAATTGTGGAGTTAAACTTTTTACTCAAACAGCAAAGATTTAGGTCTAGTTTCCCAATTGTCACAGACTTCCTCTGTAATAACTGGCAATCCATTTCATCTCCCTCTGTCCCAATTCTGACTCCTTTGCTTGTTTAACACATCCTTTTCATTTGCCGTTGGCAGGGTAGCTTTTTAACAATGGAGGCTTTTCAAAACAAAAAAACCCCTGTTTATGGGATGATATGAGGATTATTCGTAGAGTTACTGTATATACACACTGCTTTATGCATATATGTGTGTAGGTGTATATGTGAATATATCTCCATACCCATACCTATATCCTTATATATATCTACACTAGGAATGTTTGGCCAATTCATACATATGTGTGTGTAAGAATTCATTGATTATATATATATATATGTATATAGCACAATCAAAACAGTTATTAGATCTATGCTAAGAAAACAAAATACCAGTAAAAATAAAGCTTGTCACATCTAGTATAGCTCTGTGTATGAAATCTGTCTTGAAGGGTAAGTGGATACAGTAATATTATGCAGGCCACAGTTGACACATTTATTTGTTTTGTACTAAAATTGCAGTAATTTACCTATTACTAATTAATGCCAGATGGTTGTACAGAGGGATATATATTGGTATAAAACGACAGTGTTAAGAAATGTGCATACGTTTTATGAATCATTTGATTATTAATATACTGATATAAAATCAATAAATAACCCTTCCATAATTTTAACACACAAGTATTTCTGCATAAAGGAAAGCATAAATATTTATGATTACACACCTGTTCATAGTATTTTGTTACCTAGGCCATTTATTGCAAAAACAAGCCATATTCCAAATCCAAATGTTACAGGCAGAGTGGAAAAAAAGGTAAACCTGGATGGATGGTTAATAATAAAAATAGGTAACTAACATACTGTGAAACTAGAAACTATATAAAGGATGCTGTCTGTGAGCCTATTTCTCATACCCAGTTGTATCAGTTTAGAAACAATAAATTAATTGCACTCTTTTTTACTACATATGTGAAAACTGCATCACCTGAGAAGAAACTTTAACTCTCAAGATCAAAACTGTGAACTGAAAACTCAGGGCAAGTAGAGTTATAATAGTTACTTAGCAGTCCAGCTACTTCATACCAAGTATGCCAAGACTTTTCTTTGAGGTTAAAAAAATCCAGCGTTTTGAATCTTCACAAACAAAGGCAGATTTTTCTGTCGTACTTTGTATTGAGAAACTGTATATGCCACTGCTATTTGATTAACCACTAATTATCATTTCACTAATTTTAGTATTTGAAAGTTATAATTATTTGCAATTTTGCTGTTGATTGACCTGGATTTTTGATTTATTAAATATTCTTAATGGATAGTGCACAGATGTCACTATTCATGTTGTTATAAACTAGAGTTCCTATAAATGCTGACACACCGCAAAAAAATTGTAATATGCTAAATTCACCTACACTAAAATTCTTCATTTCTAGAACTTTAAATCAATATCATGTTTTTATTTAATTTTACCAAATGCACTGTAAATATGAGAATATCAAATGTAAATGAAGACAACATATCTCAAACTTGCAATATTAATATCACATAAATAAAATAAATTACAAGAAACTAAGTACAGATTGGCTTTCTAAAGTACATTATTTGTATTCACTTTCAAAACCTTTATGATTTTGTATCATCCAGATCATGCTGCCTTGATGCAGCTGTGGTACAGCAGGTGATTTATAGGCAGAACATTTACAAGCATTTTTTATAACTACTATTATAAAATGTACCTATATCTATTCAAGACACTTGTATATCATTGACAGCTAATAGATCAAAATAATAAGTGCAAATGCTTGATCTTCTTCAATACCCAACAGTCATCAGGTTTTATGTCTGTCTCGTGAATTAAAATTCTTTTACAAGGCACACCAGGAACATCAGGTCTAAGTGGATAAAAGGTCAACCCAATGACAAGGGTAAACCTGGATCTTATTAAAGATTATTTCTCAGGCATTTTTTCTGTGAAAAAGTGAGTTAACATACAAGCAAATGAGCTTGATTTATTTTCAAATTCAAAAAACAACAAAGATTTTAATTAGCTTACAAGCACAAAGTATGTATCATCTGAAAACACATATTAGCTTGGCTGTCTGATTCTAGGCTGATTTTGTTGACCTGGCATTTGGAAAAGATTTTTTTTTTTTTTTTTTTTTCCCCTGGCTGGTAAAGAGGACCATCTGGANTTTTGTTTTCCCCCTGGCTGGTAACTGAGACCATCTGAGAAAGAGTAAAGGAAACACAAGTACATAGTGCCATACTATCATTTTTGCAGTGACTTTCAGGGCTGCACTAATACATTCTTCCCTGTTCCAAAATTTCAACAATGGGCCTTTCATAAAGGCATTCTTACAGAACAGTGCCTGGGCCCTTCATTCAAATAAATTCAAGACGAGGCTTCCAAGGAAAACTTCTGGCCACAATTCACACGACCCACGCAAACACAGTGAAGAAAGAAAAAAAAGACCGCCTAACAAAGCAACAAAAAGAAACAATGTCCCTCAGAAACAGACCATCCATTCAAGTGAAAAATTAAGTACAAAGTACTGCTATAAGTGAAAAGACCATGTGTACAGAATACTAGAGGGTAAAACCTTCTCGCTAAAGAGATGCCATACTATCAACGGACCTTCACACTTTCCCCCTCAGTGTAAAGCGTTATGCACAGTACAGCATTGAAGAACTAACAGAACTAACAAGAGCAAAAGAAGCAATTAGTATGCTCAGGCACAGATAGGAAGAGGGGAAAAAAAAAACAAAACTAACAAAACCCAATGAAAAAACAAACGTCCAAACAGCTATGAAGCTGTGTAAGAGCCCTATGATGCAGCTCACTCTCTCCCTGCCTTCCCCCTCTCAATGCTCTCTCCTGCATATTAAACACTGGGTTCAGTAAGGGACACAGCTTTCTGGATTCTCTAATGGAGAAGCATCCTTTTTCTATTCCAAGTACATTATGTAACTGTGTAAACGATGGAAGCCAATTCCTCTGCCATGCCCTCGAGCAGCATTCATCTAATGTAAACGGCCATGGAAAAGTCTGCTGCTGCACCACACGTGATCCCAGTCTCGGAGAAACTTAGTTCAGATTTGCCACACCTCACAGCCTTAACCATTTCGTTATAACTTACCAATTCAGTAGGGAAAAAAAAATCTATTTTCATTGTGTCTGGTTCCAAAGTAATAAAGTAAACTCCCTACAGTCATAGCTGATTTTTACATGAAAGATTTAGCTTGACTAATTTCAGGAAAACAGTTTGGGTTGAATCTCTAACAAGATTCGTGCTGATATTTAGAAATAAAACAGAAGCTTACAGTATATGCATTTATTGTCTGTCAGAGCAGAACTTTACATATCTGAACCGCCTGACCATATATTGCAGTTTACATGCTAGCACTTCCAACTATGATTTTGCAAGACAGTAAGCAATGTTTCCTTACTCCCTGTAAAAAATAAACAATGGCCCACAAGAAAACCTTCAAACAACCACACAACCCCCTATTAAAAAATGCTTTAAATCATAGTGTCCACTAGCAAATACAGGGTTAAAGACAAATAAAGTTCCAAGGAGTGGATTCTTGTGTAGCAATTTTTCTCCATATAAAAGGGTCATTCATTCAACCCTTGAGTGTGTGCTTTGGAGTTTTACAAATCCTATAATCTCTAGTGGCCTCTGATTCTTGTGGTGCAAGTTCACAAAAAAAAAAAAAAAAAAACAAAACCAAAAAAACCTAAGTTATGCACTGGCTTGGCAGGGAAAGTCTTTTAATGTAGTTACTTTTCCTTTGTGAAATGGAAAAAAAAAATAAAACCAACAAGAAAACCAAACACAAACAACCTCCCAAAAAAGAGAAAACACAAGAGGAAGAAACTGCCAAGAAGAAACTAGAAGCTGAGCTTTCCCCTTACTGGTCCAGTTTGTTCACCTATGGGAAAGATGGTGTTGCAGTATAGAGTAATGGGCACAAGAGGCAGGCAATGCATGCTACTGTGGCTTTTGTGAGTAAAGAATCACAAACGAAAACTATTCAATATGTCCTTGTAAGAAGTCACTAAGATTTCTAGATCTGGTAGTAAAAAAAAGTAGTTTCATTGAGATTGATGCAAGTTCTGCCAGTAAATATTAATCTCAACTTAGTTGTTATCAACTAAGTAAATTACATGCACAAATCTTTAAAATAAAGTTAAAACTGTGTATTATTTTTGGCACTTTCAGTTACTCTGCTGAGATTTTTAATGCCATTTGAATGCTAAATCCATACCAGTGTTTTTTCACAGATTAAACAACATTTTTTAATGATAAATTTAAGGCTTTAGCAAACTGAAGGGGTAGGGTTTCTATTAAATAGCTTCACATATCTACAGAGGTGTCTCTCTGGGGACAAGTTACACTTCTTCATGGTCGTTTCACAGAAATAGAAAACTTCTGGATGATGGGTTATTCCTAAAGCCAGCTGGGTAAAGATGTTCAAAAAATGAAGCAATAAGGTAGATATTCAGTAAATAACAAGCATTTTTACACATACCATCTCTTTCAAGGAGACTAAACTCAGCACATCTGGGCAATTAGTTTTAGATTTTGACTTTAGGCCCTGATCAGGTGAAGGATATCAAAAAGCAGTAATGAGAAGAAGGCATTTTTCATTAGTTTTTGTTCTCCCTGTAATGGAGTCATAAGGTACTGTTTGAAAATCACTGTTTTATTTCTCAATTACATTAATATTAAAAAAAGAAAGGTCAAAACCTTGAATGGCAGAGTCAGCTTTTCAAAAAACAGATTATTCACGTGCGTTTTTCTTCAAGTCAGCTTTGACTTTGATGAAACAATACAAGGATGGAAGGCATAAATACCACTTCGATTACCAGTACCCCAAATACTGGTCAATATACTTAAGAGTCCACTAAGTTGGGGTTTTTAAAATTTTCTTAAGTTAGTTCAATCTTTTCTTTTTCTTTGTAATTATTATTTAAGTTTTTTTAGATGTTGCTGTGTTTTGAAACAACTGAGTGCTGAGATTCCAGAATAATGGAGATCAAGGCATGCTTGGAAATCATCCAGGTGCCACAATTTTCACCTAAACAACTTGCTGAGCGGGTCAGCAATTTGAGGACTGTGATACTGCTGAGTATGAAACTAGAAACTAGTTACTGAGAGGCTATAAATCACAACTAAAATTTAGGACCTACTAAAGAGATTAAGAAAAAGAAGCATGTGATACTTTTGGCATCCGCAGTGCAATAGGGACATTGCTTATAAAGGAAAAATTGTTAGAGCATTAAGGCTCTTTTCGCCAAGATAAACCTAGTACTGTAGTTTGCTTTGTGGTTTATAAAGTCTCTGCTTTATGGTTTATAAAACCTGATGACCAAAGTCAGGAAGCAGTCCAAACAAATGTTCCAGGGTTAGGCAAGTACTTCAAAAGTTCCGGGAGCTGATGGAAGAAATGTTATATGAAAGGAAAAAAAACCCTAGTAACTAGTGCAAAGAAATGCTGATATAGTTCTAAATGATGACTATGAGGCTATTTTTATTTCCCTGAAAGATATCTGAAAATACTGAAAACAGTTTTATCTGGTTTGTGTGTGTGTATTTATAGATACATCTTCATACAAAACGTAGAAAGAAATCAGTTAAATGCCAAAGATTGGATCAGTCATAGTAATAGTGATGTAGCTGTTCAGCATTGCTATAGGAATACACAGATAAGAAGAAATAAACACAGAGTATATCTATCCTGTTAAATAAAGGAGACTAGGGAGCAAACTGGAGCGCTAGCCATCGCAACTGCGGAAGCGTCTGCAGCATTATAACCAGCTCTCAGCAGGACTCAATCCCAGCACAGCTCTGTGAGAAACTGGAGAAAAAGATTATTGGTTCAAAAAAATTCAAGTGTGTGTTTGGGGGGCGTAGGGCAAGGAACTCACTGAGCAAGGACCAAGAATTTGCAAGCACACAGGGCTGTTCATGTCAGGGTCCCTTTCCAAAATTGACATGAATGTCACCATAATGGTGCCCTGTGCTGTTCCCTATCAGCACTTCTCCAGCAGGCTTACCCTGGTATCCTAAAACAGCTTTAGCATCCTTGAGGACCAGGTATGCCCAACCTGAAATTCAACATGCATCCTTTTTTTCATTCAACAAAACCCCTCTTTGATGGTTTGCAACACAGCCTTCAGATCAGTTCAAAATGTTACTAATATCTTGTACAGGAGTACCAGATTGGACTCTAAGGAAATCCACAGGGCAACACTGTGTGGAGTGGACAGAGCCAGTCTGCTCCAGAGGGACACAGTCTCAAATTACCCATGTATGAACCATGCTGCAGGACTTTTTTTGGTGTAAATAATTTATTTATTCCTAGTTGAATATATGATAGAGGATACAGTTGTTCACAAGCAATAGCAAGAGTTCTACTCTGTTTGACTCACTACATTCACTACACAACTCAGCAGTAAAGTTAAAAAAAAAAAAAAAAAGCATAGAAGCACACAAAATTTAAGTCAACAGAACCCTGATCACTACTTAGTTTTAGGTCCTTGTTTTAGACAAATAAATTAGGAGGCCTTCAGTTACTCATTCTAAGCAGTGGAAAAGGTCTGGTGCAGCCCCATATTTCTGAGCAACATACTTCAGAATTCTTGAGAACTGAGAGCTTGAGAGAGCAAGCCAGTAAGAACATGTGAGAAGAAATGTAACAGAACAGAAGAGGAAGCAAAATCTATGTTTGAAATGCTGAACAATACAGTGAGGTGTTGATAGCCTGTGGAAAGAAAAAACACCCTTACAAACCTGCTAAGTGAACTACTGTGATCTTTTTCTCTCAACAGCTGGATATGAGAAAAAAAATATATTTAGATGATAAATTGAAAGCAAGAGCAGAAGAGCAAAGTTCGTGAAATGCTGTAGGAAATTCTAAACAATTTTTGTTCTATCCACTTTTCTAGTATACCTGCTCTTCTTACTTATGCTTGAAACTTTCAAGATCAGAATGTTTTATCATCAGTCCCATATATTTCTACAGTGTCTTTTCCCTACCACCTTAGTAAACAAAAACCTCACAATTAGAATCCCTCAAGAAGTTCAGAGCATATACATATGCAAGAGTTTGACTTTTAAGATTATGTTCAGATTTATTATCCTTCTAATTGTTACCTACTTCACATTTTTTGCTTCATATTAATCTGACTACAGTCCTTTAGATACTTCTTGAACAATGAAACTGAAATTAATCCTTATGTACTACAATTTGGCTTGCTTCCACAGGAAAAGAGGTAACAGTATTCGACCATAGAGCCTTTTAAAGGATTACATTCCTAATTATTTAAAAAAAAAAATTGATGTAAAAGGAGAGCCTAAGGAAATACATAAAACAACACTTCAGTTTTTACCTTCACATCACTGCACAAAAAGTACCAAATCCTACTTCAGACATGAAGAAAGGAGGAGGAAGAGAATCCTACACAACTGATAAATTAAACTTCTTGACTTAAAACCTTTGTTAAATGAATGCTTAAACAGTAAAGCATTATACAATGAATGTGTGTTGTGGGTGTGATGAGGGGGTGCAAGTGAAGGACAACTGAAGTACTTCTCTGGAAAACAAGAGTAAAAATAGCTGTATTCCTATCCTTTCTCCCAATCACAGTGATTTGATATCAAATAAAAAACATACAGTATCTCCTCCCCTGCAATAGTCACTATATGCACAATGACATATATTTCAGGACACATGGGATTAGATTTTCATGTTTATCCTCTTAGTGCTAGAAGAGAAAACTAACTCCCCCAAATCCATTTTTTTAGCTGGTTAACACTTGTCGTATGAGGGTTGAGAACAAACTACTTAAAATTCTGTTTAACCCTCATAAACATTATCAAATACTGACTAGAGGGATTCTGATTAAATAAAAAGAATTGTCAAATCTGGCATCACATGATCATTTTCGTACACTATGGAAGCCTCATTGAGTTCAACAATTTTAATCTTAACTTTCTATAAGAATTTCAAGGAAAAGCCCTTAGGCTTGATCAGCCCTCAAATGCTTTTACTCTTACTAACTCTAAGGCAGCTGCTCAGGTATGTCTGATGGAAGATTTGGGCCTTCAATGATATATATTCACACAGATTAAAATAGCAATAGGCACTTTTAGATAGCTATATACAAAGAATATACATCTGAAATAGCCAAGAAGAAATTAGTGAATATGTTGCTCTTAATCATGGAAAACCTCTGCAAATATGTTTATAAACAATGCTCTACTGAACATACTTAAAAAACTGGGCATGTTGTTTAGGCATTTTGGTCTATAGCACTTCAAAATATACTTTTAACTTTACAGCTTTATTGAATATGTTATAGAGAAATAGATTTCGCATTCTATTTTTATAGCCTTGCTACAACAAATCCATAGTTTCTTTCCAGGTGCCATTCAGTCCCAATCCAGTTGCAATGATTGTTGCACTTCTCAGAAACACGTCAAACTAGACATAATTCTATATATCCAAATGTAGCACATCTCTCTTTTTCTTGTAAATGTTTGAAACATTTTAAAGAATTCTTTTTCTCACTAAGCTGAGTTGATTGTAAAGGAGGTTAAGACAAGGAACGAACAGTGGAAGTGGATAGTTTTGTGCTGCTTTTAGTCAGCTGAAGGGAAAAGCGTCACTGTAGTAATTAGGTCTCCTGATAAGAGAGAGAGTCTCCTGAAAGGTTGACTGGAGAAGGTAACCTTGACTTACTATTTGTAACTAAAGTACTATGTATATTTACTCTTCTTTAGTTATAATTTCCTTTTGTGTTTAAATCTTGTCATAAGCACAAATGTAACTCTCCTGAGTTCACGGAATACTTAGTCCAAAGACGACTTTCACCCTGTTTTATTTATCTTATGTCTTATGTCTTGAGTGTAGAACCTCTACAACTGCCTTGAAAGGACATATATATGACTCCAGTTTTACAGACTGAAAGAATAGATATATCAGATATACCAGTACAGATATGACAGATTTTCTATGCTTACATTTCATTGTAGTAAAGTTAAGTTTTTTTTTTTTTATTTTATTTTTTTATTTTATTTTTTTTTTAAGGAAAATAAAAAGCTACCTAGTTAAACAGCTTAGAATACAGTGATGTGAGAAATCCCTCAGAATTCAGTAATGATATGTTTGTCTTTCTGCACATCTGCTCAAATTCCAAGTCATGATGAAGAACCTATAAAAATTCTAAGTCAGTGGGAGAGAGAGACACATTCATAAGTGCTAATGCACTGCTGAATCAGTATTTTCACTACAGACTTTTTATGGATAAGAAAGTATAGCAGTTATAGTTGCAATTTCACAACTGGGACATGGGAACCTATGGGCAACAAATACAACCAAGGAGGCAGCCCTGGCATGTTGCCTGTAGCTTGTTATCTTCATACTTTGTTCAAATCTCACAAAGAATGAAGGGTGAACCTGGCCTTTGCTGATGTCAATTGAAAAGTTTGTCACTTACTTGAAAGGTTCAGAATTACTTATCTTTCTATTCTTTGTGGTTTTAAAAGAATCTTTCCAGTTAGGAAGCAAAACCTTTTTTTTGTCTGATAGATGGCCCTAAGCAGTAAATCAAAGAGAAGAGATCCATAGTACTCATTAATTTGTTGGATCTGTTCAGCTTGAAACCAATATATAAAACTTTAAAGTGGTCATTACTTTTGACTTCTGTAGCAATCAGGAAGTAAGAGCAAGAAGTTTCTCTGATGAAGAAGAAAAGATGGTTCTCAGTGAGAAGAAAAATAATGGAAAAGAAGTGTGTAGAAGAAGAAAAATAAAATTCAGTCTTTTTTTTTTCTCAGGATAGAATATTTTTAACTGTGCTATGTGAAACCTAACAATACTTTCCAACCTTTCCGATATTTTACTATAGTCTGGTAGAACTCATTTTAAAAAAAAAAAATCAGTAATTTTTCATGAATAATCAAATTCATTATAAATATTTAAATATTGAAAATAAAATAGATACCATATTAGAACTGGCTGGTTATGAGCCAGCAGTGTGCCCAGGTGGCTATAAAGGCCTAAGAGATTCTGACCTCTGTAAAAAATAATGTGGCCAGCAGGACCAGAGAAGTGATTGTTCCTCTGCACTCGGCACTGGTCACACCTTGAGTATTGTAATGTGTGCAGTTTTGGGCCCCTCAATTCAAAAAAGACCCTTGAGGTGCTGGAGCTTGTCCAGAAAAGGGTTTAGAGACTGAGTCCTGTGAGGACAAGCTGAAAGAGCTGGGTTTGTTTAGCCTGGAGAGGAGGAGGCTCAGGGGAGACCTTATCACTCTCTACAACTGCCTGAAAGGAGGGTATAGCCAGGTGTGGGTTGGCCTCTTCTCCCAGGCAACCAGAGAGAGGACAAGAGGACACAGTCTTAAGCTTTACCAGGAGAGGCTCAAGTTGGACATCAGGAAGAATTTCTTCACTGAGAGGATGGTTAAGCATTGGAATGGGCTGTACAAGGAAGTGGTGGAATCACCATCCATGGAAGTATTAAAGAAACTCCAGGGTGTGATACTTAATGCTATGATCTAGTTGGCATGATGGTGATCGGTCTAACATTGGACTCTGTGATTTTGGAGGTCTTTTCCAACCTGAATGATTCTATTAGGCTAAAAAATGTCAATAGTTTTAGAGTAAATCCAAGGTCATATTCTTTCTTTGTTTTCTAAGCAAGCCTTCAACTGATATCACCGAGTGCATATTTCTCTGTTGAGGAATGTATCTCTATATCATCCCAAATTTATATCCAGTTTGCATACAGTGATTGAACTGATATTGATGGGTCTGTAATATGGCTATGTGTACTACTGGGCAATGAGGAAGGGAGTGAAATTCAAAACAGATAGATGAAAAGCCTTTGAAGACATAAAAAAAGCCAATTGATCACTAGATGAAATTTTTGTCATCTATTTCAAAATGCAGCAGTAGGTGCACTGCTGTTCTGCTAGTCTCAAGTTGGAAGTTAGCTTGGCACTGTATTCATCCGTGAAGTTTTCTTCTGACCCACAACACTGGAGTGATCCTGGACAGAACAAACTGATACTGGACATTGCCCCTTTACCTCAGGTACGTCTGATGAACTAGAAGAACCCGTGGAGCTTGGAAAATTCGTTCCCATAGGAATGACTATTGCCATCTTTTACCTTTGTTATTTTCATCTTTTTTATCATGTCTGACAGTTTTGGTTACAGAGAGTTTCTTCAGACACTGGCCAAAAGAGATGAGTATGTACTGTGCAAATATACACAGAATATTCTAATATAAGATTCACTTAGTCCTTGGTATGATTCTTATAATGAAATAGAAAACACGTCTTTAAGGTACCTTTCCCCAAAATCTCAGCATATATTCCTTTTTGGCTAGCATTAAAAAACAATGAGGTTTTATATATACATAATATATACATATCATTATAACATTTAAACTGTCACATTAAAGTTCTGCTATATTAAATCACATCACAAGTAGGAAGCAAATGAATGATTCAAGATCAAGCATACAAAAATAAGCAGCTAAAGATTTGCAAGGGACAATGAGGAAATTGTCAACGTAATTCTTCATAATACCAGCCTCGCAACCTTATTTAAAATAACTGTGCAGGGATTGTACGTAAAACACAAAAATGCAAGAATTATGGTGGGACTAATGATTGCTTTTTCTGCAGAGAATGCACATTTTTCAAAAGAACCAGGCTGACACACTGGAGTGGGAAGAAGCATCTCTTAGATTGTTTGAGTTGCCATAAAGGGTAATAAATGTTGAGTGAGGCACACCCACACATAGATCACTTTTTTGTTTAAAATATTATTTTTCTCTGGAGTTTTGTATCTGCTGTTAAAGTAATGGATTCTTCATTTGAACAAGGCTGTCAGGTCATTAAATATCACTACTCAGAGATACCCAGGACAAAATACATTGTTGCCTTATCTTCATGGTAAAACAATTTGATACATGTGAAACTAGGCTTTGCACCCAATCTACAAATGAGAAAACTATGGCATACAATTCTATGAGATAAGGAGTGACGAATAACATCTTAAACCATTCTCAACAAACACCTTTATGTAAGCTAAATAGCTTTGCTGCCCAGTTTATTCCTCATGTCCTCATTCCCTAATTTTCATTGCTACACAAATCTCTCTAAACCAATTAAACATTTCCAAAAGAAAACTTGTGTATGGTTCTGAGCAGAGTTTTGTCCAGGGATCATTTGTATAGACATGACTACATTATTTGCTTCCTTTGCCCTGCACAGTTCTCTAACACGCTTTCCACAGGTTGTCTGCCTGCAAACATTCCTGCCTGCCCTCAGGACCCAACTAAGAAGAGGCCACCCTCACACTCCCTTTTGTGCTTTAAAATTATCATGCTGAGGACTGCACTACACCGTATTTCCAACACTTTGACCTGAGAAAGCACACAAAAAATGATTGCTTTGTCTTAGGGTGACATAGGCATTACAGAGAGCCAGAATTGTGTGCTATGTAGCATGGATACAATAAGTCTGGTCTGGGAGGAGGTCGCCATGAGTGATGTCCTCCACACGAGCCGCTCTGCATTGTTTGGCATGGGATCAGCCCCTTGGGGTGAGTGCAGGTGGAACCAACTGCTAGAAATGAATCCAAGGTGAAAGCAGCACTACACTACAGAGTGTGGCAGCTGAAACAAGATTTCTGCTACCGGCTCTCTTTGTAATGCTACCATGAAAGTTTTCCATCTTGAAATTCTGGAGATTTTCTATTAAATATAAATATTCGTGTGTGTATTCAACATCACTGTAATCAACACCTCAGCTGCACACACTTACAAAAAGAAAACAAAACAAACCAAAATAAGCACATAAAGAAATAAAGGCTACTATATTGCACTGCAGCTGAGATTTCTAAGACACCTTGAAGTAATTCCACCACTGTCTACATTCAAATGATACATGAGGAGAGTATAACACATACATACATAGAGAATGTGTAAACTTACCAATCTCATCCTCAAAGTACCTATAAAGCTATCAGATGAGGGGGGTATGAAGTAAACCAGTCCTGGTTTCTTCATGCCCATTCACTTTTAGAAGCAGTGAAAGGCTCATCACTAAAGGAATGCTAAAACATGACAAGACACAAATTTATACACTCAGAAGAAACCCTGACTTACTCTAAAGGTATGTATACAATTAGATGCATAGCTAGCTGTAATGGAAGAGTATCAGAATAGAATTAAAAAGAAGATGAAATCTTACAGAGTGTAAGTGTCTGATAACAATCTGAATCTGCAAACAAAAATTGCCTGGCATTTTGCAGTATGAACATCCCAACTGAACCTTCCCTTTGCTGTTCCCCAATACCTCTCTGCCATCTATGGGATAGCTTTCATTTAATGTCTCAGTGTAGACCATGGCAAGGATCACAAAACAATTCTCCAAGTCTAAATGGAGCCTCAAGTGCTACTTGGTTTTGTGCTTCTCCCACCAATAAGAACTGCATTATGTGACATACCCCATGGACCCATCTCTTATGGTACCAGCACTCCCAGGACAGCGACCACATTCAGCATTAAAAGAAGCACTTGTCCTGCTCCACTCTGGGCAGAAAAGCTGCATGTCCTCACCATGAGTCCATTGCCCAGTATCCGCAATGCTATTTCTCACAGATAATGAGTCGGACAGAACAAACTACAGGAATACAAGGATCAATAGCAAAATGAAACACAACAACCAGAAAATAAGCCATATGGAAGAACACTAAATAATATAGTGCCATCTACCAAACTGAAAACGCTAGTGACATGATCAGTCTCTTCAAGTACTTCCAGTATAATACTATATAAAAGAAAGAAGGGATTTATTTAGTCTAGAAAACAGTAAGGACAGGGCATTGGCCAAAAGCAAAGAACAGAAAAGTGGTGGCAGTAAACAAGAAAAGGGTATTAACTTAAAGATCAATTTGTTGCAGAAATAAGCTCCTTAAGGGCATTTGGTCAAGGCACTATCACTGTAAATGCTATAGCCAAGGCTAGATAAATCATTACTTGCAATGATGTGACATGGTTTTGCAAGGGGCTGAGTAACTGCCCAGTCTGATATTTTTTAGCATTATTATTACACAAATGATATCATAGATATAGCTCTCTTGTCCCTAGGTTTCACATTGTGTTTGTAAAGCAGGTCTAAAAAAATATCAGAGATGGGAGACACACTAGTAATTTAACTGTCCAGCTGCTTATGTTTTTAACATCTCAAGAATTTACTTACATTTTTAACATCTCATTGCAATATTGCCGAGACTCCAATTTTACACCAACTTGTCATGCACAAGAATTGAACTATTTATCAACACCAGATAGATGACAACCACAAATTTTATTGTTTTAAAGTAACTTTTTTTGAGCATGTCTATTTCTTATGAAGATGCTATCTTTGGATTTTTTTAAAATGCTTCTGAGATATGGAAAAGAATGATTATAGAAGTATAAGCTGTTAAGGAACAACCATTAAGAAGGAAGCAAATTTCTTAATTTGTGGATAAAAATTTGTAGATGACCCATTACTTCAGCAACAATTTTTTGAATGAAACAAAAGGGAAATCTGAATCCACTGATGTCCTGATTAACATATGTGAATTTCTTATTTAAAAAAAAGACAATCACAAAATTCCTTTGACACTAACAAGATCAGGTTTTCATTAAATTTCATGAACATAATCTCCCATGAGTGTACAGATTAAAATGATAGGATTAAATAAACAAAAAACAAATTGTGTAATGCTATGAATTTATGCTCCTAGTAACAACTAAATCTATTATGTTGAATAGGCTATTAAACAAATCTAGCCAACATTGTGTTGTGCCTTCTTTTGCAGAAAGTCTGATTTCAAATGCACTTTTTTGGTTACAGCAATAGGAAATGACATAGAATAGGGATCAAATGAAAGTGTCCACATGCCAAGACATTACCACACAACCACGAAGGTAACACAACTGCCTGGACTGTAACTGTGTTGTGTTAGTATGACAGCAAAGCTTATTTTACAGACTCCAGAGCCTGCAAAAGCCTAGTACCAGCAGCTAATAACTAACAGCACAATGCTGCAATGCCACGGGGCTTGCTAGGATCATTGAAGACCATATTTGGGGACTTTTCACACAGATGATAGATGAGTTTTTTTCTTTCTACTAAACATGTGGGGTTACCCTGACTTCAAAGCAATATTTTCCTCAACAGTTCTCTCACGGTGCAGTGACCAGAATATAGCAAGAACTAATTTTTAATCCTTTGAAATAATACATTATGATCACTTCTTGGCAACAACGTCATGTAGGAAGACCCGGCATATAACTGTCCCCAAAACTTATGCTCAAGTAGCCATTAGCCTAAATACTATTAACTGAAAGAAAATTCATTTTCTTATGGTCTTTGTGTGTGACTTGCAAACAAATGCCCTAGTCCTTAATCTTGCATCAGGTTTCAATATTTGTGTCCTGGTTTCAGTTAGGATAGATTTAATATCTGTTCAGTGGCTCTTACAGTGCTGTGTTTTGCATTCAGAATGAGAATGGTGTTGATAACACACTAATGTCTTGGTTTTTGCTAAGTGTTTATCCTAAGTGAAGGATTTTTTCTTCTATCATGCTCTGACAGTGCGGAGGAACACAAAAGAAACTGGGAGGAAACACAGTTGGGACATGTGACCCCCAACTGACCACAGGGATATTCCACACCACAGAATATTATGCCCAGAACTGGAAGTAGTTACCCAGAAGGCCAGTCTGGGTTTGGGATGAGAGGGTCTGGCATTAGTCAGCAGGTGGTGAGCAATTTCACTGTTCATTACTTACTTGTTTACTTTTTGTTATCATTATTATTATTTAACATTATTATTGTATTTTACTTTGTTTTCAATTATTAAATTATTCTTATCTCAACATACAAGTTGTACTTCAATTCTCCTTCCCATTCCACTGGGATGGGGGAGGACAGTGTGTGTGCTTAAACCACATTTGTGTCTTTATATGGTCCAGATAATTTGTTACAGGTGTAAAACATTAACTTGGTGTCATAGAAAGCATTTGTTGCAATCTCTTTTCCTAAATACATTTTAGAAATGTAATAAAAATAAGTGTTAACAAAAGTATATGGAACCTAGATGCTGGAAATAAGTAATGTATCCTGGATATGGTAAATTTGTGACTTAAGACTACTAATTCTGTGAAATTAAAAATGCTATTATAAAGTAACCTTAATAAGTGTTCTTGTTTCCATTCCATGGGGGGGCTTACCTTAAACAATTGTGTACTGAAAAGGTGAACTTGGATTGATGATTCAAGTTAGTGATTAATTTAGAATGTGGGTATTTTGGGGTTTTTTTGGTTTGGTTGTTTTTTCTGTTTTGCTGTTTCAGGTACCTCTTCCAGAACAAAAACATTATTGTATGCAGTTGATATTCTAAAGCATGCTTTTTTCTTTCAATATAACAGGCTCAAAATGGCTTCTATCATCTCTTACCTGCGCTGTGTTGCCTGATACTTACTCCAGCATGTGCACAACTCCCACTACCACTGGAGAAAAGCAGTACTGAAAATGTTATTCACAGTTCTCGGCAACCTGGACAGATGTACACCAAAGAGATTACAGCACACAAGGACACCAGACAAGAGGCTCTACAGTCCATTAGCTTTCACATGGACTTAGTAGTTCAAAGGATATGTTGTGGCTAAACATATGGAAGGTTCAAATCTCAAAAAGGTGTTTTAATAAATTGTAACAAATATTTTGTTGCAGTGATGGGGAAATGGTAGGGCACTGTTGCAAACTGAAATAAACAGTTTGGGTAGGAAAAAAGCATAAAGAGGTTTAGAAGAAAAGGAATAATGAATTAGATATGGGAGCAACCAATAACCAGGAACAAGAAGACAGAAGTTTATGGAGTCTTGGAACTGCCAAGACTTTGAAGTCTTGCCTAGATGTGTGATTTCATTTGCCAGCGTGGTGAAGAAACCTCCTTCAAGTATTTCATAGTTAGTGTTCCTCTTGATTTTACTTAGAAGTCCATCACTAAGCTAGTGTAAGTTTCCCCTCACACACATCTCACACATTTGGCTTCAGAAGTGCTTATCATGATTAGAGCAAATCTGAACAACTCTGTGTAGTCTCAAATCTGTTTCCCTTAACTTAATCAAGGAAATGTATCAAATCTTCTTTAGAAAACTGATCACAAGGTGAATTGGACAGATTTTTTTTTCACATTCACTGTAAAAATTATAAAACAATTAATGCGTATTGTATTTTTTCTCTCCTTTTAATCATGGTGTCCAAGTAGATGTGAACATATAGCCATGAGTTATTTTTTCTTGGGAAAAGTAAAAATAAAAGTTGTCCTACTGTTGTGGGTTAACCCTGGTGGGCAGCTAAGCACCACACACCTGCTCACTCACTTCCCCCATCCAGCCTTCACTGGGATAGAAGAAGAAGAAAGGAAAAAATAAAAGAAAAATAAACCACTTCATATCAAGATGTTTAAAAATAAATAAATTATTAAGAAAAAGAAGAATATAGAAGGAATTTTTTAATAAGTAGAAGAAGAGAGAAGATGAAAACAAAACAAAAATTATGCAACAGCACTCACTCACCACATCCCAAGGGCAAACAGATGTTAGGCCAGGTCCAAAGGAAAAGATGGCTAACCTCCTAAAACTTCCACTTTCCCTTTTTATTGCTGAACATGATGTTGCATGGTATGGAGAATCTTTTCGGTTAGGTCAGGTGATCTGCACAGGTATTTCAACTCCCAGCCTATTTATCACTGACCAATCTATTCACTGGAGTGAGGTGGGGAGAAGGGAGCAGAGTGAAAAACAGATAGCCTTGCAAACAGCATTCAGTAAAAGATAGAATATTAGTGTCCTATCATTATTGTTTTGGTCAAAAATCTAAAACACAGCATCATATGAGCTGCTATGAAGAAAATGAAAAACACATTCCAGCCAGAACCAGTGTACATATACAATATCAATAGTTACTAACTTAAATTAATTTTGAGCAGAACATACATTGGGTATTTCCTTTCAAAATCAGCACAGCTATGATTTTAAACAGGGGTATCAAGGTTGTATTTTACAAATTTTCCATCTACTTTCATATTTTAAAATAGCTGAATTCAAACTGAGGTTGTCATTTTTGTGGGGTGCTGGGAGGTGGGGAGGCAAAGAAAATCTTTGGAGACAGAAAAACTGTAACAAAAAGTTTTCAGGTTAAATTTTTGCAGATTAATAAATAAATGAAAGAACTGCATTTTAATATTTTAATCTTGGCAATTAGGCCCGTTAGCCTCCCTTTCTGATGGCTCTAAACCATACACAGTATGATATAATTGCGAGTGCTCTCTGATGTTGCACTGCATAAATTATCAACTTAGGTTGATAGCTGTCACACAGAAATAAAGATAAAGCCTATATATTTTAATTAATACATTTATGAAATAAGAATTAGGAGATTACCAACTAAATTGAAAAGTTAACCTATAATTATCATAGTTTTAAATGACAAGTTAAATGTATAATCAATTAAAAGCCTAATTCATTAATATAAGGAGAATTTCAGCAACTTTTTTTTTTCTGCATTTGTAGTTCTTTAATTATAAAAGAATAGGTCAAATTATCTTGCTTTTCAATGATGTTCTTGTAAAAGTTACATGAAATTAATGTGCAATTAAAGAAAGATGAAATGAACTTTTAGCTTTGCAGGGCACTTATGTGGCTCCTAAGAGAATAAATTAGGGAGTAAAAGCCAAGGGCTTTATGTCAGCATGGAAATTGATTACTGCTAAGCAAAAGAGTATTAAGCAATGAATAAACTAGAAAAAGTGTGAGTTTTAAATTTTTTATTTTAGTGAAATTCATCAAAGTTACCATCAAAGCTGGCAGAACTGTCTTACTTAACCTAAGCAGAATTTTATCATACATAGTATCTTGCACCTTTGTGTGATCAGCTAAATCAAGCCTTAGATGTTTAGATACTGTGAGTGAGTACTCACTGACTATAACAGGAGCTTTCACGCCTCTCTTAGATGTGGGCACCAAATTTAAAGTACTTAGTGTTTTCTCCATATGTATACATACCTTTAAATGTTTCTATTTCTATTTGTATTCTTTGGGTTCATCCCTCAAAACTTTATCCTGGGTTCTGCTGGCAGCAGCAACATGGATCAAGAATTGTATGAAACATCCCCACTCCCTGACTGATTTCAGCACTCCAGCTCTTGGTCATAATTTTTAAGAACGATGACACTAAGCTTGTTCCCTTAGGAACACCAAATTCCTCATTTACATCCAGAATGTTCTTGACTATCATGTTTTGCATGAAGACATGACAGAGGAACATTCACCACAGTTAAAAATAGCAATTTTTAGATGCAATATAAAATTTACATATTTCCTAGGAATTACAAAAATCACAGTGATAGTGTCAGTGATTGAAAGGATTTAGTCACTCAGATGTTACTATTTTCTCTTATAGTTTTCTCTTAAAATTATATCAGTCCCAGCTGGTACTTCTTTTTTTTTTTTCAATCCACTTTATGCTTAAAAATTTAGAGCACTATAACTAAAATAAGTAAATGACTTTGAGAAAATCCAGGGTGAAATATCATTATAGAAATAAGAACTAGCAATTATATTGTTGGATAATAGTATTAAGCAGCTTGTCAGCTAAATAATGTAAGCATTTATCAAGGAAACTTTTTTTTTAAAGAATATCCAAAGCAACAACCTCAGAAAGATACAGTTGTTTGGAAGATCCAAGGGAAGAATTTCATTTAGATAAGCTTTTCACATTTCATAGATTTCATATGACAGTACTTAGGTATTTTGATTATTTGAGAGGCCCTACTCATAGTATCTATCAAATTTTTAAAAGTATTGAATAACATTACAAAATGTGTTTGCTATCTACATAGAATAAATATTTCATTTTGTTTACTCTCGTCTATTTTTGTCTTAGAAAGGGATTGGTATCTCAGGCTGAGCTTTCGTGACCCCAGATGAATAAATAGGACAGCAGAGAGCTATATTCATAACCTTTAGATCCCTGAATTTACGCTTCAATGAAACATTTTTTGCCAGAGAAGGAATTAAACTAGAAACTGCTTCTTAAGGAAGCGATAGAGAAATCCATTAAGTCTCGGCTGGATTCCTTGGTGTTTCAGGGAATGTCAACAAATTAGCTTTTATTATTTGTGCCTCAAACAATTACAAACTCAGCAATGTTTAGAATATAACGTAGTGAACTGAAAATGCAAAAGAACAATTTAAATGAAAATATTTAAGGTAATATAATGAAAATAGAATTAAAATACACATAGCAATGCTCTAATCTCAGAGCTACTGAGTTCAACATCTATTTCAGAAAGGGCAACTTCATCTCATTTGTTGGGAGAGGAGAAGTAAAAAAAGAAGCACATTGGTGAAGGCTTTAATTCTTCACTTTGAAAAAGCAAATGAGTGCTTAACAACTTCCTTTTGGCAACAAATTCAAAAAATAGTTAACTAAAAGTATGATTAGCTTTCTTTAATGGCTGTCACCCAGATCTTAAATCTTGCATTCATCTTCTTACCCCAGTTTCAAAATGAAATCAGCTGTGTTTTTGGAATTCAAGCTGAGAACATATTTGAACATGCCTTAGAAGGGAGCATCTGCTGGCCTTACTCTTTTCCAGCACAGGGTGTCAAACTTATGATCAGAAAGGAATTAAAGAAAATGCATTTTGTGTATGGAAAGGGTAATTTTCACTTTCTTTCATTAGCTTTAGACTTTCCACTGTTCATTTCTTTTTAATGTCTTGCCTAACCATTTATGAGATAGAAAGAATTAAAATTCCTTATTCACCTGCTCTACACTGCTTGTTTCCTCTTTAACTATCTCTTTTTAAAAATCTGCTTTTCTATTGCAGCCGTTAACAGACTTGCCTTAATGGAACAAAAAAGTCAGAAATGGAAATATATATTGCCTTAAATATTATAGTTTTACAATGACACAACATGACAAACTTCTGGACATCCCAGGCAAATCACAATCCAAAATTACAAACGTCTGTCAAAATAGTTTCAGCATTGCTTCAGTATAGGATTTATTGCATGGTTTGAAGATACAGGACTCCACTATGACTTAACAGTTTACGAGTAAACCAATGTCTGCAGTAAGGAGAAATTCACCATTACATGTAACAAAATGTTAAGCTGCAGCACATGAGAGGCTAAAAAATAAGGAAAATCTAACAACGTAATCCTTCAAATCTCGTCACTGTTAAACTCTAATAGGAGTATTACTGATGCACTTAGGGATCATTGAAACACCATACTGAATAGGACAACAGCATCAATAAAAATGAAACATATTCAATATGTTTATTTCTTATTTATTGAAAAACTAGACTGCTGAACATGCATGTAAGAACATGTAGAATACATAAAGTTTTTAGGAGTTGTATTTAAGTATGTGTTCAAGCTCATGTGCTTACTGAAGCATACTCAGTGCCTATAAATATGCATATTATTTAAACATCAGTTCCACATCTCTCAAAACCAAGATTATCCTGACATTCATAAGAGAAGCTCTTTCATTCCAGGTTAAATTATAAAATATCTGTATTTTAGTGGGATGATAATTGTAATATTCCAAATGGAAAGGATAACATTTGAACTGAATATTCAGATAAAATTAAAAAGTGTCTGTTACCCATGAATTTTAGCTGTGGGCTGGTAATAGAGATGTTTTTCAAAAAAAAAAGAGGTAATCTGATGTTTTCCAAGTTGTTACTTCATTGCTGATAATGCTGCAAGCTCTACAAATAGTAACAAACAAATCCCTATGTTCTCCTATGGTGGATGTTAAAAAACCTGTCACAATTGCAATGAAGAAGCTATTGAATGACTGTGTGGGAGGTTCTATCAACGCCAGCAATATTCTGAACAAAGGTCTTATCATACACTTACTTCTGTATCATATTAATTGGTTTCTTATCACATTAGCCAACTTCCCTCTCCCTAATACCATACAAAAGCGAATAGTATGTTAAAACATTGATAATACTTTAAGACTTATTAACAACTTTCATGAGATTAGCTTCTTCCTTTTTCACAAGCGCTCAGATCATACACTGTCAAGTACCTTTCATATGTATTAGTTTAAATGAAATCATTAAGGCAAGAGGCAGGCCAAAGATAAAAGTCTCACTGGTTAGGTAACTTCCTAAGTATACAGGCTTATATTTTGTTACATGAGATCACAGAAAGGATTTTTACTGGCAATATGCACCTCATAAGATAGATGATTATGTTTCATATAACAGTCAAACAAAACGCAGCCTTAGCATCCTCTCTTCACAGTGCAGCCACAGTAATAACTCATGTTCTTAGAATACCTCTGTTGATGTATGACTACTGCATCAAGGGGTGATAATGTCCTTAGTCCTTTCCCTGTATTTCCAGCTAGTTTCTCTCTGATAACAGACTATCATACTAGCATGGTATCAAAATTAAGGAATGTATTGGAGCTGATGCAATCACTGACAAAGGATAGGTACACGGCTTTATAGTTGTCATTTAGTAATCTGGATAAGAAAAATACTCCAATTTGAATTAACACAAACTTAAAATGAAACAACATTTCTGAAAAGAATCTGCCAAATGTCCTCACACAAACACATCCCTATATTTAAAGAAAGTTAAGGGGAAATTGCCAAAGAGGGAGTTCTTGTAACTGAATAGGCAGGATGTATTATGTCATCCTGTAATGCAAATGGTTCATTTACCTTGGGATCCAGCAGAGCATTGGGAGGGTTACCATAAGATAAGCAAAAGCAGATGGATATGAGAAACTGTATGTATCTGTGCTCACTGTTTTGTTACGGGGTATTAGTTTAATAAAACCATATACAAGTGTTATCAGCACTGCAATTTGATTAATAGTGTCACAGTATCACTGAATCAGAGAATGACAGAATATGCTGAGCTGGAAGGGACCCATCAGGGTCATCAAGTCCAACTCCTGTCCCTGTGCAGGATCAGTGACCTAAGAGTCACAGCATGTGCCTGAGAGCATTGTTCAAACTCTTCTTGAACTCAGGCTTATAATTTGGTTTTATTTTGACTAGGCAGTACAAATATTGATTAAACAATCAGCAAGTTCCTGGTGCTTCATAAGGTGCATTCCTTAGTCAATACAAATTTCACAGGGGATAGCATGTGTCCACATAAAAATTATCTGTAGAATACCCACTGCACTTAGCGTGCTCACCAAATTTATTTAGCTAAACATAAGCTCAGCACAGGTACCCCTTTACCTGTGACTGTATTAATGGTATGATTTGCAACACTTTTGAATCTTCAGACGTGCCTACTATCTGTTATTACCTGTATTAAAATGCAGGCCAGAAAAGGATAAAATTAACCCAAAGGCATTTATAGCAGCTATCTCTATGGGTTGCAACTTTTTTTCAAAATCTGGGAGAGGTGGGAACATGTAGATGAAGATACAGTCAGGGCTTTTACTCAACTGTCACTCTGAAATGGCTAGCACAGATGAGATACTGCAGAAAGAAGCAATGAGTCAGATACCCACAACTGACATAGTTTACTTTCCTTGAGGAACAAGAGGAGAAAAAATGACAGCTATGATTTTCTAAAGCACAATCTGGTCTCAGCTTTCAGCTCCTGAACAGCAAGAATTGCACTTCGTTTTTCTTGAGGCAAAATTTCACAGCAGTATTTCTTTATCAGAAGCTGTAACAGAAGTACAGTGTTGAAGATTGAACTACAGTCTTGAAAACTGTGGCAGTGACCCATTATCTAAACTTTCAGTTCTAAATTTATTTCTTTTTTTAGTCAGTTCTTTTAATAGAGTTTCTCTGTAGCATTCCACCCTCTGGACTGTAGCTATAATAGGACAGATAAATCTTAATAGATAGTAAACCACCTATGAATCCCTCTCTTTCAAATACATAATATTTGCATATGAATGAAAGCAGAACTATACCTCAACACATATTTTAGGCATGACTTACATTATAGTGTTCCAGATTTTCTATTTATCATCTAAGTTTAGAGTGCTCTTGTTTCCTCCAGTTAAGATTGGGTTTATTTTGGGCTTAACGTTTATTTTTCTAAGAAAAATGCCTTGAAATAGGAAATGCAACAGACACTATATAGTATTTCTTAGCAGTAACTTAGAAATCAATGGGTCAAAAAAACCAATACAAAGACCCTTACCAAACCATCCAATAGACAACCAAAACCAAAAATGCCAAGAAATCAAATAGGAGTAAAATAAGCAATTTCCCAATATATATTATTGAAATGCATTTAGATAGGGGTTAAGATGGAGATTAAAATTATCTAATAATGAAAAATAAGGATGTGACCTGCAATCTTTCTACTGTGATATGAGAACATTTGACTTGATTAGTGCTATAGGTTTCACTCCAAGGACAGATAACAGCTATGAAAACATATACATATGCCTACACAAGAATACATTTACTCATGTATTTTGTGGTTGCATGTATGCATTCATAAATACTTATATGCACGTGCTTCATTAATACCAGGTTTATATTGATACAGTCAAAGAACAGTATAGCATAAATCTGTTAATGCTCACATACAATCTCCATAATGTAATAATCAACACCGAAAACAATAGAGGTAGAGAAAGAACAAAAATCTAACTAACTTTATTTTTAATGGAGCTTGTATACACACAAATTCATTAAGAAATTAAGAATAATAGGTAAGATAGTAAATAATTAAATAGTTAAATTAACTATTTAATTAGTTAAATAGTTAATTTAACTATGTGCCTTAAATAGTTAAGATAGTAAACAATTAAATGGCATAGTTTTAGATTTGGAAACATTTTCAAGAACTATATGTATTTCACTGATAAAAACTTAGAGGTACATGTTTCCCTAAACATGTTGTCTGAACATTTGCCTTCAGTACCACACCTTGTTCAAGTATAGTACACTTCCCAACCCCCATCATTTTCTATGGCTAATCTAACCTCTCCGTGAAGTACCAGCAAAAGTTTGTGGTCCTATTACCGTATTTCTAAGGGGGCTGAGTCTCCCCATCTGTTTTCAGACAAATAGTCAAAACATTAGACCATAGTGACAACACAGGTACAATTAATCTTATCTACTTGACGCAAAACCACAGTGTCAGCAACTAATCAGCTTAGTTTCCTTCAGAATCAATGGCAAGAAATAGCATGGAATTTATTTAATCTCTTAGATATCTGCTTTAGGATAAGATAAATTATGCCTAGAACTACCTTTCTCTTCTGTAGCCTGTAATCAGAGTCAAGATAGGTAGCTTATACAGGGATGCTGACTGTAAGATAAATAACAGTCATTTTTGCTCTCTATGTGTCCCTACTCCATTTCTTTTTTTTTTGCTTTATGTAAAAGGTAGGATTTAGAATACTCACTCCTGATAAAGAACAAAGATCTTGTTCAAGTGCCTACTTAATAAAAGTTCAAAGAGGGACAATCACAATGAGACTGAGAGAAACCTAACTCAAAAGAGTCGATAAATGGATTAGTTTTACTTACTCTAAAGAGCCAGGTCCAAGTTCCTGCTTTGCCTCATTCATGTCAATTTTGGAAAACAATTTATTACCCATTCTCTGAAAGTAAAGTAGTCCTCAGTAAAAATGGCTATTATGTGGTAAATAGGTCTTGCTTTTCTCTTGAAGAGTTTCAGAAGTCTTAGTTTTATTAAATGCAGACCACAAAATGTAGAAAATCTCAAGAGACTTCGCAGAATAGAAAAATCATTTGCCATTGTGCTGGGTTTGGCTTGGATAGAGTTAATTTTCTTCACAGTAGATGGTATGGGGCTATGTTTTGAATTTGTGCTGAAAACAGGGTCGATAACACAGGAAATGTGTTATCACTGAGCAAAGCTTACACTGAGTCAAGGCCTTTTCTCTCCATCAGTGAGGAGGCCAGGGGTGCACAAGGAGTTATGAGGTGTAACAGCCAGAACAGCTGACCCCAACAGACCAAAGGGACATTCCAGAAGATATGGCGTCATGCTCAGCATATAAAGCTGGGAGAAGAAGAAGGAAGCAGGGGCATTGATGGCTTCTCTCTTTCTAAGTAATTGTTGTGGATAATGAAGCCTTGTTTTCCTGGAGAGGGTTGAATACCAGCCTGCCCATGGGAAGTGGTGAATTAATTCCTTGTTTTTCTTTGCTTGTGCATGTGGCTTTTGCTTTACTTATTAAAGTGTCTTCACTTCAACTCACAAATTTTCTTACTTTTACTCTTCCAAATCTCCCCTCCACACCACTGGGGGAAAATGAGAAAGTGGCTCTGTAGGGTTCAGTTACTGGTGGGGATTTAACCAAGATACCCATTCAAACAGAAGTTCCAAACAGATTTTGACAAAACAACAGTGTGTCTTATGTTAAAGTTCAAAACCTGCTATGCTTCATCTTTTCCATTCATAAAGTAAATTTATCTTAAATTTGAATAACTCTTTCAGCCAAACCTGTGCTAATGGAAACATGCCAAGGTCCTAGTTTGTCCCTTTGAGCAAGATAGAAGTCAAAGCATTGGAGCTAATTATATAAATGAGAAAAGATAAATGTATTAACTGATATTTAAGGTGACTTTGACTGCCAAGAAACAACATTAGAAGATTCTCACTCTAGCTTTGCCTTGGCTTGGTGTCAAAAGTGAATATAGAGCCAAGCCAGCCACAGGTGTTGAACTGTAATTTAACTTTAACTTTCATTATACTTCTCATCACATTGTGGCCAAAACAGTAGACCTGCCAAGTCTTCAGCTGGAACCAAAAAAGCTTTTAATTGGCCACCAAGGGTGAAGGCAGCAAGAAAGAAGTCCTGTCTTATTTCCCATTGGGAAACTGAGAGTCTGATATTATAAAGTACAATGATGAGGTACAGAGTCCTTATATGTTTTTGACTTCCAACATATCAGTACCTACTTTCATCTTCCAAATCATTAGAGTAGGCAAAATGCTTCCTTAATTTTGTATTTATACAAAATCTAGGAAAATAACTATGTTTAGACAGTCAGTATTAATCCAGTCACATACACACAAAATAAAACCAGAAATCAACCCTCCTGTCACCATGGCCTTAGTATGTTGCTATACTAAAAACAATCCATTTCTTGTCATTTCCAACAGCTTTTCACCCCAGCCTGATAGTAATCTTACAATCTGTTCTACAGAGAAAACTTATACCAGTGTAGCCTGTGTTTTTTTAAAAGTCACTGGGGCAGTACTAGACAAAGAGAACAAGTGGTTAACCACCAAATAACTCAGTCATTTGGGAAGCACCTCAAGTGCAAGATTCATTCATGTAGGTTAGTCTTCAAAAAGCAAGTTGAACATAGTGTCCATGCTGCCTTTATAGTTAAAGGAAATAAAAGGCCACTTTGACATTTAGGTTAATAACATCGTTTTAAGATGGAGTTAAATCATTTTCTGAATGTACCTAAACCCACTGTATACAGAAATAGCCTGGAAGAACAGCTTGACTGAGACAAATAATTGCTAATTATCTCTGCATTTAATTGTGAGTTCACTGGGAACTAAGTGTCTAATTTTTGTTCCTCCACTAGAAAAAAGTAAAATAACACTTATTTACTGATTAAAAGGTAAAAATACCTTTTTATTCTACCCAAAGCAAAACAAAATTACTACAATTACAGGCATTTTCAATATCGATTCCTCATTCATTCTTTCCTCACTCTAAGTTTGGGATGTTTTCTGCTTTTTGAAACCTCTCTTGGTAGCCTTTTTGCATATGAATCACAGGAAAATTGGAATTCTGCAGTTTTGATGTACAAGTATCACATTTTTCATGGCATTTTTCAACTTATATTAGATATAACTAAGTTTTTTTTCACAATGAGAGCAGTGAAACACTAACACAGTTTGCCCACAGAGGTGGGGGATGCCCCATCACTGGAAACATTCAAGGTCTGAGAAACCTGGTGTAGTTGAAGACGTCCCTGCTCATTGCAGGTGGTTGGACTAGGTCACCTTTATTGACTGCCTCAAGACCAAAACATTCTATGATTATGTGAGTGTTGTCTGCTGTAAAATCAATTTGTGAATCGGGAAATTTCTCAAATCTAGAATTACCAAATGCTGATCAATTTGCACACGTTTCACGAGACAGAGAACTCTTGGAGAATGGTGGCCTCTCTTCTGTTTTCACAGTCTTGCTATAAACAACAAATGCTGTTTGTTTGAATAGCAGAAGTTTGAATTCAAATCCTATCACCTCCTCTCCAATCTCTGTAAAATATGGAGATTTCAATGTTTATTACAAACCATGGGAATTATCTCTGTATAACAAACATATTTCTTTTTTTTTTTTTTTTTAATGAAAAACAGAAGCATTTTTCTAACTAGAGTATATTTTGGCAAGAACGGCTATCTACCTGTCTAAACACTAACCTGTGTACAACATTCTTACTACTTTTTCCTTCCAGCATTAGATTTTAAACCATTGTTTGACTATCCTTGAAACAGACTGTCAATTTTCTCATGTCAGTTTTTCTTGTAGCTCCTGACCACCCAGAAAACTACCTTTATTTATGTCCAGTTCCTGGATGCTCATATTGCAATCTGCTAGTACCTGAATTTTGGACAACGGGTTGTACTTGTCTCATAACGAAATACTCTTGCTCTCTAACAGACTACGAATTAATATTTACTCTTACTGAACCTTTCAGCCTGTACCAGAAAATTTAACATAAGCTGTCCAGACCTCCACCCACCCTTGATTGGGAAGATTAATAATAATTCCTTTTGATCAGAATTACTCTGTTGGCCAGCAATGGTTTCCATGGTAATCAGGTGGTAGACAGAGCTGAAGCAGATTTCATCAGTTGTAAAACAGCATTAGAATTATCCTACACTTCTAATTATGTCTTAGTAGGACTGACTTTTGCATACTGTAGCTCAGAGGCATAAAAGGAAGACAGTTTTAACTATTGGAAGGCTTCCAGAAGGAAAGAAATTTCTGTGACCTCTTCTAATAGCTGGTGTTCTTGTGGATGTTTTGGGGTGGTGGTTTTGGGTTTTGGTAGGGTTTGTTTTTTGGTAGGGTTTGTTTTTTGTTGGTTTTTTTTGTTTGTTTGGTTGGATGTTTGGTTTTGTTTTGTTTTTGGTTTTTTTTGTTGGGCAGTTTTTAGATTTCATTTTATTCTCGTAAGAATGGTGTGAATTAGAGGATTTGTACAAAAGAAATGAAATGTGATAAACAACAGCTAAGATGAACTCGATGTATAACATTGAGACTTTTAGTCACTGTTTCATGTGCTAACGGGAGCAACTAAAGTGCTACAGGTCTCAGGAATTTCCTGTCAGAAAAGATCACACATCTCAGAAAGCAATAGGTTTAAATGTGAGGATAGGTGATTCCAGCAGCAAGGACAAACACATTTTCCAATCCATGCTGTAAACATTTCTATTGTTGTTATTATTATTTTCTTACTGATTTTCTATTTTTTCTTTAAAGAAAAGGTCCTTGGAAAAATTCAGTATGAGATTTTTTATTCCATCTGGTTCCCCTGGTATAGCAGTAGCCAGTGTATGATAAGCATGCCAAATGAATACTTAATCCTTATTTTAGTGGCAGACTCAAGAGTTTGTTGATGCATGCTTAGAATATGAATTAAACTTGAAAAAAAAACAGCTGAAAATTACTATATATGCTTACATTTACCACATCACAGCTTAAATGAAAGGATGGTGGTACATTTACAGTAAGTATTTCTAGAAGCTCTAGATAGACTTAGGAGTGAAAGAAAGGGGGAAACTAAATAAACAAGAGCTCATTCATTACATGGGGTTTATTTTGCAAGTGAGAAAGACATGAAATAAGGCTGAATTGAGGGAAAGAATGCATTTTATGTGAGTGTCTAGGATGGCTCATTTGCAGCTTTGGCTCAAATTTGAATTTTCAGCCTATAGACCCTTGTGTACACACCTGACTGCAAGCATTTTTTATTACATGAACAACTATAGCTGTACATAGCCAAAATCAGACATCCGTCTTTAAAACGATGTTCCTTGCAGTAAGGCGTGTAGACAATGATAGGTAATTACAAAAGGGAATGATAATGCAACTTTTCCTTCTAGTAATGATTGTAGACATTGCCATGAAATGACAGAAGAAAGACATCAAAAATATTGTAAATCTATAATTTTTCCAGTCTGATATTATCAAAAGTTTAAGACTACCAAAATTTGTGCCATAAATAATGGAGCATGCCAGAATATAGATAGAAGTCAGCTTCCTAAAAGTACTATTAAACATTATTCTAGTTCATGAAGCATAAATGATCAGTGAATGCACACCATGAACATGCTCTGCAGCCAGGAGATACCAGATGATGAGCAGAGGTTTGAGCTACAGAGCTGCAGGCTGATGCTGGCATGTGGAAGGCCCCGCAGTTGGATTCCTCGAGTCCCAGACTTGTGGCTGCAGGGCTGCCAGATTATCACTGCTCTCTGTTCCTGGAGGAAGCAGCTCCAAATCCTTGGCTTAACTGCTCTTCAGCACTCCACTTGCAGCAAGGATTCTTGGAGCATCAGGAAACTCCTGCTGCAGTGACAAGACTTCAAACCTTGAAATCTTCCAAATGTCATCTGAGACCTGAGCCTCCAGAGTGGTGCCTCCTAAAGCTGTGAAAAGTTCTAGAACCATTCTGATGATTATGGGGAACCAAGCATTGCTATGTTCATTTTTCAGGTCTAATTTTTCCTGGAGATGAAGTTGCTATTTACTATTAGTGTTATTAGTTCAATGCCCAAGCGATACAATAAAATTTGAAGACCTAAATATGCCTGATACAATATAAACATGGAATAAAAAAAAAATCTTGTGAAAAATAAGGCTTTAGGACAAGGCTTGGACAGCAGTTAAAAAGGAATACTATGAAAAAATAATGAGAGAAAAGCCCAGAAGAATAATTAAATAGAACAACTTGGATTACTAACGGGTATAAAGACTGGTAAGGGGACTATGACTTTTCAACTACTGACAGATTATTAGTTTTTAATTCAGTTCATTAAAACGTCCAAATGAAACATCGCTGCTGACTGATGGCTATTCAATTACGTATGAAAATTGATCCTATGATCTCAGTACACTTCCTGCTGGACAGATATCTGCATTACAATTGACATTCTTCTTGACGATATCAAGAAGAACTCTCTGAATAGAGAAGTGGAGAAAACCTTTAAAGAGATTTTGATTTCCTACAAAAAGCAGTTTGTTTGGTTGGCTTTATCAATATAAATCTTTGAATAATCTTTCAGAAGATATTCTTTGTAGCTAATCTCAGATTGACATAAGTGATTACCCCAGCAGAAATGTGGTGCTCAACAGTGTTTTAAGAAATACATGTAAAGGATGGGATTCTGCATTTAAATCACCTTCATTATTCAAAACTTACTTCTTCTAGATGTGTCATTTTTGCATTAGGTAAACGGCTATTCCAGTATTTACAGAATTTCATAAATGCTTTTATCCTTGTAATAAATTATTCTGAAATCAGCCCCGACTACCAATTAGTAATTACAGACAAACCTAACTTGCATCCTGAGCAGTCTCATTAAATTCATTATTATTCCTAACACAACTGCAGATAGTTGAAACCGTAAGTGTCTTTTTGAATCAGGGCAAACCTAAAGTAATTTGTATAAGGTAAACTGACAAGACTGTAAGGGTGACCACTGTGTACCAGACTTTAATAAAGGACATAAAGCTTAGCAAAAAATTGTCATATGCTTATCACTCCATTTGTTTAAGAGGGAGGACACAGAGCAAGCAGCAAAGGAAATGAGTTCCAGATTTGCCTTGTAATTTGCAAATGCTGGGTAATTAACAAATTAAGTTTAATGTTGCAAGGGAAAGCACAGAAGAAGGACAAAAGTGTAACATAATTAGAATCACATTAGAGTGAAAAGACTGAAGACCTGATTCTGCATGTATTGAAGGCAATAGCAAAACTTCATTATTTTTGACTCAGGCAAGATTGAATCCCTTAAAAAACTGACATGTTTCCAAAATGCCTAAACAACTCATGCTAGCAGCAGCAAAAGGAAATAGATTGTTCAGACATTGCAAATAGAACGCAACTAATAGCACCAGAAGGAAACTCAATCATATATTTATTAGTGTGAGATACAAAGTACCATAAGCTATGCAAAATCTTCAAGGACCCTTGAACAGGAACAATTTCGATGTGAGGTAAAGTTAGATTTATACTTTCTCCCATCAACTTAATAACAACTGAATTGTAATAGAAATATCCCGGGGAAATTCAAAATAAATGTTTCTGTGTGAAATTTATCTGACTAAATCTACAACTAAGACGGAGTTCTTTGTACACAGTAAAAAGAACTATTATTTTTAGAGTATGATCTCCTTTTATTACCAGGTAGCTGTTAGTATTAAATTGGTTGACTCATATCCTAGAAAAGCCCACTTCTTTTCAGTAACTAAAGAGGTAATCTAGGTAACAAGGTGAAGTTAGGTGAGATGAGTATCACAAAATGAGCAACTGGAAATGGGTTTAGAGTAGGAGCACTAATCTTTCATTGTGTTGGCTAATCACTACTGAAAATCTGACTGGGGACAGAAATTTTTAATCAATATAAGCCTCTATCATGACCTGTCTCATACACGTCATGGACTGAGACTTGACAAGTGATCCTTCTATACTCACACAGAAAATGTTGGGGACCAAAGGCCTCTTTCACCTCTCTGCACTATGTGCGGAACATTCCTTCTCACAATTTAGCCTGCAACAGAGCAGCCTCAGATAAGCCACTTGCCCCTTTATGGGCAAGTTGTGTCTGACCAACCTGTCTCCTACAATGAGAGAATTGGCTGTAGGCATGGAAGGAGTAAGGTGGATATGGCATACTTTATCAAGGCATCTCTAGCGGGCTCACACTGTACTCTTACAGTCAAATTCACAAGCTGTGGACTGGATAAGTGCACAGTGAAGTGGAAGAAAAATAGTTGGACTGTTGTTGGTCTTAAAGAGCAGTGATTGGCAGTAAAAAAGCCAACCTTTAGTACTCCTGGGGGAAATATTGTCCAATGACTATTAAAATCTTGGAGAGAGAGGATACTCTCAGCATATCTGCAGATGATACAAAATTGGGAGGAACAGATGATATGCTTCAGGGCAGGACTGTTATTTGGAGGAACCTGGACAGGTGTGAGGAATGGGCTGACAGCAACATCATGAAGTTCAGCAACGTGTAAAATCCTGCATCTGGGAGCGAATAACCCCATGCAATACTATAGGCTGGGGCCCTGCTGGAGAGAAAGCAGCTTGACAGAAAAGTATATGAAAGTTCTGATGAAAAAACTGAACATGAATCATCAGTGCACCCTTGAAGCACAGACAAAAAATGACAAGCCAGATGCATTAGCAGAAGTGTACTCATCAGGCCCAGAAAAGCAATCTCTCTCTGTAATTGTGAGGCTACATCTTGAGTGCTGTGTCCAGTTTTGGGCTCCCCAGCACAAGAATGACACTGGTACACTGAGTCGGCCCAGCAAAGATCATCAAACTAGTGAGATGAGGGGAATGGAACACAAGGTGTGCAAGGAGAGGCTGTGAGAGGCTGTGAGGTCTGTCCAGCCTTAAGAGGAGAAGGCTCAGGAAAGACCTCACATACCTTGTAGGAGGGCATAGAGAAGATGGAGTCAGTCTTCTTGGAGGTACATGGTGACTGGTCTGGAGTCAATGGACACAAATTGGAGAATGGGCAATTCTCCAATGGGCATGGTGATTTTTTTTACCATGATAAATGGGAAAACACTGGAAGACATCACATAGAGGGACTGTGGGGTCTCCACATGAATATCGAGACATTTAAAATGAGACAGAGGATCAGAGGATCTCCAGTGATTCTTTCCAGCCAGTAAGGTTCCGTTTCCTGTGAATATAACTTGCTGTGATTAAGTACTCTCTTGCTTCTGAAGACAGAGAAAGCCATAAAGGTTTTCACTGTTTACTACATCTGGCAGAAGTAATACTGCAAGATGAAATCCTAGTCAGTTCTGTCCCTGGGTTACAGAGAAAGAATTGTGCAGACAGTTTAAAAACCTTAAATAAAAAGAAAAATATATGTTATATATGATGGCTCTCAGCAATACAAATTCATATTTGGTTCAGATAAGGCCACTTCAAAGAAATCACTTATAGAGACTCAAAAGGGACTGAGGAAAAAAAAACTTGATCAAGACTTAAGGAACCAATGGAGTATGGTAACCAAAGGGAAATCAATGTCTGGAAATAGGGCTATGATAAAAAGGTAGTTATTTAAGGAAATAGCAGATAGCTACATAGCAAGAGCTCTTTGTGAGGACAGCAATATATTAGAAGGCATTAGTTCCTATGTGATTTTGTTTGAAAGTAGTTGTCCATTGCAAATAAGCCAACAGATTTAATCTAGAAGTACAGTAAGGTAACACTGCTTAAAGAAAAATCCTCGAAAATCTTGTCTTGCAGGCTGCAACTGAAGGTGACACTTGTTGTTTAGTCTACCATAGAAGACTATTTTCAGCTTCTGTCATCTATCCAGATTCCTGTCAGAGGACAGGAGCCTAATAGGAGGAAATTAAACCATGAAGACAATCTCTTTAATGCAGTTCAGAAAGAAATGTGTGTTCATATATTAGGGATAAGCTGCATGAGCATCTGTTCCTCTCCGTGAAACCTCATGAGTTCAGTTTACACATAAAAAGGGATACCAGGCATTTGAATAGGAATACGATCTGCCTTCTAACAACTATATGGATAGCCGTGGAGCTCAACAATTTCAAAAGTAACTGCTTTGTGGTGCTATTAAGTAGTCAAAAGAACAAGAAAATAGTGAGTCTTGTAAAAGGAGATTCATAATTCAATCCTTTACACAATGGAACAGTTACAGTTTCAAGATTAATATAGTTCTGTATAACTCTGAGTACAAAGCTATGCTAAGACTTTTTTTCTTCCCTGAAATTGTAATCTTGAAGTACCTGCTGACAATCAGTGTAATTCACTACGCTTTTTAATTTTTCTTATTCACATTTTAATTAATATGCTACAAATGAAAAATACATATACCCTAACATCAAGAGCAACAGAAATCAGCAGATTTTTTTTCCTTACCTTTACCACTGCCTTCTGTTGTTGGTAAATCCCAGTGACCAATTAAGCACCACACAGATGCTCAGTCACTTCCTTCCCACCCCTCAGTGGAATGAAAGAAGAGGAAGGGAAGAATAAAAGCATGAAAGCTTTGGTGTCCACATTAAAAAAAAAAAAGAAAACAAAATAACTGAAGGAAAAGTGAAGAAGAGAGATAAAAACAGAACAAAAGAAGTGATGCAAAGACAACTATTCACCACATTGAAGTTCTCCATAAAAAAAAAAAGCCTAATGTTTCTAAAACCTCCTCTTTTTACTTTTATTGCTAATCATGACATTATATGGCATGGAGTATCTCTGGTTGGTTCAGGTTGTCTGCAGGATTGTGTCAGCTCCCAATCCATCACACAGCAAATTGTGTAACAGTGAGAATCAGAGAAGGCCTTGTTGCTAGCACTTAAATGTCTTATCAAGTATTATTCAAGTGCTGTTTTGGTTAGGAATCTAAACCACAGCACCATATGAGCTGCTATAAAGAAAATTATACTAGCCAAGTACACCTCGTTTCCTTATCTCTTTCCTTCTCTCTCTTTCTTTCCCTTTCTTTCAAGAACTGCATCTCCAGAATGCTTTGATTTTCACTCTTTTGCTCTTAGTAATATAGTGTATATAATGTATACAATGTGTATATATATCATTATATTTCACTTCTGCATGCTAACTCTGAACATAATTTCTCTTTTTTAGACCTCCTGAAGGCTAGCTCTTTATGTTCTAAATATAAGCTCATAGGAACAAACATTCCTGTGCCCAGCAGACAAGTATAGTGCAAAAGTACTTGTGCATAGTTTATCACTCCGGTCTTTCCTGAAAACAATAGCTCACAAATATCAACAAGGGCATAGCTTTAGTGAAGCAGGAGCATAAATTGCAAAGGAGTTCATGAAGAATTGGCCTTCAGTCCTCCAAAAAATTCAATAAATAACATTTTTATTATTGAAAAAGCACTGAATCAATGAAAATGTTGTATTTGTAACTGTTTCTGCAAAAACTCTAGGTTTCATGTCAGTATTCTTTAGTTAGGTCACTCAGAGAAAGCACCTGGGGGTCACATGCAGAGTTTTCCTTTCATGCAGCTGAGACACCAGAGTAAAATAAAAACTTTTTTTCTAACCAGGTATTACCAGCTAATAAACAGCTGACTTCTGTCAGCATAGATCCAGATAGCTTTAGATTTTTTAATAAGTCAAACCTTGCAATATCTGCTTTAGTAGTGAAGCATTTCAAAAGGTGGGAAATTTAGGCAAAGATAGATCAAACAAATTGTGCATAGAAGAGCACAGGAAATCTGATTAGGAAGAGCAAAAATATGTGGTTAATGTCCAGGTATTGAAAGGTGTAGCCAAGAAAACTTACAGCTGTCACAACTTCTGCTATCGTATAGCAGAGGCTACTCCAGAGGCTACTTTACTTAATCTGTGTATTTTGGTATCTATTGCACACCTGAAGCCCATTAAAAGAAATGAACCTGCATCTGATAAGGCACCTTATCTGATAGGCAAGTCTGACAGATGGACACAGCTCAGTTCACTGTAGAGGTAGCTTCTGGCCAATGTTTTTTGTTTGGTTGCTTTTGGTTTTGTTTCAGGTTTTTCTTTGATAGGGAAATTATGAAGCAGTAGTGAGAAGCACAGCAACCCTTTTTCCAAGATGGAAGGGAAAAGAAAATTCAAGATGTAACTGAACATCTTCAGCTTCATTTAGCACTCATCAACTGAGAAGGTTGAATTTGATGCTTTTGAGCTATCAGCATATCATAAAGAAGAGGCAAGTTTGGTTTTTTTTTTTTTTTTTGTTCAAACCACAGTTGCGGTAACTTTTTGTGTGAGAAAACCAAGAGTGAGATTCATCTCCTTTAGCTTTATTCACCTAAAAGCTGTGTATCTACTATAAACTCCTGCCTCAGTAGTTTATATACGTTCTATATCCAGGGGGGTATTTCCAGAAGACAATTCTTTAATTTTGAGACAGCTGTCCAAAATAGATACTATGACATTCACTTGACACTGATTTCAGGAGTGGAGAAGTCTTTTTTTATTTTTTTGTATGGTAAGAAAAGCCTGATTCACTATTTAACTAAATGTTGCAAAAAGAAAATGATACAGAGCATTCACCTTTTACTTTGCAGGGTAAAAATACCCACACTCAAGTAAAGCTATATAATCATTAGAAGGTCATTCTTAGAGTACTTTAAGCAGACTTTAAAATATTTTATTTTCCCACCTAATCATTCACTCCTGAAAAGAAAAAAAACTCACTCTGTAAATACAGATAATGTCATGCTATTCCTAAATGTACTTTTCTAAGGCTTTAATAGCAGCAGCTACATGATTTCTATATCAAGTGATTAAGCTAAGAAACAGTTATATCAAATTATATATTATATACATATATATATAAAATTGCTCAGTAGGGAAGAGATTTGAGGAATAACTAGAAGTGAGTCTGCCCCACCCCAGATGCTGAGCACATGGTGATATGAGGAGCTTGAAATATTCATGTAACACTCAAGCATATTTGCAGCAAGTAATAGCCAATCATTCAATACAAAATGCTTGATAGTTTAGCATCTTGATAGTTTAGGAGCATATTTTCTGCAGAATAATTGAGCATAAATAATGTTAAATCTAACTGGTACTAAAAGTAAAGTGGTAGCTAATTATTTCTTTAAGAGAAATAAAATATTTTACTGAAAGCAATAGTTTTCATTCTTTCAATGTCTGTTGATTTGTTTGAAGTCTCAGAGAAAGCCCTATTTCCAAGCTGAACCCATGAAATCTTAATGCAAGGGATAGGAAAGCAAATCAAGGAAACAGCAGGGAATTATTTTTCTTTCCCCTGTCACTTTGTCAACTCTGATAAGCATATGAACTCATTTTAAAAGCAATTCCAAATCCATGAGGTGTTAGTTCATTGACAGGAAATCAGTCAGTTCAAAAGATAACGCACATGTGATTTTTTTTGTGTCTATCATCCTTCCTGCCACGACATAGTCTTTTAGCTCTATACAGTGTGAGAGTCTCAGCACTGACAGTGCAAGACCGGCTTGTGGCATTCTCTTTCCAAGAGAAACAGAGCAGATGTTTCCAGCTACTGCTTTCCAAAATGCACAGAGTACCAGTGCACTTGGCCCTTGCTTGTATGCTTAACATTTAGAAAGCAGCAGCTTCTCTTTCACACATAAAAACTTCAAAGTGCATGAACAGTGAACTACAAATCATTTTTTGTGCTCAATTTGATCAACTCCAATCATGCTGTATATATATTTATGCAGTCATGTCAAAAGGAAACTCTACATCTAACCTCCTCACAGTTGCAGTACAGGGGATATTTTGAATGGACAACCATTTTTACAGACCCATTGGTCTATGTTTATAGTATGTAACACAATTACTTCAATTATAATGGCTCTGCCTCTTTGTGACCTGGTTCCTTGAGGCTTAGCAGTTACAGGAGGTTAATCTGATTTTCTGATTTTTGATTTACTCCAAGTTCCAGTAACTTTTATGCAAGTTTCCTAGAGGCTGTGCACTGGAGTGGATACATGAACAATCTCACATCCTCTTCAGTTCAAGCATAAACTCAGAACAAAATAAAATACTAGCTTTTCCAAAGCTCAGTTACTAGAGCAAAAGGCTGGAAGAATCACAAAGTCATTAAAACAAAACAAAACAAAACAAAATCAGGTGACCCAGGATCTAATCCAAAATAAAAAAAAAAAAGCCAAAAATTGTGTGACTTGGAAACAGACATAATTTGGCTCCTCTGAGCCACTGGGATTCTGAGATCCAGCCTCAGACTTTCTTTCAAATATTTGCTGAAGGCACCAAATTAAAAATCCCAACACTTCTTTGGAGATTGGGGGGTGGGGGATATCTCACTCCCCATTAATATTGGTATAATCTCAGTGAGGAATTAGCTAGTGTACCTTGAGAAAAAAACCTCTGGGTAAAAATGCCTGGGGCTATTTCACTCACACTTTATGAAAAAATAATATTATATGCCATTATATATACAAGTATTCCCAACACCTGTCTTGCAGCAAATGCATAATAGGTTTTTCTTCTGAAAAGTCTATGAACAAATAAAAGATCCTATTAATAGTTTGAGACTAAATTTGAATATACAATAGGTACATATATATTTTAAAGAAATATATTACCGTAAGTGCCATTTCAAGTCCCTGAAGTCCATTTAAATTACTATATGGCTGAAGACATGTTTACTTTGCACAAACTATAATTCAGCTGAATTGTCTGCAGCCATGGTTTAGCTGACAATAAAACCAAATAGCAAATAAGATGGTCTATCTAGTATTTTATTAGGTCTTCCCTTTAGCTGTATCCAGGGAAGATTATTTTATTTTTGACTATGATAAATGGAAAAGACAAATATAACTGGTAAATCTTCTGTAAATTGGCCAGCATTTTCAAGACAGCAATTACAATGAGGAAAGTTACTCTTAAGTGTATGTAACTCAAGCTGATGTTGATTTTTTTTCCTCATGTGGTGATCACACACTCAACTTTCTACACCTTCACTTTTACCCTTTCTCATTACTCTTTAGGCTTTTCTTATTTCTCATCAATTCTATACAAAATGCAATTTTATGCACCATATACTTAGGTATTTTAATAACGTTCTGCAAAACCAAGGAAATTATTAGTAGCTTAGACAAATGCATTCACAATGCGTTGTATTTGTTTCTCCTGTTAAGTCTTCTAAACACAATTTAGACAATCCTCTTTCCTCAATAATAGTGAAGTAAGCTAGTCCAATTAGTGTCACTGGGTATCACTACAATATTAATTTCCATTACCCACTGTTGCATGAGATGATATGGTGATGATACAAAATAGTATTACAGAAAAATGTGTCACCTAGCTGAAAATCCTGTTAAATATAATAGAACTGCCAGAAAGGTTTATTGAATAGCACTCTTGTAATTGTTTGAATCAAGGGCAAGCTAATTTTATTTAAAAAAAAAAAGATGATGATTTTATTTTCTATACCCTGCTCTCTCACAGTTCACTTGCATAGGCTTTGCTTAAAGAAAGGTGAACATCTATGTCAAAATGAGACTCAGGAACAATAGAAAGCATCAGAGAAAATTCATTCTAATAGGTGCGAATAGGAACATGCTTTCTTACCACTACATAGTATCTTAATTACCACTTACACAGAGATTCATCACAAGGTTAATACCAAGACTCTTTTGTTTAAAAAAATAATAGTTTAATATTACTTTTAAATTAATGCAAATATCTGAACGTTATACTTTTCTAAAAGTGTTGATTTAACCTAAGTTTCATATGTAAGCACTGGACTGACTTGGGTGGTAATTCAAGATCAAGCAATTAGTGCTAGAGATTCACAAGGCATAAATGTAAGCCCTTTCAAACAATAATTTGTAAGAAAAAAATAATATTTAGAAACAAAATAACTGTTAAGTTATTCAATCTTCTTTTACCTTCCTTTCTGTTAATGAGTTTTCATATGTTGCTATGGCTGACTTAAAAATGCATAATTTTACTAATGCATCTGGAGTCATTCCTTTGGGGTTCAGTGGCAGAGTGGTACAATTTCCCTAGATGCTGAAATAATTTCCTCTTCCTTGGTTAAAAACAGCCTGTTTACTAATTTCCTAGAAACAGACAAAGTATTCTGTCTCTGATTGTTGGCTGTTATGAATAACTTTAGCTGAAGGTCCTATTGTCTTGCAGCGCAGTCCTTAGTAGAAGTATACTAATAAGGACAAAGTATGCTAATAAGTCATTTTAAAGCAGGCACTTTACGGAAGTAGTGTCCTCAAGGCAGCCGGTATCTTGCTGTAAATATTCACCACAAATACTGGTAATGAAATGGATAACAACATACATTTCTTCCTTTATAAGTAGTCTTATCTTTTGCATAGAGTCCTTAATTTTTACAAAAGCAATTTCAGCCTATGTATTTTAACTAGTTAAGGCCGAACTACCAACACAAGTTGTTAATTTTCCTCAAAATATACTCTCTTATTATATTACATTAAGAGGTTCTGTAACTGAACCTTCACACATATTACTATGAAAGAGTGTCTTATTCTGCTAAAGAATTTGGTGAATAAAAGCTGCATGGGTCATCCAGCTAATTAATCTTATGATCTGTCTTTCGTGATCATGAATTTATATAAAAGAATTATATTTTCTCCTTTGATTCGCATCAGAAGTAAATATACTATGCCTTAAGACAGAATTCGATCCATAGTTGGTTTCCATAGAGATAACAAACCATAAGAATTGTTTGTTAGAGACAAATGATTACCATATGCAAAATTCCGATAAAAACCACAGGCACACTTGGAAAGAGAGGAGAAAACTATTTTTTGTGTATCTTTCAGTTTGACTGAACCAGAGAACACTTAATGTCAGACTCCCATCCTCCTGTCCTAATAATCTGCTGGCAATGCCCTTGGAAGAACATGTAGGAGGATTACCTTTTGTTTAACTACTGCGCTTAACCTTCACAGCATTTGCTTGCTGTGTTGTCAGTAAACACAGGTCTTAAAGGATACGTGCTGCTGGAAGGATAGGTAAGTGCAGCATTAAGCAACTTTTCCTCAGTCTTTGTGTAACTGCAGGCGGAAATGAGTGGATAAAACCCCTGTATTTCTTAAGCAGAAAAATAAATTTAAAAAAAAAAAAAAAAACAAAGAAATTGAGTGGAAATTAAAGACGAGCTCACAAACAACAGTGTCTTGTTTTGATGAAGATTTCTCCAAGTGGACTGCAAGTCTAATTTATTTGACACACACGCACAAAATAAATGCTTGTTATTCATCAAGCCTCCTGTAGATTTGGTTTATCATTTCTTTGTATAACAGTATCCTCCAGAGTTCTTGACTGAGACCACATATCCAAAATGTTTTTGCAAACTTGTGAGGAGACAAGAGACAATGTTACCTCCATACACAAAACAGAGAAAGAATGCAAAGATAGATGTTAACAGAGATCAAATGAATTTTTCTAAGTCCTGTAACAGTCAGTGGCAGATTTATGAAGAGAATTCAAGATTTCTTAATCATAATTCAGAGGCTTTACATTGTGCCACCAGTCCTACTCACTGGGAAAAAAAAAAAACTATTAGCAAGGACAGAGGGCTCTGTAGCCATTATTTTACTGAGAATGGGTGTTTTGCTTCAGCAACCACTGCAAGATCAAGAGGAAGCATTGACTGTTAAGGAAAACTAAGGTGTTTGCAAACTTCATTCTTCTGTTGATAAAGAAGCTATAAACGCAAAGTAAATACCCAGGCATATGAAAAGAAATTGATCATTCTGAAATTTCTGATTATTGCATAGGTGAAGTCATTGATTTACTGAAAGAAAACACAAGCTTGAGTCAGAAAATCAAAAGCCTTTGCAACATCACCTCACACATAGATTCACTCAAACACAGAGACCAATAATACCTTTTTCTTCTACTTACAGAATATTGACAATTTTGATTTGCATTGGCTAATATTGCAAAAGTGTTCTGTTTAGTTGCACAGTCACAGAAGCATGAAAATACTTTTACAGCAGTTATTTGCCCTTGGTGAAATTCAGTGAAGGGTTCAGAAGCTTGCATGCTTATGGCATAAATTAATTTGTGCTCATCTGCCAGAGTCACAGAAAGCTGAAAATACATTTTTATGGTATTTATCCATTTTTAAATACCGTTTTGTTGGAAGTCAATAGAGTGCTCTGCAGAAACTTCTTGGATCTTTCATATTTTGTCTTCATTTAGTACAATTCTTAAAGTATACATTTTCTAACAAATTTCCAACTAGTTTGTGATGTCTGGCTTCTTAATTGTGTTATGTTTCTTTACAGCACAGAGGAAGATGCAGGAATTTCAGAATATCCTGCATTCTCAACCGAAATACATCTTTTTAAAAGTACTGAGATGAAGGAGAATAATTTTTTCCCCAGTTCTGGCAACGAGAAGGCACTACAGAATGAATACATCATCTCTGACATCTCCCTAATATTCCAATAAGACTTCACAAAAAATTGATGTTGCAGGCAAGTAATCAGGTTTTAACTTGTTTTTGCAACTTTACTATCTCTCTTCCTATAGATTACCACATAGAAACTGAAACAGATTTAATGATGGCTTGTTTAAAATGTTATTCATGGCTTTACTAAGAAGCAACATGATAATTAAGCTTTAATATCACAGAAAGAGAGAATAATTGCTTATTAGCCTGCTTTCCTGCCTCTTGCAATAGAAAACATGCTTTTGATTTCAGTAGTTTGGTTACCCTCCTGGTGAAGAGGAGGTAAGAGACAAATGAGTAAATACTTATCTCATTTGAATCGAAAAGCCAGATGAACAAAATAAACCTTCATCAATATAAAAATATGGCAAAACTTTGCTCCACTCTGGAGTATCAATTGAAGACCATTTGCACTGAGTAAACTGTGACTTGCCAGAAGCATGACTCCATTAGTGCAGCATACGAACAGATAATGAATTCTCCTCGTAACAGTGACATGGTTTATATGCACTGCACTTCTTAGATCAGCTTAGCGAAGAACTCACCTAGAATATACTCTCTTATGTAAATAGTACTCGATCCAGGATAATAGTTGCCAAAAGAAATCTCCAAACTTCCAACAATATCTGAACAGTCTGTATTTCAGTTGATTAACTTGTAACACCTACAGTCAAAACCCCAACATTTTATTTAGACCAATACAGTAACAGAATGTGAAACTAAAGCATTTTTCTTCAATCCTTGTAGCTAATAATTAGTAAGCAGGAGCAGGAGAGCATCCTGATCTTCACACTTTTTTCAACTGCAGAATTTGCTCCAAGTTGTACAGACAACGCTGCCAAAGCAAATTTAGGGTTCTGCTACACATTCTGTGTAAAAGTGAATCAGTCTCCTTTAAGTGGCTGCCTACATGATGGGCTAACCTAGGGCAATAGATTCCATCCAGCTGAGCAACCCAATAACACACATGCTCAAAGGGCTCTGCTCCAGGGAAGGTTGTGAGTCACGCCATTAAGTACAGCTGTCAGCAAGTACATAAAAGCAGAGAGGAAAGGATGAAAAGGCAAATAAAATAATTAATGGTATTCTGCATGACTTGAAGACAAAATACACGACTTTTTAGTGGGACCTCCATAGGTGTCCATAGCAATAAACTGTGACATGATCAAAAGCTCTGTATTTACAAGAAAAAGTAAGAGAAATCTAGGGTGTCTTTGCTCAGATGTCGTAGGTCTGACAGCTGCTCCTCTTAGTATAAAAGTCAGGAATAAGCTCAATGAAACTAAAGAAATTACTATCATTCGCATTAATAGAATTAGTACATGCATCCATAGATGTGTATCTAAATAATTTAAACTAAATTACTGTTTCACTATCCAGCAGTTCCTGTGCAAGACCATGTTCTCTATTTTTCATCACAATACTACCTAGCATAAAACTCTTTCAGATATTATGGTATTTAGTATTGCACCTACTAGTAAATATCTTCATGTTCCATTTCAATTTAAATTCAGTACACACATTGTGTGCCAAACTGTGATATCTTCAGATATAAAAAAATTTGCATAAACCCACAGACGATATAGAAAAGGAATAAAGAAGGTAGAAATGTGCATCTTCTGATGGTACTTTTTTTGACAACTGCATTCTGAATTTGATTTTACATTTTCCTGAAAGCCTCTTGGCTACAATAATATGTATGTTACAGTTTTGAAACAAGTCAGTTATTCTGAAAAATAATCTTGCCATTAAATTAGATCTTTTTAGAGTTTTTCAGTCTAAATTACTTTATTGTTTTATGTTGACTTTTTTTTACTGTGCTTAAATTCTATATTTGTTGACACTTGGTGAACTATATACTGTAGGTCTCACACAAAATAAATCAGTTTATTTTTTTAAATACTTGTAATGGAGACCCATATATCAAAAAACCCCAAACCAAACAGAGAAATAACCAAGTACACAAAAAACCCCAAAACCAAGGCCCAAGAACTAGATATAATAATAAGCAAGAAAAATCTGTGTTGTCTGAGAACTGAATATAATGTTGAGAAAGAGACAGGGAAAGGTGAATTGCTACATGGTAATAAAAATTAATTATAGGAGCCAGTTATAAACCAGTTTCTTCTAACTGATAGGAACACCTGAAAGGCTTTACCTACCTGAAGTGATTCTATCTCAGAAGACTAATCTATAGTTTTCCAATATAAATTACCATTCCAAAGTAGTGATTGTAAGAGATGATGTCGGGTAGAGTTAGGAAAACAAGTTCAGGAAAAAGACAACTTCACTGCTGATAGTTAAGCTGAGGTCAGAATGAGAAATTCTCGGAGTACATTTGTTATCTGAAGTGTTGCCAACTTAGAAAGGAAAACCAGCATCCCCTTCTACTTCAACCCTAGTTGTCTCTCTACACTCCAACCAAAACATACCCCTCCTGGAAGCTCCTATTCTCATGTCATCATTTCCATCCCATTTAAAACTGGTTCTATTGCTAGTGTTACAAACCTCAATATCCTGTTTGCTTGAGTGGTAGCCCTCAAGGCATGTGGGAGCAACCTGTAAATGCACTGTTCTTGCATTAGGATCCGCTTTACTGATCAAGTTCAACCCAAAATAATACAGTAGCTAGAGAGCTACAGCTGTCACTTTCACTCAATAACACTCACAGTTAGTGTAATTATTACTACAATCATTTAATAGTGAGTAATTAATGCCAGCGTACATATTTTTCCATGAGCTATAGTGTGCAAAACACAAGCTATGATGCTCAGGTGAACATTTATTATGAAAGCATGCAGTGGTCTAAACTAAATGCATATTTAATGCAGATCTTCAGCTGAGAACAGTTCTACCAGCTACAAAAGAATAAAAGACTATATCCAAAGAACATCCCAGGAAAGAGATGCTAAACTCCTTACTTTGGTGCTGAAGAGAGGACTTTGAAAATGCCTTTGTTTGTCCAATCCTGAAACACCCACTTTACATCAATACCTCTCCTTTGGATGCAGCAGCTGCCCAAAGTAGTGCAGAAGTAGGAGGCCATGGAATATCTCCTGTTGATTCAGCCCTCCCTTACACCTTGAAATCATGAAAACTTGTGCTCAAAGCCTGTCCTGGAATATCAGCAATGCAATAGGAACAGTGTAGGGTGCCCCAATGCTACTGCTGATGCCAAACCAATCAGAACATTCAGTTGCAAATATAACTCCTGGCATTGCCAAATGGTGTCCCAAGATATTCAGAAGCCTGGCCATTGCATCACATTAATTCACCACCACAGAAAAAATGTGAAAGCAGATCAGAGACCATATGGTATTTGTGGCCTTTTGAACAGCTTCTCGTTCATCAGATTTAGAAGTATCTACCACATTCAGCAGAAACAACAAATAAAGCCATTTCCACAAAGAATGTTATAACTTTTTATTGTGGATTGCAGAGGAAAGACATTATAAAAAAGGGCTGAGGCCTGCTATAAATTACACTTCTGTAATTTATAGCCTGAATGAGGCCTGAAGGAATAATGAAAGGCCCAAAAGGGAGAGAAGAAAGTAGTCATGGTCCAGCAGGGGAAGACAAAATTCTGGTTTCAAATGGTTGTTTATCACAGGCAGGATAAATGGCTTGACAAAATTTGCTGGTCTGTTCAGAATGTTTAACATTTTTGTCACAGCCTCCAGGAGTGTTTATGCGTTCTATGCAAAAATAATTGACTTCAGAAATACAGTTCTGGGAGCTAAGACTGGAATCACATGTTTTTAAATTTTGCCGTCTTTCCAGTTCTTCTGCATTTCTATTTCTATCTATGCATCTTCAGGAGAAAAAGAGAAACTTATTGTCAACTATGTATCCCATCTTGTGGATCTTCAGCATTTTCAGTTTATGACTGACTCATATTTAATTTTCTTTGTCATTCAAATAAATATTTGAATTGATCATACAAGCACAGCAGAGAAAGAAGAAAAGACATTGAAAAAGTCTTTATTCAGAATATACCTATAGCCCTGTACTTGATGCAATCTTTTAGGAAACATGCTTAAAGTTTCATCAAACACTAAAAAGATCTAGGCAAAAGCTTCTCATATGTTGAATCTTTTCTTAATCAGTAGAATGTTACAAAAAATGCACATAAATCTGTTATTCTCTGTTTTGTGGGAAGAGGTTGACCTTGAATCCCAATTTCCAGGACGTGTTCACCCATGAATCCAACAACAAAGAGAGTACTGTTGCAAAGGTAGGGCATGACACTCCTCTCAGTGTTCATTGCAACTCCAAGCTGAATAAGAGTTTTTTGTTCCTCTCTCCTCTTTCCCCAGGTAAATCCATGCACTTGAACTACTCAGTAGAAAATGCCAAGTGGAAAATCAACTACTAAATAAATAAAACCCCCTAAATATTTAAGTTCTTGTGAATCACACTATTTAAAATCTACTTCTTCTTTCTGGGGCGTAGGTAATCCACCAGACTTCCAAAGAACATTTATATTCTTGGGGAATAAGAATTCTTTAAGTGAACCATTCTCTCTTTATGGACCTAGCCTTATAACTACTAATATTTCTAACAGCATATTTCTATGTTTCAATGTGGTGCTGTAATGCACATGTATACTTATGATGTGTATTAACATTGGTAAAAGCTAGAGTTGCACATCTATAATTCAGAATTAGAAATAAGGCATGATATTTTAATTATTGTTTTTCAGACAGTAAAAGTATTAAATAAAACCAGACTTCTGTTAATAATTGAGCTGAATACTTCCTTCTTGAACATTTTAAACAAAATTAATATTCAACATTTTTTCTTAAGACAGACAAACCTTGGCTACTCTATCTAAAGATCAAGTCCGTCCAAAGAACTCCCTCCTAGAAGTTTTGTTATGAGTAAAAATGGAAGAATAGATGAAATAACATTTTCCCTTCCCTTCCCTT
>VZTJ01002596.1:2523837-2551570 GCA_013397795.1 Orthonyx spaldingii | reverse complement strand
GCCGGCCGCAGCGCCATGGGCACGGCCCGCCGGGCGAGCAGGGCTCGGGCCGCCGCCGAGCACAGCGCGGGGAGGAGCCCCGGCAGCAGCGGCCGCATGCCCGGCCGGGGCGAGCAGCGCTGCCCCCCGGGGAGCCGCGGGGCCGGCGCGGGTTTGCCGGAGCCGCTGCGTCCCTCGGGGAAGCAGCAGGGGAACGGGGCCGTGCGGCCGTGGAACTACAGCTCCCGGCGCGCTCCGCGGCGGGCATGGCGGGAGGCGGCCGCGGCGGGGATGGGGGTGGCTGCAGGGCCCTGCTCCTCGCCGGGATGGGGGACGCTGCAGGGCTCTGCCCGTCCGCTGGCCCTCGCAGCGAGGAGCGCGGCCTGGAACAGCGGGTCTGCGGTTTGCGCGTTGCTTTCACTCGGTATCTTAACGAGAAGTGCCTGCGCCAGCGCTCGCCCCAATGTGGGGCTGCGGCCAGCGGGAGTAGCCTCCCCTGAAATAACCGGCTGTAGCTTAGGGCGGCAAAGCGATACTTAACATTAACTTAGCAGCGGTCTGGGGGAGAATAGACAGTCTCGGTCTGAATGTGCACTGCTTTACGCAGCCCCGGGCCCTCTGACCGCTGGCACTAAGGGCTCTGCACCGGCTGTACAGTCTCGCGTTGGGAATGGCCTCAAGGGTGGTAAATTACATGGAGAATAGAAATTTTGAGTTCCCCTGAAGTTTCCGAATAGAGCTTAAAAACTAATTGGCAAAAAAAAGATAAAAGGATGTCAGGGTATGCACACAGGATTGTAAATGTGGCTGGAACCAGTGGAGAAACAGATAAAAAGGACTGTGTATGGGAGAGACTGCTTCACTGAGGGAAGGAAAGGGAGACGCTCTTCCTTCTTAAAGAAAGACTTGGTGCCTCTTGGAAGCCAAATCCTGTCACGGCATTTGGTGTGAGAAGCCAAGCTAAATGCCACCTGGTGGTTTTCCAGATTGGCCTATCCATGTAAACCAGATCTGAGGGAGCAGATGGTATATATGCATATAAAGATTTCTACTTTCATTTTTAAATACAGTAGGGATGGTGTCATGACCCATCGGTAGAGGAGTGATATTAGTTGTAAATTCTCATCAGGCTGAACAAAGACAGGGAACTCTTGCATTTTTAACTCCGGCAACCAGCCCACTGCTTAGTCTTGAGTTGTTGGCTAATAAGCCCTTAAATTCTTACAATACATTTCCACAAACACGGTGGCTAACAAAGCCTTAATTTTATACCATACACTTCACTACGTTCTCAGCTTGCAAAACGAGCTACTCAAAGGTGCTGGCCCAGAAGCCACAACACACTTCCACAAGCTCCCTACACCCACAAGGAAGTTGAATATGAGGTGGAATATGGGAGGTAGAATATGACAGCCGTGTTTTGCCCAAGCAAAGCAAGGGGGGAGGGAGAGAAAGAAGGAAAGAAAAGGGAGAGAGAATACAAAGAATATCACCAATCATCAGATCCTGCACTGGTCCTGCTGTATTGGAGGGTCCGGAGCTGGGTTTGTGAGAAAATGAAAGAGAGGGAAAAAGAGTGTGAGAGGGTGTGACCCACTTTCTTTTATAGGTAACCTGGTGCAATCCTCTTATGTAAACCAGATCTTTTGCCCTCCTTTGTTCATGCATGCACAGCTAGCCCTTGGAGCCCTTCTACAGGAAGTGAGTGAGGACAGGAACACTGAGCACAAGTGTCAAGGTGAAGCAGGAGGTTGGGTCAGAACAGTGCTGCCCCACCTCCACATCTTTAGATCACACCTTTCCCATTGTAACAGTCAGAATGTTTGAGACAAAAAATGCTTATGTCTGGTTCTCCATAGATGGCAAAAGCAAATAAATAGGGTGGTGGGAGGAAACAGCATGACTGTTGGAAGTTAGAAGCTGGCTGAAAAGAGTGAAAATGAGGCCAGTTGCTGTATTTGGCTCCTTTTTTTACCATTATTTTGATCCTGTGATCCCATTTTGAGCTGTGTTTGCTGTTCACTAGAATTTTTATTTGGTTTGCATAGTTCTGTAGAGGCCAAAGGTTGGATGCGACACAGAAGTCCAATTCTGTGGGATCCAAGGGAAGCTTTAGGGTGAGGCTGCTGGCAGTTTTTATTCACATTTCATTTGAATATCAGCTATCATTAGGAGACGAAGTGCATAAGCGTTCACCTCTTCCTAGCCCGTTTCCATTGTCAAGTACTGTACTTCCATAAAAATCTGATTTTAGAGAGTTATAGATCAAATACTGGAAGAAAATATTTTTGGAATTAAGTGTCTTTTTATAAATACAAATTTCAAAAGTAATTTGGATCTGAAACTGCTCCAAATCAATTCATTAAATTTCCCACCAAAATCTCCAACAAGAAAACTTCAGGAAAAAACGTGTTTGTTTGTAAAAGTGACAGGGGAGTCCAATGCAATGTTTAAGTTAAGATAGCATATAATAGTGCTCTTAACAAATGAAAATACAGTGCATTTTTATGGAGCAAAAATTGTCTGTAACCAGCACCCACTAGCCTGGCATTAAAATTATGGCTGTAGATGTATTCTTTGGTTGACACGATCTGCCTGAATGTACTATCTCCAGGATGAGAGAAAGGGAGAAATTAAAAGTATCTTAGCTAAAGCTAGTAGCAGTTCCCATGAATTGTCCCTACAAGTCGTAGAAGTGGTATTGGAGGGCAATGTTCAACTGAGGACAGGAAAGATGAAGTAATAAGTTGTGATTTTTCTGCTTGCCCAAATACTGCACAAGTTTCACAGAGGTCACTGACCTGGTGCCTGGCAGAAACTGCTTTTCATTACTGCTTAGGTTTGGGCTAAAGCCAGTGCTTTATCAATTTCTGTGGCCTTGCCTTTATTAAAGAAAGTTTCTGATTAACCTTTCAGCAGTGCGGTTGTCCCTTTAAAGGAGAAAAAAAATCACGTTATGATAGCTGAGTGACGCTAGCAGAAAGAGGAAGCAGATTCAGCTCTGTGGTTGTATTTGCTTACACAACTGCACTGCCAATGCCTGTTAGCCTCTCACCTAGCTTCCCTTCTCTTAATCCACCCACTAATTGAGGGCACATTCTGTAGAATGTTAGAGGATTCAGAGGTATGACATTCAGACACCTTTCCTGAAAGTGAGTGGTTTGGGAGAAAAGAGAGACCCTTTTAGCTCCCAAATAAGGGAAAGAAGAAACAATGGTGTGTGTCTATTTTTCCAAGAGCGGCTGTCCATGAGTTTTGGCCAGTTCATTACATGATCGGTCACAGCACATACTCTCAGTACATATTATGTCTTATCTTCGTCAAGCAAGAGATATGGGGGAGTTTTGAGCTATGAATGTTTGGGACATGACTCACTGAGGGAAGTTAGGTAGTAAAAGGGCAGGAATGGGGTGTCACAGGGAGCCTAGAGGAGACATTGGGATATTGTGTAGGACATGGGAGGGAGTTGAAGGTATTGTAATGAGAGGGCACGGAAGCTGTAGGGGAAGCTTGGGTTGTTGTGATAAGAAAGGAAGACATAATGATACCAAAGAAATCTTCTTTACTGTCGCTGCTGAGACAACATCTTGTTTTCTGACAAGTGCAGAAGAATAATAGACCGTGACCTGATAGTAATGAGAGATTTGCCAGAGAAACAAAGAAAAGCTTGAGCTCAGTACTACAGATAATGGAAAATGAGAGCTAGAGGAGTAGAGGAGTGGGATTAGGTAATTTAATGCAAAGGTCAAAAAGCAAATAGTCTGGAGTCTCTACAATAACTGGCATAAAAGGAAGAAGTGCATAAAGATGCTATCAGATGTAGTTAATGAATAGAAACTGCATTTGATTGACATCTGACATGAAAAATAATATTTTCATGATTTGTTGATCACAGGCAGTTCATTTACATTTCAGGAGGAGGGAACAGAACAGTGGGAACCAGCTGAAAAATTAGCTGATTACCAAGAGCAGCAGTTCTTCACTTGCTACCCTCTGGATAGTGACCTGTTGTGAGGGACATGGGCTAAAGATCAGCATAGACAAACAAATGCTGTTAATGTCAATGTAGTATTTCAGACACTTCCAGGTTCCTCCAGGATTTTTGAGGAATGACATCTGTTCAGTGGACAGAGGATTCACCTAACAAAGTGGGACAAGAATGTCTTTCCCAACTGGCTTGCCAGCCTCATAAGAATTGCTTTAAACTAGGTTATTGAAGGATGGAGAAGCAGTCCCATCAGACCTAAACTGGAAGAGAACTGGAAGAGCTAAAAGTTGGTGTGTTGACAGAGAGGTGGTGATAGATAATAAGAAAGCAGGTGCAGGATAGCATGATGGCAGAGGTTGCCTAAACAAGCAGCATGCTTGGGGACCCATCCCACGTTCCTTCAAAGTCTGGCATTTAGGGAGACCTCAACAGGCTGGAAAAGTGGAACAGCAGATGCTTGCTACATGAAATTCAACAAATACAACTGTAAAACCTTGCATCTAGGACCAATGGGTTTTGGCAAAAATGGCTGGATGGACATCTACACTAACTTAATGGTCCATGACATGTTTTACCAACTTGGACTCTGCACTGGATGTTATTGTTAGGTGTAATATCTAGCTTGAACTCCTACAGTCTTTGCTCCCTGAACACAGCATTTATTAAAGCTAATTTACTGCTTTACCGATTCGCCCTGCAAATTGTATCTCATTGGCTAGTTTTAATATTTCTTAAATACTTCAAGCAGCAGATATAGAATATGCTTTCCTAATCTATGCTTTTCCTGATCTAGTCTTCCTTTCACTTTTCAGCACAGAAAATCCACCAGAAATCAGCTAGGTAAAACCTCATTCTGCAGCAGAGTTATGTTATCCTTTTCTAGTCAACAAAAAAGCCTTCCCTATGTTGCTCCACCATCAGGTTAAAAGAAGCTATCAATTTCTTTAGTTTTGTCTCAGAAGTACAAATTCCATCAGTGTGATATACATCACTACATTTACCAAAATGTAAGGTAGTTAGAATACAAATAATATATTGGAATACCTCTACTAGTTTCATATTTTGTAATGTGAGTAGATTGCTTTCTTTTTACTAAATATTTACATACTCACAAACAAAACTATAAAATAGAAAATAATTCTCAAGTGATTTTGATTACCACAATCTTGTTTCTCTGATTCTTGACAAGTATAATGTGGATTTAAGCAAAAAGTTGCCTGTCCTGGAGACCATTAGGTATGCCAGTCTGTAACGGGATCTGGCAACCTAAGGGGCCTTTGTCCCTTTGAAAATAACTCTGTATATCCCTGCTTTTGCAGATGTTATGTCTTACCCATTCAGCTCCAGCCTCAGTCAATATTCTGTTTACCCGTTCTATCAATGAATGTTCTATCAACATTCAGTTTGATAGAAAACCTTCAAACACCTGCAATATTAGAGACTTTACACTGAAATAAAAGCACATTTCACTTTTTGGAACTTTACTAAGCCGACTGGACTTTTTAGCTCTAGAGGTCATTAGGTTTGATCTGCAATCTCCATTGTCCTGGAGCTGTTCTTTTTTTCCTGACTGAAGTAGAGATTTTAAAAAAGCATGTGCAGGGAAAAAGTGGATGGAAAGTCCACTTAAAAAGTTGTCTTAAAAAGACACTGCCTGCAATTAAAAAGTTTAAGTGAATATGGCCAACTACATGCAGAAGTCATGCAGCTGAGACACTAACTAGATTCTGCATTCCTTGAGCAAAAGACACTTTACTGGGAGTCTTAAGCAAGTAAAGAATGCAGTTTTGAATCCAAAATTCATATTATTCCAGATGTGGGTGGGGGAAATACGTATTTACTTACTAAACTGAAAAAGCTCGTTTCTACGCTGCCCATCTGTTCTGTTTCTTGCTCTTCTCTCTCCTTTTGTTCTTCTGTCTGTCCCTCCCTTCAGCCACAAGCTTCTTTTTTAGCTCTGGTGTCCTACCTTTCCAAGCTTCAGGTATTGCACAAACACACTGTGCATTTGTCACCATTATGCAGGCTTTGTGTATAGCCTTGTGTAATTTTCCTTGCTTTACCTATGGATTTTTGTGAAGTTAGGATCTCTGTGGAACAGAGGCAGTATCTTTCCTGCATGTTTGCAGAGCCCAGTGGCCAATAAGAAGAAACGAATCTATGCTCCTTATTGCCAGAAGGTATTAGAATTCTTCCTGAAGTTCAGTTCTTCATTCTTTCTTCATGGATTTCTGGTGTGTACCTGTTGTTTTTCCTAAGAGGAGACAAGACATTAATTCACAAGCACTACCAGAGCTTCTGACAGTTGCTCATTAAGCCTGTGCGTGCTTTGGGACTCTTCACCAGTCAATAAAGACAGAGGCTTCTCCAGAGGAAAACTAATTCACATAATAAGTAAACAGTTGTTCTAGAGATGTTCTACTCCCTCCATGAACAGCAGGGATTGTGTCTTGCTTAGACACAACCTTTAACCTGCATGTTGGTTAGAGGCCTCAAGTTGGGTGAAATGGATCAAGGCCTGAGTTGTGTGATCACCTGGTTTAGAATTAGGAAACTAGCTTTGTGTTTTAGCCCCATACTTCATGCTCTGGCAAAGCCTTTTGAAGCCCAGACAATTAAATTCAACAGCCTTTCTTGATTGTTATACTAACCCCCATCACGATCGAAGAAGCTGCTGATGGCTGTGGCTAATGCTGCAAAGCTCGAGTGCTCAGAACAGTTCACGTAGTGTAGGTTTTGTGATCCTGCCAAGCTAGAGCCTACCTAGGAAGAAATAATTAAGCGGTTTTGTTTTATGTTTCACATGAATTTTGAAATTGATTTACCCCTGGTGTTGTTGGGCCTAACCATGAAAAAAATTCCACCCACCTCTCACATCAACAGTCTCTTAAGATGTCTGTTTATGTTTAACCTCAAGTCTAAAACAAAAAACCAGTGATGCTCAAAATACCTTTCCTACGAGATATTCAGGGAAACAGTAACTTATTGTTTGAAGAAGAAAAGCACCCCTGACCTCAACAGAAATGAGAGATCTCAATTCTAACATTGGTTTAGCTACCACTCACACCTGTAGCAAGGTGATATGGCATCCAGTTTCTGTCACTGAAATCTCCTAGAGTTATTGGATCCATCTGTATGTATGGCTCTGAGGGTATTTGCCACCTCTTTGCTGATGGTGGAGTTTCCTGATCCTATTCTTGAGGCTCAAGGTTTTAATTTATAAAATCACAAGGATGAACCAGTTCAAAGCTCCCTTATATACAATCATGACTTTAACCTAAATCAGAGGAAAGACATTAACTCATATCTGCATTCTAGTATTATGACAAAGCATGGAAAAGAAAACAAATACAATTAAAGAAAAACACATTCTGACTAATGGGGAAAGAGACAGGTTTTAATTCTCCAGCTTAGCATTTTGCTATGTCTTTAATAGATTATATCATACAGTTCTTATTCAATACTGCAGACTTTTGTTGCAATTCACATTCACTCATACTGTAGCACTAAATGAGCTGCAATAGCTGAAAGGGAAGAAAACATTTGCATGTCCAGTAGTACTTCTAGTTTTCAGTCCAGGTTAGAACAATGTTTTAAGCAGCCCTATTGAAAGAACCATGTTTGGGTCACTTTGTCAGGCATCCAGTCTGTCTCCATAAGCCAACATGTGGCCATTACCACGTATCCGTGAAAGTGGACTAATAGCTGTTTAATACAGCTAGTATGAAGTGAGGAGGTGGTGGGGGAAAACATCTCCCCAGGGCTCCAGAAGAACTGTAGGTCATTTGGTCTGATCAAAACAGCTATTTGGTCTTACCACAAGAACTTGTACCCATGTAGGGGAGAAAAAAAGTCTTATTTTTATTCACTTTCTGGGTGATTTTCATTTTAAGAGAGCTGGACTTGCTTATATGTAAGAGAAAAAATGTACAGCTTGAAAGTCCTGAAAGGTGGCTTACACATGCTTTGAAAGACTGAAAGGAAGGAGCTCAGACATACATTAAAACGCACTCTGTCAAAAACTCTCCTTTTGGTGGACAACCAGGGAATCAATGAATTTTTTTGACACGTAATTCATACTCAGTTCAAAATATTCAATATGAGATATACTCGCATTGAGTTTTGACCAAATGCTGTGATAACTCCCCATGTAACATAGCATGACATGGTGACATGACTGCTCTTTCTTTCTAATTTGCACAGATTCCTAAAAATATTATCATGATTTTGAGCAAACATATAAGCATCAAAATTGCAAATAACAGGTAAATTGAAAATAGTAGTCAAATAACACTATGGGACATGTAGGTATCTTTCTGCTGTGTCTTGGCAAAATGGTATCTACAATCCTAAGAATAACCTTCCTCAAACCATAGCTCTCTGAGACAGGTAAGGTGCATGGAGACTTTCAAAAAGGGTGAAATCATACCCAGAAAAAGGTTACTATATGCTTTTGGGACAATTGGGAGGGCAATAATAGGATCCCTCACTTGAGGGACATTCAGTGAAAGAAGTAATGCTTTCCTGAAGCGATGTAGAATGGCAAGGATCTGTTCTCTTAATTGATGAGAAGGACCAGCAGAAAAACAAGGGGAAAAAAACCCAAACTGAATCGCCAAAGGTAATGTTGAGCTGCACTTGTGTCAAATCTATATGTGGGTCTACAGCAGCTATTACCAATTACTTACTGTATTTGCAGGACTCCAGGGACTCATAGGAAGTACCACTAATGATAGTTGACTTGTCATATCCATGTAATTAGAATGATAATTAGGGAGATTTCAGAGCAAGGGAGAGTGATTAAGTAGAGATCACTGACTTCTCATGGGATCTGGCAACCTAAGGGGCCTTTGTCCCTTTGAAAATAACTCTGTATATCCCTGCTTTTGCAGATGTTATGTCTTACCCATTCAGCTCCAGCCTCAGTCAATATTCTGTTTACATTTGCTGTGTAAGTTCTTCTAAAATTGCATGTTCTACAGTCCATTGTCTGCCTTACAGCTGAATCTCTTTTCACTCAAGTCTCAAATGACTCAAGGCCTATAATTATTCTTTGTGGTTAGTTGACATCTTTCAAATCAGGGTCAAATTTCTGCCATTGAAATCTTGTCTCACTTGATTTTTATGATAACATTGACTCATGATTCTCCCATGTGTCAGCATTGCTTTTGGAGGATTTGTTCTATTCCTTGACCCCTTTGTGTATACCCTTCATTTCTTACCATCTTTTATCTAAAGCACAAGTTACCATCTTTATCAAATTTACTCTCAGGTTTTTCTCTCCTTCATATTTTTTCAAATTAAGATCTCAGTCTGACTTTGACAATCTGCTTGTGGATATCTGGCTTTCAGCCTATGTGCAACATCATTAAACATGGTTCGTCCTCATCCTCACTCTCCATATTCCTTCAGTCACCAGGAGGCACAGCTCAAGCCTATTAGTTAGTACTTAGCACATAAGCATTATGTTTGCCTCAAACCTCTCAAAGCTCTTCTCTCAGTCTGTCATGTGTTAGGCAGAAGTTAACTTTTTATCTAAGACAGAGTCTTGTCAATGTAAACTGTAATGTTTACCATTGAAATTCTTGTCCAGATCTTCACCTTATGTCGCAAGTACTGAACCATTCTTTTTTCTTTTTTTTGTGGCCTTCAAAAATACAACATAATTCCCCTCTACAGTAATTTAGAAAGTCCTTGGAAAGGTAATTTTTCTACAATTTCAGCTTTTTCAATGTGACCTGTCTTAAATTCCTCCTCAGCTTCTGTATTTTAGCAAACAACTTAGATGTCTTGACTTCCATTCTTTATGGTTAATGCCTGCCTTAATAATCTTGTGTTTAATACTGAGAAGGTCGATTTCTTTCTCTGAAAGGATTGTAACTTAAACAGGAGTTATTACTTGTGCCTGCATAGCTCAAGAGAAGCAGAGGCCAGATCTTAACAACTGGCCGTGGGTACTGGATGGCTGTGTTTACTGTGGCTGTACATCTGGATGAATATATTTGGCTTCTTAGCCAAGCAAACAGCCCAAAGAGAATACTGCACTAATTAATTTGTTCTGCTTCCAGTGTGAATTTAAGTCATTCAGAAGCAGCTCAGATATCTGTGGACAATGTTGCATTAGTACTATGCAGACATTGAATCTGTGGTTTTTTTCCTGCACTCCTTCTTCTGTTTGGAAAAATACTGCTGTTAGCACCAGCAAAACTACTTTGTTGTTCTCCTTTAAACTGTTATTTACTATGATATTGCCAGAAAAAAAAGTCCCAAAAAAACCCAGCAATAATCCTTACAACTGCTGAACTAATAATGCACTAAGACAATCTTCTAAGCTGTTTAATGCTTGTCATATGGCTCCCTGGTGTCGACGCCAGTCTATCCATCTCAGATAGAGCTTCTCTGTTTTACAATAAAGAAATCACCACCACAAAAATCTGTCTAATGGAAACTGGACAAGATAACTTCTTGTTTGTGTGATAAGTATCAAACCTTGACAAAAGAGCTGGTACCCTTTGTAAACCTTCATTTTAAAATCTCATTTTAAATTACTAGTAGATAATTTCAGAAAGAACCCATAAGAATTCCAGTAAATCATATGTCATAAAAGACATGTCTTCTTGCAAATACCTATTCCTGAATCTTTTAAAGTATTATTACTTGAAAAGTTTACTGTCCCCCAAGTATATTTCATAAAGTTGATTTCTGAGTGACTCATTGCATCCAACACTGTTAAAAATGATCCAGTTTAATTGCATGAGATGACATCTATGTTGGTAGAAATCCAGGATGTAAAGCTGTAATAGAAAGAATAGTTTAAAAATTATAAAGTCGTTTATATTTTATTTGAATCTGCTGCTTTGAAAGTGGCATTTTCATATTCTTTCCCTAATTTACACCATAAGTAAGGGAATATGTATATTGCCTCTCTACAGTGAGGACAACAGAATATTTAATAAGTCCTTTGCAGGCAAAAGGGATATATGCTTACTGTGCTTATGCTGTATACAGATTTTACAGTTACTACAAGACTACTAGCACGCTGGAAGGAGACAGTAACTTTTGGAATACCAAGGCAATTTCTACCAAAAATATTGTCCTCTTAGGATCAGAAGAAACACTGTTGCTGTTGTGTTCCTGCTTTCAGCTTTATTATTGAGTGTTCACTGTCTGGGTTGCTCAGTGCTCCTTACTTGGGGGAAAGCAATCTTTGCCAGAATTAGGACTTCATGAGCAGGTCCTATATATTGAAAACCAGCACATGGAAGGTCACTAGGATCTGGCTTAACCCTGCACAGAGGCTGACAATTCTTTTTCTCTCTCCTGGTATATTCTGCCAGCACCTGATTTTTTTTATGTATGTGAAACTTGTGTCTTTAGTACTGCCAAACTCTGTATATTTCTGGTGTTCATACCCCTGTCTGCCCTGTTAGTGCCAATTTTGTGGAAAATGGGTCACAGTCTGTACTAATTGACACTGGCTTTTAAAAAAAAATCGCACCAGAAAATTTTAAATACTCTCATAAAATATTTGCCTAACCTATGCATGCAAATGTAGGCACAGTGGAATTAAAAGTTATTTGTACCCTAAATAATTTCTGAAGAGATTGGGACAGTTAAGTAAGGAGCAATTTTAATTTTATCTTTTGGTCATTTAATAATTCTTTTTCCATAGTTATGGTTGGAATTTGTAATGGCAGGGGAGATTCAACTGACAGATAACGTTTCACAGGTTTTACAGCTCTCCTAGAACAGAGTTGCAATTATTGGAGTTTATTCAGTGTCACAAAGTTGAATTCATGGGATATTTTACTCCTGATGTCAGTAGGGCCTGGATTCTTGCCCTTATGCTGTGGCTGCCCAAGATGGAATTCTATCCACTCTGCAGTAAAAGACAAACTTGCTGGTATCTTCAGTCAGAACAGAATTTCACACTTACGAATAACTCAAAATTAATTCCACTTTGGTAGCAGATCTGCTTTAAGACTTTTCTCCCAGCTCCTTTCCCCACTGCAGCAGTGCACATTTGCCCCTGTATACTGAAGCGGAAGAAATGAGAATGAGAACGTTGAAAAAATTTGGATTAACAATGCCTTAAAAAATTGATTCCGTGGGTGTTTTAATGTGTGTCATTTTAGCAAGGCACCTTATCCTAGAGTCCAGAGATAGCTCTGTCCACACAACTTCTTTGTGGATGCAAAGTACAATGTAAATTTGATCAGACTGGGAGCCGTAATCAGAGCTAATCAACTTGACTTGAGCTGGCTTTGCTGCCAAAAGCAGTGCTACACAGTTTCACAGCTTTCATGTGTGTAATAAATATATTGTCCACAAAGGGAAAAGATGCCGGGTTCTTTTCATGATATATGGAGAAGAAAGAGAAGTTGAAATTTTGGGTAAGAAGATGGTGTTTGTTGATTTTTCTTACTTACTATGCTCCTTGGATATCATGAAGAACATAACCAAAGGCCAGAGAACTGTGGTCAAAAGTATTAAGACTATAAAACAAAAAACACCACATATTAGAAGTGATTTGATAGCCTAGTTTCCTTAGGCACATGTGACTGCTGTCAACCATTGCCCTCTGTCTTTGGAAGTCAGTGACCAATTTCAGCCATATGTGCAAGAGGATAGTTATCTTAAAGACAATTAATGTCTTAAAAGCTTTGTAAAAAACCCCTACAGTTAGCTAGAAGAGAAAGGAAAATAATTCTTTAGCAGAGGGAAAGGTTCTCAACTCCACTGCTGTCCTTCCTCCAGGTTAGCTGCAGTTCGTGCTGTCTTTTGTCTGAGGCAGGTGCCACAGAGGAGGGCCTGAGATCATTGCAGTGGGGAAGGAGATTTCAGGACCAAAAGACATAAATCTTTACCAAACCAGACTCTATTAGTTGTGCTGCTCAGCCAAATGTGTCATTTCCTCATTAACAGCTACAGCACTTTTGTGGCATGAGTGTAGTAGAAAGCCCACTAGCTCAGGATTCTCTGGCAAGGGAAAGAAACTGATTTTCATTGTGAGAGAAAACCATTTTAAAAGAAGTAAAGAAGTAACTTCCTAAACAGCTTGAAGGAAACAGGAGAAAAGACCTCCCTTTTTTTCTGCTTTCCTCTTTGCCGGATACAGGGCTTACAATACCCCGGAGCATAACACCTATGAATGAGTGGAATCTGATAGCCCATTTTTAATTACTGCCTTTATCTGCACTTCTGTAAAACAAACAAATTAAAAAGCCTAAAGCTGGGCTTGCGCAGGGAAAACCTAGGTGTTCGTAGGACTGAATTCACCACACTTCTCTCTGCACTGTTTCTCTCTTCTTCATTCTGACTTTTGAATCTGCCCTGATGCCCTCATCTGACACAGCAACTACATCAGGGAGAGAGAAAACAGGATAGGCTTTCACTTTTGTCTGGCAGCACAAGCTTGCATTCTGTGCTTCAGAGGTTTTCAGAGGCTCTTTATTCCATGTAATGTTCCTGGAGTGGAGAAGCGTATCTTTTGTTCTTCCTTATAAAGGGATATTTTTATACACAAAGATATACAGTACACTGAATTACAAGAGTTTTTATGTATTGGATTGTGAGGCTTTAGCACAGAAATTTCTGATGATTCTTTAATTCCGCCTTACCCAAAGCATTTAACTTCAAAACCTTTAAAGCATAGATGAATCAAAGCCTCAGAAACCATCCAACACATCATCTAATTGTAGTGACATCAAAACCGAAATGAGACTCTTAATTTAAACAGGTTTCACTCCTAGCATGCTAAACATGCAGCCTGTGTAGACGTGCTAAGCTGCATTATCTCAGTGTACATATCTATGGCTTTAGATACTTGCAAGTAATTAAAATGAGAGAGGACAGACGTACGTCTTCCCTGCAAATAGAAATAATTCTTTTATGTTTAAGCATATTTCTTGTTGTTGTAAATGTAGTTTCAACATTTTTGCTGTGACACTCTGTATGTCCAAAAGTGACGAAGCCTGTATAGGTCTTCTGATTCCTTTAATATCGTTTCCATATTAGATAGCCAGATGGTGGAGAGTGATAATACTCTGTACTAATCACTTAGGAAGTCTACAGAGTGGTGCTTTGAGATTTAGACCCACAGCCACTGCCATCACTCCTTTGATGGAAAGCCGCAGATACTATTCCAACCAATTGCATGTTTTTAAATATATCAACACTGAACAAATTATCTAAACAGGAAAAAGACTGACAAATACCATTCAGTGCTAATGAAGAGAGGGTTTTGTCAAAGGAAATAATTGCGTTCACAAGGATCAGAGACCGACATGGCCTTATGCAATAGTACTTATACACACCTAAAAAAATTTTTTTGCTTTTTTTATTGCCATCACAAATAGAAGAGACTTGCATTGCTAAGTTACTTTCCCCCCCAAAAAAGAAAAAAGCCTAGGAGCAGAATCATTACCTCAATGAGTTCCTCAGCGTTTGATTTTTAATTCCACACTTATCTTCTGTTCTGCCAACTTTAGGATTTTGTAATTTCAACAGATCAATCAGCATAAACCTTTTTTTCCTACAGTAATATTCATTTATGTACAGGAATACTTTTTTGCTTGTGTTTCTACCTTGAAAATGCTGGGTTTCTTTTCTGAATGATGCATTGTTAGTCTGTGGGTGCATTTTACAGGAATGAAATGTCAGATGTGCCCATTCCTGATGTCATAGACTTTCATATGCTTGCTGAGATTTCTACATAAAAAAGGGAAAATATTTCTCTGTGAATTTTACTTTTATTGTTAGGCCTTTCATAAAAGCCCACACTGCAGGCTCTAGTCCAGGCTGGCAACCAGAGGCTCTGGAAAAAGAGACTGAAGCAGCACTGATCAGCACTCAAATATGATAAGCAAGCAGACTAAACATGTAAACAAGTCCTGTGCTGAGTGCTTTGTTTTGGCAGCATGAATTGTCATTTCAGTAGAGGAACAAACAACCCACTTCAGCCTATCTGGTTTATTAATTGTAGAACACTTTAAACAGTAAAGAGAAAACACAAAATAATGTTACGCTAAAAGATTTGTAAGATACTTCTCAGAGATGGGCTGCTCTAGCAACAATTTTCAAACAGCAGCAATGTTTTACTCCATCCGTAGGGTAAAATAAGCATCTTCATTGTCCTGATATTTGTACAATGTTGTACTAATGTTGCAAAGATGGTGGACTGCCCTAGAAGTTCCCTCCCCTATCCAGTATTACTTTTTCAGTGATGCTGAACGAATATTTACTCAGCATTTCTGAAAATCAGACTGTTTAATACCTCAGAACAGAAAACTGAAGATGTAATTATTTAAAAAATATTAACGTTTCTTCTTAATTCAGTGTGTATTTTTCCTCTTATTATGCTTAGTAAAAGAATATATTAATGTTTTGGATGACACTATTAAATTGTTAATTTTAATTAAATTTTTCTCTCCTATCCTAAATCCCTTACTCTGTATTACAGTTTGCATCACTGTAGATTCATTAGTTACATTACCATGCAATGTTGTATTTCGTGATGCTGCCCAGTCAGCCTGAAGCCAGAAAGCTTGATTTTAACCTTGAATGACTTCATGAAGTTATTCTTCATACACACTAGAACATTAAAAAACAAACACTGGATCATAAATTGTATAAAAATCAGCACTCAACACATACTACTGTTGCAGCATGCAGTTGTGAAATATACATGAGAAATAAACAAAGCATTAAGGAATGTCTTTAAAATGAGGATGGAGCAGGCACACAGAGAGGAAGAACATGTAAACAAGTGGTGGAAAAGAACAGATGTGTGCTGTTTAGACACACAGGCAACTTGCCCGAGGGAAGTTTGGATTATTGAGCTAACATGACAAAGATACGTAGTCTGTTCACATTTAAATCATAAGAGGGTTTTTGCATGTTGTGTGAAGAGTGTTCCCACTACTTCTGTAAAGTAAGTGGTTTCTTAGTGCATGCCACAGTCACACATAAAGCAAATTCACAGTTCAGTTTGCCTAGAAATTTCCTCAGAAATGCCGGTAAATGCTGCATCTAGTATAAAATTTAACAGAGATGCAAGTTACAGAAGCCTCTCCAAGATTGCCGCACAAAGCCAACTGAAAAAAATAAGGATAATAACTTCAACAGGCATTAATGGTTTTGATTCCACAGATACAACATCCCAGTACTAAACCTTTACATTTGTCAAAGAGTAGAGAATACGGTTCAGTTCTGTCATTACTGCATGCGGGTGGTTCTGGATATACTTTTTGTTTCTGAGGCCAGCTTCCCATGACAGTAGTGCACCATAAAAATACCCCAGCTGTTGGAGTGGGAAGGGCAGAAGAGAGAGGTATTATCACCAAACACTCTGATGAAGTAGTCCAGGGATTCATAGACCACAAATCTCATTTGACTTAATTTCTCCTGCCTTCATGGTAGTTACAATCCTGGTAAAAAAGTAAAGTGTACCAAAGAAGAAACTTAAAATTACATCCACATTCGAAGAGAAGAAAGATATATCTCTTCTGGTTCTTTTCAAAGTGTGTTAATGAAAAATGGTACATACAGCTCGGCAAGCCACCAGAGTATCTAGAGAAGGAGAGAACCTATTCTACAGAAAAAGCAGCAATTTGTTCATAGTAAAATTAGTGTTAGAGCTAAAGACTACAGCAATAGTCAATTGTTTGTTGCTACAAAAATTAGTCGTCCATGCAACTCAGGCTTGTGCCATCTTACCAGCGTCAGAATCTCCCCTACACTTGTCCTTGCTACATTTTATCCCTTTGCTGAAGCTTTAGCAGAGTAGGGACTGAATACAGGGTCTTGCAGCAGTCAGATAGGAAAAGGAAGAGGAGGAGGTGGTTACAGATGAGATAGGTGATGCCAAGTGAGGTGCAAGTTTTAAAAGGAAAAGGAAAGCCTCAACTGGGTCCTGAAAGAATGGAGAGACATGACTTTCCCAGCAACTCCAGGTCTCTTCTTAAAGAAGGAGAACTTATGCAATTTGTAATGTAAGTGTTTTTGAGGTACGCAGAGCTGTTTGTGTGCATATCCACATGCTGTAAGAAGACTTTCAGGAAGGCATTTGGTTACCCTTTCTCCCTGCATGGTTGCCCCACTGTCCTTCCCATAGCACCCTATTACTCCTTGCTGGATCTTGCACTTTGCACCCCACTGCTTGGCTCTGACCCTTCTTACTGAACAAGAGAGAAACAGTTCAGTGCTGCCATCCTTCTGTAGGGCCTGCAGGTACGATTTTGCATTGGTGATGGCAACTGCCTGTGGGAGCTGTGCACAGAGAGGCTGTGGACTGATGGGGTGGAAGGGGGAGGAGAGGGTCTGCCACGACCTTGGGCACCAGGCACCTGTCACAGGAAGACTACAAGAAGTTTGAAAAGACTAGCAAAGAACTGTTCTAATTTTCCTGATCTTGCTGCAGTAACTTGCCCACTAGCTCACCACAGAAGAGTGAAGGAAAGGAGACAATGCAATTGTGATGGGTAGTGAAAAGAGCAAACAAATAGTAAGATTAAAGGAACACAGTGCATCCTTTAAATTGCTTCTCCTTTTGATTTAGTCTCAACTACTTTTGAACTGAGCCATGCTTGGCAGAAGACTACTAGTAGACCTTAAAAAACAGGGTGATTGAAGCCTTCAGGAGCAGGGAGTCTAAGGCTGTCAGGCTTCCTGTAGGATAGAGGCTTACAGATTTTATTTGAGAGAGGAAGAATAAGCAACACTGCTAGGCTGGAAGCCAAGCCACTAGAAAAGAGTTGTGGAGTAAAGGGGAATCCAGGCAAAGTCCCTGAACATCACCGCCTCCTGACAGATTCGTGAGAGGCTGCTCTTGTGCAAAGGAACGGCTGAATGCGCCGAGTGATACTTAACCTCCCTTCCCAAGGATGTGAAAAGCTGGCTATAAAGTATACATGCAGTATGCTGCATAAAACTCTCCTGTGAAGTAAGCGCAACACTATTTATACCTATATTTTTATACCTGTACTAAACAAGGTTGACAGTACACGAGATTACAGACGCATGCTTGTCATGGGTTAAACTGTGTAGGGTTTGTAAACAGTGCGTAAACATGCTATATGATACAGCAGAACGTCACTAATCCACGGTAATGCAGGGAAGCCCCAGTGCAGATTAGTGGGGTTTGTGGATTATGGGCTGGGAGGGCATTTGAGGAGAAGTCAGCCGTGTCTCAGGGCAAACTCCCCACTCCACTCAGTAGCGCAGTGGAACGCTTGTCAGTGGAAGGAGCTGCCAGGGGCACCTCTGCTCTGTCGGCTCCAAAGGACATTACAAGCAATGCTGATGCTGCTACTGCTTCTTTCAAAAGCTCTAGTAGGCTTACTCCAAACAGGGAATTGCACTCCTGGTGTCCCTTGAATCAGTTTAAACACTTAGTACACACCTGCTGTGCAGCCACTTCAGATCAAATTAAGATGAAATTTTTTGGTGCATATGGATTTTGCAAGGAATTCTAACCTGCTCTGAGCACAACTTGCATGGACAGATGTTTCTCTGTACATCCAAGTCAGACCCTGAATGCAAATATTTGTTTCTGAGAGTTTCTAGGCTAAACAGTAGTGATATCAAGAAATACATGTTTCTGATTTTATATAGATAATGGCTGTTTCGCTCACCCAAAAGACCATATCACTCCCTCATTCACAATAATTTAAAATTGCATACAGTAAAATAATTTTTTTTACTAACAATGCAACCAGTCACGTACATTTTTAATAGTGAAAGATGCTTTTACTTGTATGGAACTGAAATACTGCTAAATGTCATATGGCTAACAGTCAAAGTTAGTGTAATGATAAAATATAAGTACAGCAATCATGCTGATTAACATTTTATGGATATTTGCAGCATTAAAAATTTTGGAATTGGTTATTTGGGCCCAATATTGATATTCATTGTAATTTCTTCCTTTCAAGAAAAAAAATAAATAATCCATATGGAAAAGAGTGTGAAGCATTTGGCTTTGTGTCAGGCAAATTTTACATTATCTGAAAATCAGGATATTCATTATTTTTTATATAAGACATCACAGATGTCTTGGCAATGTCATGGCTATACATGATATGCTTTTGTAATGCTAAAAAGTTACCTGAGGCAAAGACTTGAGATAGATGATTTTGAAGAGATCAGCTCTTTTTGAAGCACATTTTCCCCTCAGCAGTCTATAGGCTCAGAAAATGAGTTTGTGCATTTTAAGTTTATTGACCTTTGTGAATATAGTACTTGAAAGCTGCTAACAGATTTCTTTGAAAATCAATGACAGTTGTGAAACTGTTTATCTATCCAATGTTTTTTCTTGAGTGTGATTAATAAAAAATAAAATTATATCAGTGAAATTGAAAAGTCAAATTGTTTAAAAAGGAACCATTCTCCTTTGGAAAAGCAAAATGAAAAAGAGATGGGTATTTTATCTGGATCTACATATCTGAACTACATATATATTAATGTAGTTCACCAGAGACCAAGAAAGTTTCTAATATTAATCCTGAGAAAAGCTTGTGTGGAATTTTATTCCCATATTGTAGTAGGGAAAAAAAAAATCAAGCTAATTTGCTTCTTCAACTTATTTTGGTCTAAGCTCGCAAAAGTAAAGCAGTTGATTCACACTGCTGGCCATATTTCAGTGTAAAACATACAGGATAAAATAGAGGCCCCTTTGCTGTCAAGACAGGTTGATTTATAATGATAGGGTGAAGCCAGGATTTGACCTTGGTTTCTTTTGTCACCATTAAGAGTCTTATATGGAATACTGAGAATTAGAAACGTCACCATAAGCACCAATTTTTCTTTAAAACACATTTTTCTGACACATTTTTCTGAAAGCAGCACATAAGGCCTTTTCTCAAGCAGTTGGCTGTAAAGGAGCTAAGCCTAACTGGCTGCATGGGAAATCTCTTGAGGGCAAAACTAGTTTCCAGTTCTGCAAACAGACATAAATATGAACCAGGTACCAAACTGTCTGCAGGACCAATCAATATAAATGTTAAAACCCAGTATAGGGTAACTTGTCCATAGCCGGGTTCACCGAATCAACTGTGGTTGTAATATAGATGGGGCCCCACAAGCTATTCAAAGAAAACATTGTAAAAGCTGCTTGCCATTTAATGATTGCATTAACACCATTATCTACTAGCTAATCGATGCTGTGATTGACAACTTTGCAAATCAGATTAGCTTTCAGTCTGCCTATGAGTATAGCGTAGCTAGGAATGGAAAATTGTGTGGGCACCAATTTGTGGAAAATTAACAACATTCAAAGGTATGAAACAGCAAATCACTGATATTGCAGGTTAGTCGTAACAACTATACCCCAAGATATATTAAAATCACTCCTGTGATTTTATTCACATCTTGAATCGCATCACTCCAATGTTGCTCGCATACAGTGAGGGGAAGTTCCCACCCAATGACATCATAGTTTGTCTTTGGCTACAGCCAGCTACATATTTTTGAAGAGGTCCTGTTTGTTCCATAACTGAACTCTTCACCTTTTGATTATATGTTTTGGTGGGGGGGTTAAAAGGAAAAGCCTGCTAGTAAATTTACTTGAACTTGGCATTCACAGTCTCAGACTTGGGTGGGCTGCATTCTCTCCTCCGGTTACACCCTACCTGAAATCCTTGTATGTTAAATCACTTGACTAGTTCAGCCTTAATGATTGGGTCATACCCTGGGAAGCAAGTTCAGAGATACTGGAAATGTGTGCTTACAAAAACACACATAATTGTAGAAAAATATGTGGATAAACTAAGAGAGGAACACTGAGACTGTGGAAAGAAAAAACCGTGCAGTTATTTGGAAGAAAAAAAATTATCTCTTAGTTGTGATGGAGTGTCACAAAACACACATTATGTACTACCCTTCCAGTGATACATTTTTATGAAGAAAAATGCTTCTCCCTGCCCTCCCTCCCTGCTAATCAGGAAACTTTAAATAATTTTTACATATTAACACCAGCTTTAATATTCCTATCTTCTTCAGCTGCTACAAATGCATTCCCTATTAAGAACATGTATGACAAAAAGATATTTCTGTAAATATCTGGACCTTCATAGCAGTGGAGTGAGCCATTCATAAGCACGAACTATTGGAGAAATTTTATGTCACAATCAAATGAAGTGGATTTATTTTACATTTACAGACACACAACTTTTGCATTTTCCATAACAGCAATCTCAAAGATGGGGTCAGCAGGCAATTTTCTAATGGTCTGTAGATAATTGATAGGATGCATAATGCTGCTTTCTTGCTTCCAGATACTTGGAGGAGTAGCCAGGAAAAGTCAGGAATCTTATTTAAGCACTTGGAATAGGACAGATACAAGGATCTTAACTGCCTCCCGTATGCATTGTCCTCACAGAGAAAGTGAAGGCCAGAACCACAGCTGGAATAGTTAGGAAAGACTAAGTATTTTCTTAACATTACTTTTCCATTGGAGCAGTTTCTGTGGTTGGCCCTGTTTGTTCCACAAGTGAAACCAGAGGTGATCCATGCCATCAGTACTCTGGCCTGTGAAAGCTTGCTTTAGAAGATCCTCAGCACATATCCCAAAGAAGAGAAGCAGAGTGGATGCTTGATATGTTTTTTATTTTGAAAAAGTTATAGCTTTCAGGAAAGAGGCAAGTGGTTGGATATGGTATCAAACTTGTGAGTTTCCCCCTTTGCTAGCATTGTGAGAAGAAATGTTTAAGTACCATAGCTGCTTGGGGATTTTTGGTGGTTGTTTTCTGGAGGGGGGGGGTTGATGATTTGATTTTCTGCCTATGTTGTGAATTCCTATCTTTTTTGCCATTGGAAAGTTTCAAAACTTAGCAGGAAAATAGTCAGTGAGTTGTAGAAAGTTAGAATTTTTGGAAAGTAAAAAAATATTCCATTCAAAATTCTTGCAAAAAATTTACTTTATTTCTTTACAAGTATTCTGATCTATATTCTGATTTGTCTTTATTGAAGTAGTGATGCCAAGGCTCCCACTCTGTCATGGGGTTAACATGGAACTCATCTAATTAAGCAATGTCCTCTTCTGTCGTTGTGTGGTCTGTCACACTGCAATATGCACTTTCCAAAGTGCTCTTAGTGAATGGCTTGGCTTCCGACCACAGGACACTGTGATACGAGAACTTATTTAAATAATCCTGATGAGTCTGCTCCTACAAGGTGTTTAGTGATTTATACTAAGTTACAATTAGCCTCAGTTTCTTCGATCTTTGCTAAGTGGCAAGGTTTCCCACAGCTTGATCTCAGACTCTTTAACTGGATGATTCTAGGTATATGTACAGTAGACACTGTGATGGTGATGTAAATATCCATTTTACCATTGAGGATAATGAGACCGGAGTGGGATCTTAACCTATTTGGCACAGCTGTCATGAGACTCCAATATAAACAAAAAACATCCCTCCCAGCCTACATTTTCCCAATTCTATTTATAAGCCCCATGAAAGTGCCTTTCAAATGTGATAATTATCTACAGCTTTTTTCAGCTAAGTGAGAGCCGTCTCTCACACACCTTGATGAAGACACAAGCTCTCTCCAACTAGAGTCCAGAGCTTTCATCACTGCTTAGTATATTAGAACCAGAAACATTTTAGACATGTTAAGAGAGATTGTATACAAATTGAGAATTATCAGCTTTGCAACTGAAATCTCAGGTATGGAAAAATCATGTTTTTACTAAGTTACAAAAGATACACATCCTTTGCTTTACTTAAAAGGCCTCTGAAGTCTCCGTTGGTTGGTATGGTGCAGCTATGAAATAAGTAACTTATTTTCTTTCTTAATGGCTCTCATCCTCTATTACCACACAATCATGTTTCAACTACATTTCTTTAGGCATAACTGATTTTGAGCCCTCGTTGGCCTGCCAGGTTGGATCTTTCCATCTGTTGTGGATGTTTGCTCTACAAACAAAATCTAGGTCTTCAGCAACACTTGCCACTTACCCATGCCAATATTTGTTATCCGCTTCACTACCCAGTCGGTAGCGATGCCAAGCAGCAACACCAAGGGAACACAGGCTTTTCACATCAGCAGTCACTTTGAACTACTAGTTGTTTTTTGCTGTTCAGGGGAATTTATGTTGTGGCTTTGATTTTGACACTTAACAACACTATAGAATCAAACAAACGGGCAATCTAAAGACAAAAGAAAAGTATAACCTAGGGGTATTAATTTCACAGCCAACATGGTATATTTCCCATGTGATTCTTTCCTCTCTTCCCCTCTTCTCCCAGCCCCTCCCCGCCCACCCTCTCTCTGGTTGAATGAAAAGTTTAAATTCATTGTGTTTATCTTACATCACACACCACTCATCTTCTGGATTTTTTGTTATTTTATGGTTTCCCTTTAACACTCCAAACTCCACAACTTCTACTGCTATAAAAGGTGCAAATGCCCTTAAAGTGTGCCTTTTCTTCCTGGGATAAAAACAGGCTTCTTGTCTTTAATGGTATGGTCCAACAATGCACATCTACAGAGACAACATGTCCTAACTTGAGGCCAACCCTTAAGCCAGTATAGCAGTAACCAAGAAGAATCTTAGCAATTCAGAAGATGCAGTCATACAAATGAGTCCTTCAACCAGTAGTGTCTGCGAGATCAAAATCTTACTAATTCCAAATCCCCACAATCACATTTATCAGCTTCTAATCACCATATAAGAGCTGTCAGAGTGGGATTGCTGCATTTGTCCTCCCTGTCAGCACCACAGCTGGGGTGTGAGAAAACTCATGCCTTCACATTGCAGTGATATAACTTGTCTCTTGTTTTTGGGCTGTATCTGATGTGTCAAAATCTGGGACCAGAGAAAATCCACTGCACTGTTCTACTGCCAGAAGCACAAAGCAGAATCACACATTAAAAATTACCCAATCAGAAGGAGCATTCCTTGACTAGCAATCAAATGTAGTGGCAGCATCCACTCCTGTGATGCCAAAGGGTACCTTTCATATCATTCATGTGCGTAAACTGTGTAACCTTGAGCTCCAGACACTGCATACAAATGATATTACTGGGCACATGAAGTCTCCTCTGCCAACAGATTTAAAATATTGTCCATGATAAGTGTCTTCATCAATCATGTAGTTTTATTACAGTAAAATTGCAGGTACAATGACCTTCTTTTCCTACTGTGAATTTTTATGCTGTAGCACATTTTCTATTAATTATGGAAGATATTTTCAGCCACTAATCCAATGCCTTGGAACCTTGCTGAATGCCAGTAGACTTGCCAGCAAACTAACCTCTGGGCAAAAGAGAAAATACATTTCCTTTCCAGAAAGCAGTCTCCTAAAAGCTTGTTCCCGTCTATAAGAAATCTTTATGGAAGAAGGAGAGACATTTTTTCAGGACCAGCTTCCAGACCACTCAGGAATTTACTCATTAAAAACCACAATGATGTTGCTGAGTAACTAAAGTTAGTCACTAAATATAATTAACTAAATGTAACTAAAGCAGTTTTATTATTCCACCAGGAATAGATGAGGCGGTTTTCTTGTGTTTACTTCAGCCATTTCTGGGATCTTTTTTTCATTCATTTTTTCTTCAAAATCTCTAAAAAGGAGACATCTTTACATACAAGAAAGCAGCATGAGTCTTTTTCCTTATGTCTTGTTTTCTGTTAACATCAAAAAGTTTATAATTAAAAATGGATATTTTTTCCTTATTTTCCTTTGTAACAGACTGCTCATGGCTGTGACACCAGATTAATGTGGATACTACAGGATGAACATTATAAAAGTGTCATTTAGGTAAAGAAACAAAGTGGCTCAAGAGTTGTGCAAACAGCCATTTTGACTACAGATTTATAATCCAGAGACAGCAGCTCCTACGCTGCAGCCTTTCTATCTGTTAAACGGTGTGTAGGTTGTATAAGCATTTTAAAGAAATTTTGCATATTGAGTGCAACAACAGATTGGTAAGAGTTCTTATCACTGCGGCACCTACACAAAATTTAGATATAAACTCAAAGAAGTGGAAAGGGGATTGAGAAAAATATTTGAAACTACATTTGTGGCTTTTCCTCTAGTGCTAGTACAGCAGAGTACATGGTCCAAAAATGTTGTATGTTCCATCTGAATATGAGGAAAAACTTCTTTACTGTGAGGGTGGTTGTGGAATCTCCCTCAATGGATATTCAAGAAATATCCTGTACAATGTGCTCTAGGATGACCCTGCTTGACCAGGGAGGTTGGATCAGATGACCCACGGTGGTCCCTTTGAATCTCACTCATTCTGTGAAAATCAGAGGATTGTGAAACTCACCACCTGACATGCTGCATACAGAATGACACAGACTTTATTTGGTCACCCAGATGTTTCATTACTCTGCTTAAGAAATTGCCTACATCCTTCTCCTCTTTAGGACCTGCTCCACAAAAAGAGTTCAGGAAAAGCACACACCAGTTGGTTTTAGTACTGTGTCAATTACATTTGCTCAGGCCAATGGTATTAAATACTGGCAGCCACACAAGTACTGGCAATGACAGACAGCAGTTGGGATGGTGTAAACTTAGAAAGCCTCAGAAAGCAGCAGAAATCAAGTGTCTCCTGTTGCACCTGTAAGTTAAGTCTTTTACAGTAGTAGTTACTGGTTTAGGCAGGCATGCATATAATAGCTGCTGTATTATTTTCTGGAGAAACTGGCACATATTGTGCTATCGTTCTTCACGCTTAGTGATACTAGAGCATCTGAGGAATGAACCAGGAAAGATCAGACACAGTTTTAGAGCCTGTTCTGCACACAGAAAGCATGTAGAGGTAAAACCCTAACCCAGTAGTGCTGTGGTAATTGTAGCATCTGCTATATCAAATTTAAAAATGCACTGACTGATTTTCCTGAAAAAGAAAAAAATGACACTCCATCTCCTCTTTGAAAGAGTCAGATGCTTTTTTAATGCTGTTTTTGAATGTGGAACAAGAGATACTAAAAATAATTCAGCAGCTTTATTTAAATTGTGCAATGTAATACATAAAACATGAAGATTACAACATCAAGCAATATAGCTGGAACAAATTAAAACTCCTTGTGCACACACATTATAGTTCCTTCTTTAATTACTGGTCCCTAACCTCTTTCAGTGGACGCAGAATGAAAATGTGGAATTAAGCACAGATATCTAATAGTGCCTGCTTTCTATTCATTGCCAACTCGTTGTTTCTCTGTGCTTACATTAATTTCCTTTAAAAGCACTCCTGTGAACTGCCTGGTTCCTTTACTTTTGAAGCACTAAGATTAAAGAAAAAATATTAATCGGTGTCGAACAGGACTTGATTTGTTGATGTTGCGCATTATGAAATATGTAGAATATTTATGGTGTACTGCCTGTTGACTTAATTTTCACTAGTAAGCGACCCTAAATGAAACCCCTGCATCTTAAGTTTGGCATTGTGAAAACACATCCCTCAACCTCTTCACAAAAAATCAGATTAAAGCTATGTGTTACACGGCATCACACAGAGATTTTTGAGAAAGAAAACCTGGTATCTTACAATTTCTTCAGAATTCTGTAAAGAACAGTCAGCAACCTCAGTAATGTTCCTGTTCCCTGCCTTCTAATTTTCCCAGAAATTACACAGGGATTACATATAAAATGCCACATTTTACTACACAACTCTGCTCCAAAGTAGAAAAATGTAATCAGTGCACTACAAAAAAAAGGCAGGGCCTGGTATGCATGAAGGTTAGGTGAGAAGTCTGTAGTTAACTTTAGGTTACAAAGCACGAAAGGGATGAACTTGTAAAGGCAACATACATTACGTGCTGGATTTTGCAAAATCAGTATGACTGCACACAATGTAAATAACTTTCTGTCTCCACAGCACTCCCAGGGCCTGCAGCCTTTGCAGCACAGCAGTTGCCATGAGGTTTTTCATAACCAGGCCTTTCAGCAGTCAGCATCCACACACACATTCAAACACCTTAGGTAAGTGGAAGTCAACCCCTATTAGAAAATTCAGGTTGTAAGGAGGCCTCTCACTTAACCGCCTGCTCAACAGCCAGGCCAGCTGCGTGGTCAGACCAGGTTGCTCAGGACTGCGTCTGCTGGAGAGTGGAAATCCCTGAGGAACCCACTCCCACGGCCCAGCTGTCCGCAGCATGAGTAACTTTTTCCTTACATCCAGCCTGACGCTCTCATTTCACCTCACTCCCGTTGTCCCTCAGCAAGACACTGAAGCCCCTGGCTGCCTCTTCTCGACCAGGTCCCCACGAGTGCTGATCCCTTCCGCAGGTCGCGGCAACCCCAACCCTGCACTTCCCCGCACGGGAGGGTCGCTCCGGCCAGGCCACCTCGGGAATCCCGCCGGGCTCCCGGTGTGTGTCCGTTCCAGCCGCGCGCGGGTGCCGGGCTGGAGGCGGCACCTGCCAAGGGCTGCGGAGAGCCGGGAGGGGTCACCGCCTCCCCTCCGCGCCCGCGCAGCCCGCGGTGCCGCAGGAGCTCGTTCCGCTTGGAGACACCGCGGGACAGCGGCACTGCACCGCGCGCACGGCCGGCGCCCTGCCCGGCCTCGCCCGGGGCCAGGGCTCGCCAGCCGCGCTGCCGGACAGCGTCCCTCCGGTGCGATGCCCACGCTGCGGCAGCGCTCCCCAAGCCCATCCCGGCCTCAGGCTACACCCGCATCCCCGACGGGCAGCGGCCGCTGGAAACGGCCCAGGAAGGGCGGGCGGGGGCGAAGCGCTGCCCACGGAGATTGACGGCCACGCCAGCCAGTGGTGGCGCGGGGCGCGGCCCGAGCGGCCGGGCCAGGGCGGGG
>VZTJ01002596.1:2353551-2523388 GCA_013397795.1 Orthonyx spaldingii | reverse complement strand
GGTCAGCGGCTGGCGGGGCTAGTTCCTCCCTCCCTCCTTTTCCCGCAGTTTCGGGCACCGCTCCCAGCCAGGCGAGCTGTGCGGGGTCGCTCCTCGCCGCTCGGTCCCGAGTCTCCCTGGTGGGGATGGTGGCGTGGGCAGTGCCGTGCCCGCCGCCTCCGGCCGCACCCGGCGCCCGGGCCAGCACTGCGCGGGCTCCCGCGGCCGCTGCCCTACCCGCATCTACCGCGCTCCTAAATCGCCCGCCTCTGCACTGGGGCCAGACAGAGAGGGTTGTTTTTCCCCGAAAATCTGTCCCGATGGCTCTCGGTGCCTTCCCCGCACCCGTCTGCGGAAGAAGAGGCGGTTTCCTAATTTCTTTTCTCCCGGAACACCACTCCTCTCCTTCTGATAACTTGATCTGTTTGCATCTTGGGCTGTACCTTTCTTTCAGCTGTAAGTTAGCAACTGCGGAGAAATGAGCTAAATAGGCCCCCGCACTGAGGCTGTTTATCAAGAATCATATAGGGGGTGAAATCGAGGAAGACCTTACATCCCTAATTTCTCTTCTCTTCAAGATTAGAGTAAAAATAAGTGTAGAATCCTCTCATATGGTTTGTGTCTTACTGTTTTAAAATAAGTCCCCCTTTAAAGCTGTGATGACCTAGCCTCTGAGCATTATGCACTGAGATCTTTAAAAAAAAAAAGATTTCTTATTTATACACTTAGGTCCAAAGTTCTTTTCCTATTATTGTTCTTTTGTAAGGCTTTGATTACAGTACTCTGAAATCTGAATACACTCAAAAGAGCTATTAACACTGTGGTAACGTTTTTTAGTGTAGCATTTTTTCACAGGTAAAGATCCCACTGAGTTGAACTTAATCACTTTTGATGTTAATGGTATTGTGCACACGTGTATATCTGGAAGGATTGCTCATTGACATAAAGGGAGTTGTTTTGAGGGTTTGTCAGCTTAATGATTATGATTTCCACCTTCTAAAATAACTTACTGCCAGAGAACAAGTAATAGCCAACTAGAGTAAACTTAGGTTAAGGTGCTTTGATACCAGTAATAACTAGCAAGCAGTATGTTTTTTACTTCTTGTAAAGCTGTCCAAGACCCGTTTTTAATTAAAGTGATATAATCTATATTTATTTTCAAGCACGTGTATTGATTTGCTTAGCTTTGACTGCCTTTTCTGTCTGCTGTCATGGGTGCTTCCAGAATGTTAGTGAAATGCAACAAGCACGGTTCTACAAAACTTAGCCTTCAGCAAATTATCATAAACTTTCATGTGTCCAGTCCCACAGAGGTTGAAATGAGAAAATGCTTCTTTAAGAGAGGCTGTCTAAAAGAAGTTACATCCTTTGGCATCACATTTTGAACAGCAGAATAATTGGGTTCCTAAGCTATAGAGCCAACCAGTTACAGAACAGAAGCAGTTTCATGGCCCCCTGGGTCACGCAGGAGTGGCCCTGGAAGGGTATTCAGCAGAAGCATTCTGCTTCAGCTGCTGCTCTGCTCCCTTACAGCAAGTTTCCATTTCTGCTGGTCATGCTGCGTTCTGTCTGGTGTTGACCTCTTGGTGGGAAGTTGAGTGGCTTTCTCTTGCTTAAATTGCAACATTCTGCTGAGTTTCATTACCTTTGGGCTTAGAAAATGACCTTCCCTTCAGTGTTTTCAGAGGTTAAGGATCTCAAAGTTTCTGTCAACGGTTTGTACCTGTGGCAGATGAGCTTGCATTGTAAAAATATCATTTAAATGGCCTAGAGAACACTTTAAAAAATATACACATTCTCTCTGCGCACATGTTGATAGTGGAGAAGAGGGGGAGTTCAAGCTTCTTAACATCCAAGGCTGTGTGGAATAAACTTCCAGGCTTCATTCATTTGGAAATACACCTTTTGTTCCACTTATACTTCAATAATTTCCCAGTAACTGTAGTGAATTCATAAAAGTTTTGTATATTCAAGGAGCAGCAAAGGTAACATTCTAAAGCTAGTTTTGCTTTTTGATGTCTTAGTGGGGTTTCAGTGACAACACTGAAGATGTCTCATTTAGAGAGTGTCATCTGAACAGTACTTGTATTACTTCTAATAGCCAATATGGTTTGAATCAGTTTGTGAGTGTGGATATATGCAGAATATTCATTTTTCATGGGACCAGCTTCTGAGTCATACCTTTAAAGATGAGGAATGTGGGTCATAGGTGGAGAATGGAAAAGTGTTCTGGAAAGTACAGACATGTAAAGAAGGTATTGTGGGGTTGTCATAAATAATTTGGGCATGTATTCGCTTTAAGTTGATGTTCAAAAAAACAAACTGGGTTTATAAGCAACATTTAAAATATATGACAAGGTGAAAATTTTTATCTGTAGCTGTTGCTTGTGGGGTTCCTTTTTGAATGGTATTTCCTTTTGGCATTAATCTGGAAAGCATGTTTTAGTACAAAAGATTGAGCTATGTAAGGATTAAAAAGGGAGGGAGCAAAATAAAATGATGATAGGTGTACATGTAACATGGATGAGAGCTATGAAAGTATTTGCTGGCAGAAAAAGGATCTAAATGGTTTACATTTTTAATAGTTGTGTCTATAATGCATAGCATTACTCTAATTATTGAAAGAGGAAGTTTTCTACATTTTAGTTTACTGTGTGTAAATTTCAATGGGTTAAAAGTGATTTTACTAAAGGTTATGGTGTATAACATGTTTGCCATTAGTTATTTCTAAAGCAGGGTTGAATGCTTTCCTGAGGAAGATGTACTAAGTCAAACTGTGGTTTCATTCTGGAACTGGCCTTAAGTGGGAGGGGTTGAGAAGAGGGAAGGTGGACTGTCTTCCTCATGGCAAGCAAACTTAACCCAAGAAAAGCAGTGTTGGAAAACTATTCATTGTATACTCATAGGATGGCTGGACACAAGAAAGAGGATGGGAGCAAGAAAAGGGGATGTGGAAGCATGTGATTGTTGTAGTGTGGGCTATACAAGAAGTCAGACTGCACCATAAGGGGTTATTTCTGGCCTTCTAATTTGAAAGCAAAGACTACTTTAAACTTTAAGTGTTAGACTTTAAAATAAACTGCCATACTTCTATTTTTTTTTAAGAGACAAAATCAAAGTGCAAGTTAAATGACTGGGTGTGGGGTTTCTTTTTCTTCCTATTTGTCAGGGTGTCCACATCTTAAAAATGTTTATCATTTTGGCACTGTTCAATTTAACTTAGCTAGTTTTCTAATTTATTTGGTGGGCTAATTTTTTGGTGTAATTTGACTCTGAATTATTCCCTCACAGGCAAGGAAGATATCGTGCTGTTATTCAGTTGTCATAGTTGATTGCACTCGACAAATCTTCAAGATTCCTACTGGTGTGAAAGGTAATTTGTGATTTATTTTTTTAGATCAGAAGATTCACTGTATGAATTTACTAAATAGGCAAAATTTTATGTTCTGTTTCAACTTCTCAATTATTTTGGCTATTGATGTGATAAATTTACATGGCTTGAGTTGTAACGTTTGTAATATTATATAGGAAAGAACATCTTGATAATACAGTTAATATTTTGACTTCTATTGAAGAAGTTTGTGATGTACACTCTTCTGTGAAGGTAATTTTACTGGTAACTTATTTCCTCCATAGACTTCACCTTCTCTTTGAGAGCTTTGTAAAGATTTACAGAGTAAGTGAAGGCCATATCAACAGAATATTGATTAATTACTATCGGGTAATCCAAAAATAGCTGTTCTGTTTGGCTAGTGAAATGAGGAAAGTATGTTCCATGTATAATAGGAGATTATAGACTTGTGTGTACTGCAGGTGGGACAGCTCAGCAAGAATGCAGGCTTATTTTTTTAACAGACTTAGGAGAAAAAAAGATTTGTTTCAGTTGCAGTAGTGTCTGATGTCTTAGTGACACTACAGAAACAGTGCATTTCAGCAGCTCTGTGAGTTGGTGTTGTAAAGGAAGATGTCCAATGCTGACCCTTTGCTGTGCACATCACAGCTGCTTTTGATGGCATAATGTTTCATGACTGGACTAAAATATGGGATAATTTGAAGGCCTGACTTCAGTGAAGTTGGCCTCTTGTGTAAAAACTGATTGGGTTTGCAGATTCTCAGAAGCAGGTAATAGTATTTTGTTTTTGTGTTTCTCTGGTTGGATATTTTTTCCTAAAGGAGATAAGGTACTACTACTGTTCATTTCTGGAGTGCTTTTATTAATAGTAGCATGGCTCGTCAGAGACTTCTTGTGAAGGAGAATTGCAGGAAGATCCTTTCTTTTAAAACTGGTGATTTTTGTCAGCATCTAGGGGGTTAACTGGGCGTTTCACTTGATCTTGTATCTACCATAATGCTCATATTTGACTGTATCTTGGTTCTTCTACCTTTTTTCTTTCTGAAGGGTGTGATAAAGCCTGTCTTTTAGCTTACCTTCCTAAGCCATGCAGCCTGTGTGCTCTATAAGGTCATTGTTAGAAGATCTTGCCATTGAGTAGTAAAACAGGGTTAGCTAAGGACAGTTCAAAGAGATCTGTGGATTGCCATGGTCCACTAGGCTTGAATCCTCCTTTTACTTCTAACATTGTCCGTGTGGTTTTCTGCTTGCAAAGCAGTAGTTCTGGAGAATGTTTTGTAGGAAAAACTTTCAGTAACCAAAAACTAAAAATAGACTTAAAAAAAAAAAAGTACGGACTCTCTGACAGATCAGTTTCCTCTTAAATTGTTTGCACTGATGACAAAGCAGAGTTTAACCAAATATTTGTTGAAATTACTCTCTAATTAGTAGTGTTGTACAGCTAAATGTAATACCAGATTTTACTGTAATTTGCTGCTATCCCATTACTGTGGCTAGAGAAGTATAGACTATAACTGTGGTATTCTTTATAGTGGCCTGGATAAGAATTTGACTACAACATTTTAAGAACATAGAATGTTATTAAGAGTATGAGAAACTTCAGTATGTATTTAAAATGCATGATGTGCTGTCTTACCACAATGGAAAATTAGAACAGATTTTTCTAATTTGAAATACTCAGTTATCCAGTATATGGGATTTAAAATATATATTCTTAATTCAAGTTTTTGAATTCGTACTAGGTAGACCTTTGAATTTTAACTGATTCAGCATGTATCCTCCTACTTGTGAAAATCAAACTAAAATTAAAATCTGGTGATAAAAATGTGCATGGGTTTCACATTCATTGAGATAGTTTTATTGCTTCCAGTTACTCACAAAAGCAGGGATTCATCAATAAAATGTCAGAATATACTACGTATGTCCTGCAAACTTCTTTGAACATTTCAGTTTTGGATCTGACAGTTTCAATTTTCAGATATAGTGTTTTGTACTTCGTAGACATTATTTGTAAACAATCTGTTTGCTGTTTCCTCAGCTGAAAGAAGCTGTTTTATCCCATTTGGCTTCTCCTTTTGAAGTTGTACTTAAAAGCTGTGTTTAAGTAATACTGTAACTGCTGCTGTTTCATCACCAAGGAGTTAAAGAAATATGCCCTGGATATCATTGATCTTCTCTGAAGAGGACTGAATCCTTTTTTTGTATGGCTTTTTTGGGTACTTTCCTTGGTAGTGTATTTCATTATTCGACCACAAGTCTGAAATAAACCCAGTGTCTGGAGCAAAGGAGGTGGAGGGAGGGCAGAGTGGGGAACCCACAATCAGAACCAAAGAATGTTGTAGCATTAAATTAATTCTTAAAGTCCATGTTTGGTTTTAAGGCTGCCTTGTCCCCTCTGTAGACAACACTTGTCAAAGATTTTCATATATTATACTTAGAGGCAACTGCTTGGATCAAGGCTGGGATTGCTACATATCGATGTTGCTACTCCTTTATAAACCCCAGTTGTAAGTGATTTTAGTATTAAACCTGTTTGGGACCTCTAATTATCTCATTAGTTAACTTAAGCTGTTGGGTATTTGGCCTCACTTTCAGAATGTGCTTTCTTGACCCTGTCTGTGTACTTGAGGATATATTAAAGAGCAATTAATGCTTAATGACATTTGTGCAGTTAGAGATTTATTTTTCCTTCCTCACCCCTCCCTGGCCCCCTTGTATTTGCTTATACTGAGACCATTGTATTTCCAAGCATGTTGAAATCTTTTCATTCTGAAGGGTAAGACATGTTTCTAAAGGCTGAACTTTCATAATCTGCAGATTTTCTACTGAATTGAATTAAAAGGTAGTTGAAACACATATCATATTAAAACATTACAGGTTTTTGTCACTTCTAGATTTAGTCCTAGTGACATTTCAGAAAGTAAGGATGCTATTTAAGCATCATGGCATAACTGCAGAATAATGAATTACTGTTGAGGCTGAATAGTTGAGGGTTTTTTGGGAAAAGTTTACGCTGTTACCAGCACATTGTTCTTGTACTGTAGAAAAATTTAAACTATGTAAAAGTGAAGTTAGGAATACTGCAACCCTGTGTTGTAGGTGAGAAAATTCTTGCATCAAAAGTGCCTTTCCATAGAAATGCTCTGTAAAATGAGCTGTTGCAAGAGAGTTCTATGTTTAAAAACTTAATCCAAAGCAAAAATGAAATTGTGCTACAGAAGACAGTAATAGATGACAGTGTTCTGACTTGGGGAGAATGGCAGGGTGATATGCTCAGTCTAGTTTTAAGAAACCACATATATAACATTGCTGCCTCCTTCATATCCCCACATATGCCCACTGGTTTTAGCAAATTTAGTAAAAAGTACATGACCCTACATTCTACTTTCATCCTTAGACCATTACAAGATCAGTAATCCAAACAGAATATTTGTAGTCTTAACTAGAGACCAGTGAGACAGTTACCACTGAAGGAAAACTTGGTGCAATTTTAGCCCTGATATGAAAGGATGACTGTAGAAGCTGCTTTACTTCTTATCTCTCATGTGTATTCTGGACTTCTGTTCCTTTTGTTTTGAAAAACATAATGAAGCTCTATAAAAATACCCACATAATAGCTGAAATATATTTTGCCTGAGCTGATTTGAAAATGTAAGAAATCCAGCTCTTTTATCTTGAGGAATCATTAGATTTTATATACTAGGCTAAGAATTAAGAGTTTTATTTACTGCTTTCAATTGGATTTTTAAAGGCTAATGTGAAAAAGGCAAAACATGTTCCCAGTATATTTGGAGCAAATTTGCTTCAACCATTTTTGCCTTGATATAAGAATGCAGCTTCTTTGCATTTTTCAGACCACCTGCTCGGCTTCACTGATTTTTAATTTTAAAAAAAATTTTCTTAAGTTGTATTTTGAGGCAGTACATCTACTGTGAAACTGATTGGCTTAGCATAAAATTAACCAGTGGTGGTACATCATGTCTTGGATAAAGGGTGCTGTACCTAACATGTTAACATGTTGCAATGAGACTAAATGAAAACAATTTTTATTGGGTGAACTGTTTAGTCACTGTCATGAGCCCTGATTTTCTGGCATGAAACATCTTGTCTCCATAAACTGTAGAATGATGTGGGAAGATTTACTTGCCTGGTGAAGCTACTTGGAAAAGAAGAGAGGCAGTAAGGCTAGTATGTTATGATCCACATGTTAAGCTTATTGAAGTAAAAATCAACCTGCTTGGTTATTTTATTACTGTATGATCTTTGCTTGCTTGCAAAGGATGCTCATTAAAAAAAAAATCTGTGGATTCTTTCTGTTCAAAAGCTCATAAGGGTGTTCTTGTTTTACTCGTTTTTAAAACAAGTAAGTTTTTCTTTAATGGTTTTGGTTAAATGTTTTAAGATTTGAAGTAGTTATGCTACAGAGATTTTTCTGCAAGTGTTATTTTTAAAATTCTAAGTGGGTTTTCATGTTGTGTTATTCCCAAGGTTCACAACAGTACATGACTCTTGCTAGAAGGCTCAGTATATAAGCAGTTAAATTAACAGTTCAAGGCACAACAAGTGATTTTTATATTCTGTGAATATTTTTAGATCCTTGATTATATCAAGAAAGTAAAAGCATAAGCACTTATTTTGGGAAAAATGTGGTTTTTCTCTGGCTGATTCATTTTGGTTGTTTGGTGGTGGGTTGTTGGTTTTTTTTTTTCTGCCTGCTTGTCTAATGCTTTGTTTCAGGTAGTTCAGGTAGTAGGTTTGTATGTGTGCCCTGGTAAATTGACCATGAAGGTAGCAACTCAAATTAAAGGACAATAAAGTTAATATTATCAGAGATCCTATTTAATGTAACTTTATTAATTGCTTAAAAGTGGTTTCTGTAGCTTGTCAAATCTTGATTTTTCTTTCATCATACTCTTATTTTTCAGCATAAAATGCAATAAAGATGATCCCTCTGTTTTTGAGCTACAAAGTTGTTTTGTGTGGGGGGTTTTTTATGGGTATGGAATTTTTGATTTCTTTCAGGGAAGAGCAGCTGACCGGTTTCAGGTTATGCTTCCCACCAGTTTGTTGTAACCAGTCACTAATCTCCTGTTATATCTATTGGCGCTATAGGTGATTGTGGGGAAACTGTGAGACAGCATTGAGGTGTTCTAAAGAAGGTTTAGGAATGGAATTTTCCAGTTTAGTGTTTCTATTGGAAAACTCCATGTGCTGCTCACTTATTTACCACCCCCCTTCCCCTGTGGTGGGATAGAGAGGAGAATTGGAAGCACAAAAAGTAGAGATTGTGTTAAGAGCAATTTAATGGAAATAGCAATGAAATAAGAAAATGAGCAGTAACAGCAGCAATATTAGTAACAGAATGTACAAGGGAGGTGAATGATTGACATGTGAGTGCTCCACACATGGAGCCTGGTGAATACCTGTCTGCACCACCACACTACATGATACAGAAGGGATTCCTTCCCCTGTCCCCAGAAAGTGATGTGAGGTGGTATACAATAACCTTTGCCTTGGCTCTTGGCTACTTTAAAAACTAACCCTGCCCTTGCTGGAACCAGGACATTATCCTCCCCTTAGTCTATACCATTTGTCATGCCCAAATCCCACACCTACCAAGTATATACATACATATATATACACACACACACACACACACAGGCATCAGTATAATTTCAGTAGTCAATGGCTGTCCCTCCAAGATGTCCCTTAAGTTAATCTGGTCCATGACTTTGGTCTATACATCTTAGATGTCTTCCAGGGCAGGAGGGTTGGTGTGCTGCCAGGTGATTGCAAGTTACATCAGCAGTTTGACTGGTGTGTCTGGAGCAGACCATACTCATGGCCCACAGTAGTTATGGCATACGGTGGCAGTGGTGTTCAGGAGCCAGTATTATAAAATTCAACATTACTGTTCTTACCCAAAAATCAAATCCCTTTGATGTACATATTCTTTCCCTGTCTCCTCTGCATTACCCACCAACTGCACCCAGGTCCTCGACCAAGGACAGTTCCACAGATGGGCTTGCCTTTGCTTATGCAGGACTAATCCAAACTGATATTCCTCAAATGCACCATGGAGACTTTATCCCCTTCTACGGTAGGTGAGGGTTTTGATTGGGCAGAACCAGCTTGATTGGTGGAGCCTCTGGTGTTAACTAAACCAGGCGGCCTTTGCTAAGTGTAGATTCCGGTGTTTGAAGGCCCCATTACCCACTGCTTTCAATGTAATTTCTAACAGTCCATTGTACTGTTCAATTTTCCCAGAGGCTGGTGCATGATAGGGAATAGGATACATCCACTCAGTCCTGTGCTGTCTGGCCCAGGTCTCTGTGACACTATTTTTGAAATGAGTCCTGTTGTCTCACTCAGTTCTCTCAGGGGTGCCATGTTGCCATAGGCTATGCTTTTCAAGGCCCAAGATGGTGTTCTGGGCGGTGGTGTGAGGCACAGGGTATGTATCCAGCCATCCAGGGGTTGTTTCCACCATTGTAAGCATGTAGCACTTGCCTTGGTGAGTTTTTGGCAGTGTGTTGTAACCAATCTGCAGGGCCTCCCCATATTTATATTTCAACCATAGTCTACCATACCAGGGAGGCCTTAGCCGCTTGGCCTGCTTGATCGCAGCCCATATTTCACAGTTACGGATAACCTGGGAGATAGTATCCATGGTTAAGTCATGGCCTGGATCACAAGCCCATCTGTGTGTTGCATTGTTTCCCTGATGGCAGGAGGCATGATGGGCACACCAATCACCTTTATGTTGCCAGTCCAGATCCACCTGAGACACTTTAATCTTGGCAGCTCCATCCAGCTGTTCATTGTTGCAGTGTTATTTGGTAGCTCAACTCTTGGGTCATGTGCATCTATGTGATGTACTTCTACAGCCAACTTCTCTACCTAGGCAGTGATGTCTTGCCACATTTCAGCAGCCCAGACGGGTTTTCCTCTGTGCTGCCAATTGACCTTTTTCCACTGGTCTAGCCACCCCCAGATCATTTACCACCATCCATAAGTCAGTGTAGAGGTAGAGCACTGGCCATTTCTCTTTCAGCAGTATCCAAAGCCAACTGGATGGCTTTTAGCTCTACACCCTGATTTCATCCACCTTGTCTCTGAATAGCTTCTGCAGCTCATTGTGTAGGACTTCATACAGCAGCTTTCCATTTTCAATGTGTGGCAGGAACTGTCAGTTAAGAGAGTGTGTTGCTTTTCATTTTCTGGTAGTTGATTATATAGTAGGGCTTCTTCAGCATGTGTTACCTTCTCCTTTGATGATGACAGTCTGAAATTTTTGCCTTCATGCCAGTTCGTGCTGACTTCCAAGATCCCTGGGTGGGTTTCCTGTTTGAGCTTGCTGTGTGATCAGCACAACCTGCCTACTCCACATAGCATCAGTGGCATGATGCGTGGCAGGGATTTTCCCTTTGAACATCCAGCCCAATATTGGCAGTCAAGGTGCCAGAAGAAGCTGTACTTCAGTGCCAGTCACTTCTGAAACAGCTCAAGCTCCTTCATAAGCTGCTGGTATCTCAGCTGGAGTACGACAGGCCTGAGATCCTTTGTATCCCTGACTGCAGAAATCATCGTTGGGTTATCCTTGAGTCTCCCTGGGTGCTTTTTGCCAGAGACTCCTGGAAGGACCTTTCTCCCTGGCTATAGTGTAAAGCACAATTTTCACATCTTGTCCTTTCTTGACTGACCCAAGGGCTACTGCATGAACAGTCTCCTGTTTAATGTGTTCAAAAGCTTGTTGTTGTTCAGGACCCCACTTGAAATCATTCTTTTTCTGGGTCACTAGATTGAGAGGACTTGCAATCTGTCTGTAATCTGGAGTATGCATCCTCCAAAAACCCACAGCACTTAAGAAAGCTTGTGTTTCCTTGCTGCTTGGTGGGGACATGGCAACTATTTTATTGACCACATCCATTGGAATCTAACAATGTCCATCTTGTTGTTTTACTCTTAAAAACTACTTTTCCAGATGCTTCAGCTATAGTATTATTTGATAGTTCAAGTACATAACTGATATTCCAGCTCTGTGGAAATTCAGTTTTTTGGACTTGTAGAGGCTTGGGTAACTTTTTTTGCACGACAGAACAGTTAGCTTGGTTTTCGTCCAGAAACAAAGTTGGAAAGTTTTGCAGTGTATATGTCTTTAATAAAATTAAAGAGAAACAAAATCATAGAATAGCAACTTTGTCATCTGTCAAAGCAAAGCTTCATGAATTTTAACTATTCTTATTAGAACAGCAGGATTCTGCTAAAATGGGAATTCCACCTGTACCATTTTTCTAGTTGTTTGCTGTTATTAGGGTATTAACACTTTTTTATAAAAGACATTTCTGCCATTAGATTTTTTGTAAGCCTAAAGTTATAATTATTTCCATTTTTCAGTAACATAAAGTAAAATTGCAGAATTTTTTTCTTTAAACATGTGTTTGCAGAACATTATTAGCCTGAAATGGTATGTAAATTATTATAGCATGGAAGGAAAATGTACCACTGTGTGGGAGTGAGTTAGAACTCGAGATACTTGGGACATTTCTGACTATGATTCATTATTTCTTTGTCTAGTTTGACGGGCTTAGAGTGTGGCTTTTGATCATGTCTATCTTGTATGTGCAAACATCTGAATAGCAAATTTGGTCACTAACTAGATAGTAATTCTTTTTTCTTCAATATTAAATTTGAGCTAATTGAAGTAGTGATGTCAGTGGGCAGCTCTGTGTCCATGGATCATGCAAGGCCGATGCTTTTGAACTATTTGCTCCTATTGTGGAACCTTTAATAAGAAGAATGCACTTATGAGGCTAAGTATTTCTAGTCTGTATGAAGGTTGTGTTAAGCAACAGAAGTTGGGTTTTCATTTTCAGCAGTAGATGTAATGTTGTATGGTTTCTTTTCCCTCTCCTCCATTTCAGTTTATGCTCTAAAGGTGTGGTTCACTGTAATTTCTCTCCCCTTCATCCTTTCAGCTCCAAACAAGCCCTTTGTAACCTCTTCTCCCCACTTCGTATTCTTCTGTTCTGTCATTTTTGGTCTCTGCTGTTGTTTACAAAGTCCTGTGCTGCTGAAGAACTGAAGACGGCTTTTGCTCTGCTAGTCATCGCTAAAGAAACATTTGTAGTGAGTTGAGAGTGGCCTGATGGTTACATGCTGTGAAGTTATGCAAAACTTTTTGTCTCCGATGTGAGCAGTAAAATGTTACTTGATCCACAGCTGGATTTTTAAAATGCTACACTATTTTAGTATGGAAGGCTTCTTGTTGCTTTATGTGAAAGTGATCACATTCAGGGCTTTAACTGAAATTGAAGCAGTCACCTCAGAATACTTTCCTTAAAAACAGGCAACATAACTATTGCTGCAATGAGATAATCTAATACAGGGTTTACATCAACATGATTGCAACATAAAGACCCTTATGTAGAACCAAGCTAAGCCGAATATGCTCCCATATTCAGCCCGTGCTTCTGACCTTTTCTTCTGAAAACAGCTGTTGCTTCTTTCACCCCCCTAGACTAAGGGAGATGTCTAGTTGGCTATTAAGGTGTATCTTCCTTTGCATGAAAAATATTCAATTTACTGATCTGTCTTTGTACTTGAAAAGCACTGTCATAGGCTACACTTTTCAATAGTATGCATCAATTCACATGACAGAACTGTCTTTGCTGATACCCTGAAGGGCTGGCAATTCTGCAAAAGGCTAAAATACTCTACAAGAGTTTACCAGTAATTCAGTGCTTTTCAGGCAAGAGAGTGTACTATATTCAGTTTTCAAGTTTGATCCACTGATTTGATTGCAGTTACTTTTTGGAATAATTTATATGCTTTGTTGTATTGCTGCTCTTCTTCAAAACACACTTGCAAATTTTAGCATAGAGGTTTTGAAGAACTGAACAGAAAGATCAAACTCTGTAGCTCTTTGCTACCCAGGGAGAAGTGATAGCAAGGGAAAAGTTACTGCATGTAGAGTACATAGTTGCAGATATCCTGGGCTTTGACTTCCACTAACTTTCCATTTCTGGTTGCTAAAGAGGGCTTAACTTTTGGGGTGAGAACTAAGAGAAAAGGAGGAATTTGAAGTAGCCTTTTATCCCCTAGGTCATGAATGTTTTTTGTTCTGCAGCCTTTGGTACCCTGTTAGGATAAGCTATACCTATTTCACTTAATGGGTTAATGCTGGTAGTCTTTTTCTCTCACAGCTGGTGGGCTTTGTGGCTGTTTTTTGAGCTACACAGTGCAAGTGGTGATACTTAAAAGTCTAACTAGGAGCTGGTTACTGCATAGCATAAAGTAGAGAAAGTGAGAAGTAATCAGACTTGCAGTCTGAAGTAACACAGCTTTGCTGTGGGTTTGTGCTCACAAGACATTTGAGGCAGCATAGCAATGTATGATCAGTAAAATATTGATTTGTTTCCTGTGAACGGTTTTTATTTCCTCTTAATATGGGGGAATTTTGACTTAAACCTTTAACTTGGTCTATAAAGCTAAAGTATTTCTAAAATATCTTCACTGATTGTTGTTGATGTTGACGTAATACTCCTGTTTCTCTTATACAGTATTAGTGGAATTAATATCTTCTTATTATGATACTATGATTGCCTACAGTAATACTGTATTTTTAAACTGACCTCTCAGTTAAAGAAGCTCTTGCATCAAAATGGTTAGTTATAGTGATTTTCTAGAATCATTACTAGCAGTTCACACAAGGGAGGATGCTGAAATAAAGCAGTAGATAGGCATGTGGAAAATAACTTTTTGAGAGGAATTTAATGTAATGAAAATCAAGATTCTTTTATCCTAAAAATATAGAGATGGATGCATTAAGAGATTTTTGAGTGTCTTATAATTATTTTTCTTTTGGTGGTCTTGTGACTGACTGTATTATCTATATTTGCTCTGTAGCTTGCATAAGCTTAGGAAACTAGGGTATTGTTAAGTGTGAGGTATCTCCTGACCTTTCAGAAAAGGTTGAGATGCCATTGAGAGTTTTAAATCAGATCTGCTGAATTCTTTAAATAAGATGTCAAAGACCCTCGACTTTTTTCTCTTCCCTACAGAGTGTGAAAAATATTGTAACTTGATTTATGTTTTTATTTTCTTCCAAGTCAAGAAAATTAATTAAGCAGCTTAAGCTCTACAAAGCCTGCAAATGAACTTGCCTGATGTATTTTGTGATAGATACTTCTAACATAGCCTCCTGAACAGGTATGTTCTTCAGAAGAATATATATGGAAGTTGGCATAGTCAGTTCCCTGGTTGATGCCAAAGTGTTTCATACATTGTTTTTATCTGAAGATGTTTCTGTCTAAGCCATCATCGCATTTTGAAACTGTCCATTAGTGCTCAGATTAGAAGTAGATGGACTACCCAGCTGCAAGTAAAGGTAATCTTTTGATTTAGGACATGATTCTCTGTTTCCATGCACAGTGAATGTGTTCTTTGCTTCCAGGCTTAAGAGGTCACTATGCCCAGTAAACTGCCACAAATTCTCTGCTGTTGTGACAGGACTACAGAAATGATGTCATGAGTTATTTGTAATCTGAGGAACTGTTGCTACCAAAATTGCAGGGTGACTGTCTAAAGTTTTGTGTTAAGGTACATTCATAACCAGCATAAGCAGACTCAGTTTGAATACTTGCAAAACCAGCATTAATATTTGACCAAATTGTCAAACTAGCAATTCAGAAGGCAGAGTTTTGTTTTTTTCATCTACATCATTCTCTTTGCATTATTAGTTCATATACATGCAGCAGGAACAGCTTTACAGCTCTATCTGTGCTTTTATGGTCAGCTAACTGTTCACATATTTGAGTTGCAGATTCTTTGGGTTAAAAGCACAAGTTAGTTTGCATTCTGAGTGTAATGGTGGTGGATAGGGAGGAGATGGGAGAAACCCAGAGAACTCCTAAGTCCTGCAAGATGAATAAACTGGATTTAGAATCCCATCTGTCTAATATCAGCTGATATTAGTTTATATTGCTAGATTTGCTTCTGCTAACTTACTTCAAAAGCTTTGTAATAAATGTGATAATAGTGTGGTAAAAGCAAGACACAAGCAGTAGAATTTTTAGGTAATAATTTTTTCATGTATTTGAAATATTGTTCCACTCATGTTCTTTCTGCTTTTTTCTCCTTTCATGCTCTTATGCTCCACTATACAACATTCAGTAATAGTTACAAGTAGTAATATGGGAATAATGGCTTTAAACTGAAAGAGGATAGGTGTAGATTAGATGTTAGGAAGATCTTTACTGTGAGTGTGATGAGGCACTGGAGTTGGTGGCTGTTGCCCAAAGATGTTATGGATGCCCCATCCCTAGAAGTCTTCAAGGCCAGGTTGGATAGGGCCCTGAGTGATCTGGTCTAGTGGGAGGTATCCTTGCCCATGGCAGGGGTTTGAAACTAGATGACCTTTTAGGTCCGCTCCAACCCAAATAATTCTGTGAATACTGGAATGCTAGCCTCTCATAGCTAGCGATAACAAATATGTTGTTGACCTTGTAATCCTCCTCAGAATTAATTTCAGGTTTACCTGAAAGCGTCAGCTCTTTCAATATTTAAAACTAAGTTGTAGTGAAAGAACTTGAGACATGGTCTTCCATGACTTTTCTATGGTCTCCTTTATAACAGAATAGCAGCTTTTTTTCCTATCACTAGTAAGTGTTTGTCCTGTCACTGCCTCTTTTCTTTGTGTTCTTATATTATTTCCTAAGTCTACTTGATGTAGAACCATCCAAATTATCACTAGATGAATATTTATTTTGCATGGCTGGTAGGTGTTGACTGTAAAGCTAGTAAGGCAAATAAAATAGGTTTACTTATGGGTTTATACTAGACACTCTTCACTAATTGGGATTTATTTGCTACCAAACTGGCTTTACATGTCCTGTAGAAATTAAGTATTATTGAGACCTCTGGACCATTGCTAAATTTGGTTCAAATTGACCATTGAACTTAAACATTACTAGAGAAGAATAACAAACAGACAAACAGGCAGTATGATTGCATAGGTCTTATTTCTGTAAGAAACCAGGCTAACAACTGTAGTGTTTCAAACAGCATTCTTATTGGAGTTCAAAGTAATCTTTCTCATCCTGTTCCTAACACGTGTTGATGGTTGATATTTCTTGTTCTCAGTCTGATGAGGTTAATAGCTGGTTTTCTGAAACCTTGAGCCCTTTTGCCTGCTTTTTGCTTTTAAGAAGGCTTAATACTTTTGGTAAAAGTGAGTGTACCTTTTGCTGTCAGACAAATTTTAGCACCTATATGAACTCTGTTGTTCATTGGATCATATAATTGCTTGGGTTGAAAAAGACCTTTAAGATTATTGACTCCAACTGTTAGGTTAACACTGCCAGGTCCACCACTAAACCATGCCCCCAAGCACCACATCTCCAAGCCTTGTAAATACCTCCAGAGATGGTGACAAGCACTTCCCTGGGCAGCCTGCTTCAGTGCCTGGCCATCCATTCAGTGAAGAGATTATCCCTTCTATCCAATCTAAAGCTCCTCTGGTGCAACTTGAGGCTGCTTTCCTCTTATCAGTGGTTACTTGGGAAGCAGGCACTCATCTTGCTTACAACCTTTGTTCCAAAACCCACGTCAACTGTTTTGCTATATCCTCTCTAAGCTTTTGTGTTCACTCTGCTGAATATATCTTGTTTAGCAACTGAAGTCTCTGACAGCTTGTTATGAGTGAAAGGTCTTATTTCCTCTTTTGCAAATAGGAAGAGATGTTGACTAGCAGAAGGATGTTGCAAGTTAGGGAAAATACAGTCGTGATCGTTACCTTAGTAACACTTCAGTAATTTACTGGGTATCTTTTCGGTACTTGGAAACTCTCTTCTGTTAGCGCTAAATGACAACTGTTTCTTCTTTGAAAGCTTTATTATGAAAGCAAGAGTTTTCTTAAGTGTATTAAGATTATTTTTGACACAAGGTTTAAAAATAGTTATTAGTATCTCCTTCACATTGTTTTCTCAACAGATCTATTGACTGTATTGGTAGCTACCTTTAGTTTTTCCTTAATGAGGACTTGTTTGAAATTCTCACCTTGATTTGTGTAGTATTTTATAAATATCGGTAATGGTAATATACTAAATAAATTACTGAACATTGCCATGCTACAGTAATTAAGTAAGCTTGAGTGCCTCAGCCTTGTACTGTTTGTTACTTGACTCCCTGACCCACAAATTTTGCTTTTCTACTTACTTGGGCCTTTTTAGGGAAAGGAAGCTATCCCTCAGCCTATATGTATCTAGTGTCGTAATTAAACTTCCTGACATGGAAAGTTTGTAGCAAACTTCCCTCTTCCTCATTTTAACCAAGGGCATGCCATGATACAAGTGCAAAATCCCTAATTGTGGGGACTTGTGTTGTTCAGTTTCGGATGGTTGGGACAGATGGTCATGAGAGACCTCTGTAAACAGGTCTTAGAGCATGAAGTTTATTGTAGAAGAGCGTGAGTGTAGGGAACTTGCTCGGAGCTGCCAGACGCAGCTAGAAGCAGGTCAGAGAAGTAAGAGAGTAAGCAAGAAAGCTGGAGAAGAGAGTAAAAAGGAGAGAGAAGGGGCAAAAAAGTGCTGCAGTTCCCATTTACAATCCAATAAATCATCTTCTGTACTGAATATTCTAATTTTCATTAACTAATGTGGTTTAAGCTACAAATCTTATAACATTTACATACAGCCTATAAGAATCATTGCATTACCATACGATGTTATATTTTAAACTCTAAAATCTACTTTTTGGACCCTCTGATAATTTGGGAGGGTCCGCTCTGACCCTTGGGCCTCTCTGCAAGCAGAGGGCATTGTTTAATCAAAGGGGGGATTACCTTCAGTCGGCCATACCATTGTTTTCCAGTTGTTCAGTAACTGGGGTTTGGTAACTCAAAGCTTGTTCTCATTTCAATCTCGCCTATAATTTCCATATTCTCAGCATCTTTTGCCAGGTAATCATATTTATAAGGCTTTCCTATTTCATCTTTCCCAACACCTAATCCTTCCCAGGTATTCCCATACTGTTTCCGACCAGGAGAGAACCTACTAGTACACCACACTGTACAGTGAGCCCAGCAACAACTGGACCATATCCACCAACAAATCCAGCCCTCCAACATGTTTTGAAGTGTTTCATGAGTAACAGGAGGCAGAGACTCTCTTAGATTACAAGACTTGTCCTGGTGGTTGTCATCTGAGTTGCTAAGAAAATACAGAATATGCTTGATCAAATGAACCTGAGTATTCTAGGCAGAGAATTAACTGAGCTTCTTTTAAATTTGGAAGAGGTGCTGTTTCTTCTTCTCTGGCCTTAAGCATGTGGGAAAGAAGATAATTTCTAAGCAAACGGAAAAGGAAATTGTCTCATATTTATTAAATCCTTTTCCTATCAGGAAGTATGCATCAGGATTATATGCTTGGCAAGCAAGAGTACGTATTTTGGCACATTTTTCTCTTTGTAACTTTAACAGCCTGCCAGCATTGCAGGCAACACTAGCAGCAGTCTGTGTCCCAGACAGTTTTGATTATAAATCCCAGTCTGCAGTGGGACAGAAAGCTCTATGGGCATGGGTACTATTTGGTCTCCTTAGCTCCTTTTCCTTCCCTAGTGCACTGGGGATGGAGAAGGTAGGGGATAGATGGAGAAGGCAAGATTATGGTCATGCTTCTGGTAACCCCCTCTGCATGCTAGCTAAATATCCCATGAATAAATATCCTGTCTAAATTGGAGGAGAGTCCAGGCTGTTGTTATGGAACCAATGGTCTGCAATCTAATTGTATCTGAAAGATCTCCAATAAACCATTGTTTGAGTGCACCAACCCCCAGAATTACAAATGGCATTGCCCACACAGGCATTCCAGAAATTGTGGACACAGTCTTTTCTTGCTTATCAAATGAAAAGTTAAAGGGTAAATCTCTTTTAAAGTTCTGTTGGAACCAAACATAATGTTGTGAACTTTAATCCTCTGTCAGTGCTCAGACCTGTATTTCTAACTGTGCCATTTGAGGTGAAAGTGGCTTCCCCATTTACACAAGAATAGGGGAAAAATAACTGAGCATAGTTATGTTTGCTGTGAAGACTTTCTGTGAGAGTGATGACCACGCTGCTGAAATAACTTAGATTTTTTAAACGAAATAAAACTGAAGTGTGTAGAGAGGCAAATGAGGAGAATAGATGTCCTTGTGGGATGGGAAAGATTGAGGAAAAGGCTGGATGTCCAGCTATCCTTTGGTTTCCAAAAAGAGTTTAATATCTTTAGTGCTTGTTTTTTTCAGATACCCAAGTTGTTTACATAAGGTAGGTAAAGTGTTACGTTAATACAGTTTGAGTGTTATGTCAACTTCTTGTTCTTCTAAGTAATTTGAATAGAATACAGGTCTGAAATCTTACGGGAACATTCCATCTACAAATCCATTTTATCATTCTGTGGAATGAATATGGAGAGTAGCAAATCATGGAATTTCATATGTCTTTCCAACTTATACCTTCAAGCAACTTTTATTGTATTTAAGACTTGCTTTAAAATGTGTAAAGCTTACATATTAAAATTTAGGATATTCCCTGTAATATTGAAGATAATGTTTTTAGCAGATGGGACAGAAATGTATAAGGAATATTTTGAATAATTTTTGGATTGTAAACTGATTTTATGGAGCAGTTAAGTTACGTATTTGGGTTTTGGTTAAGATGTGATTTTTTTCTGGAAAGATTTTTTTAAAGCCAGTCAATTTCTTCTAAAACTAAGGAGATTTTAAGTTAGCATCTTAACAAAAATTGGAACCTTATCTACTGACCTTTTTAACTTCATGTAAGCTATATATTGTGGTCTGGTTTTATGGCATGTAAATTTCCTGTCTACCTGTTTTGTTGTGTGAAATGCCTGACACAAATCGTTGGTGCTCTTAGCTTAGTTTTATCACATATCTATTGGTCTCTGGTTTGATCTCAAATGTGGCTTTTTAAGTCTAGAACAAGGAAAGCTGAAGTTACAGAGTGAAAACTTTGGTTATTGTGCATATGGAAGCTACTCACTGTGATGCAAAGGAATTGGATTAACAAAACAAATTATTTCTTTTTCCTCAAGGGCAAACTGTAGTACTGCCAAAAAAAAAAAAAAAAAGGGCTCTTGAAATAACTGGAGTCTATCATAGTTTCCTGGTATCTGCCACATGTGAAGTGTTTTGTATCTTTTTAGAATCAAGGTATTGAAGGAGACTTTATCATGAAGATAAAGGAGGGTTGTTTTTTTTTTAATCTAGCATGAAATCTGAAATTGAGCTCCTAACATCACAAATGTATCTAAGCTGTTTCCTGAAGATATTTTACAAGACTAGATTTTTCTGTACAGAGATTCAAGAAGTGGATTCCCAAAGCCAATACCACAACTTGTCAAGATTGCTCTTTAGGTATCTACTCTGAGTCAAAGATCCTGCATCTCATTTCTGAGGACTTAGTATTTCACAAGAGACTGTAACCATAGGCAAGGAAAAAGAATTGTTGTTACTATTTGCCTTAATTGTATCATATATATCATTCAATGAGTTGGTATTAATTAGCAGAAAAGTGTTATTGTTGATTTCACAGACCAAGTCTCTCTTGTGTGTATAGCATGAAAACAAACAGAAAGGTTTGATTACTTATTATAACTCCTTTGGCAGCAGTTCTTCATTTAGGAAGCTTCTGCCACTGTACACACTTCTGTATTCCATCTTTTCCTTACCACATTAACAGACTGCTGCTTCAACTTTCTTCACACATCCTACAGAGAGCTTGTCCTTTGTTTATTTCCATTAGCTTTTTAGGTGGCTTCTCCTAAAACCGCATACCTGAAATAGTTCGTTTTAGATATCAGCTGGGGAATCACATATTAAACCAAAATTGTAGTGAGCAGTTGTGGCCTTCCTAGGTGGTTCCTAACATCATTCTTCCAGGTATGGGATTGCTGTTCATTCAGTTTGTTAAAAATTAACTTGGTTAGGAATGGGCACACTTGATGTGCACTGCAATGAAAAATTGAATGAAAGAGCATTGTAAACTATTTTTTGGGGGGTACCAAATGGGGCAAGATTTAACTGGATGGATACCACTATTTTAAAAATGGTGCTGTCTTATCTACCAATTCAATCATGAACTTTTTTTGTATTCCTGAATGAAAGTAACAATACTTATTGCTTTAATAATACATAAAAATAACTCTTTGAAATTATTACTGAAAATACTTTATGCCAATGATATAGTTCTGGCTAAGCTGCAAAGCTTTCAATGACTGACAGACTGTGGGGAATAGTGCAGTACAGTTTTTAAACACTTAAAGAATGAGCCTATGACTGAGAAGTACTGGCAATACTGAGAAGTATCTGTAGATACTGCAGATATCAAGAAGAGTGTTGAAGGGAAATACAGATGTCATACAACAGTTTTTAAAATATATTTGTATGCCCTGAGTGTCTATAAAATGCAGGTAGCTGATGGTAACAGTTCAGTTAAGTATAGCTGTAAACAGAGGGACAGCTGTAAAAGGATGAAGAATTTATAGTATAGCTTTGTAGTGTAATTGCAAGCTTAATGCAGAAGAATGTCTCCTGAGGCACTTCAGGAGGTTCAAGTGAAGTAATTCACAGTGAATTTAGCAGTAGCTGGAAACAAACTAACTTCTTATTTTGTTTCAGTAGTAGTAGTAGTAGCAGCAGCCTACTTTCTTTCTCTACCCACCCTCACCCTCCCAAAGAATGAAGTTTAACTGAAATGCTGAGTTTAAATCCCCATGAGGGCTCTTTGGAATGATTATACAAAAGTTTGCCAAACAGCTGGGGTTTTATAACCAAAAGTTAATGTTGGGGACAAAGTCATAGTTTTAATGTTTTTGGAAGGAGGGGGCATAAATAAAATTTGCCTTTGTTATGTGCATTGCTGAACAGTTTTTGTCACTGAATTGATCTTTAGGTGAGGCTGATATGGGCAGCAAAATCTCAGCCTAAAACCAAAGGGATAAGATTGTGTGGGTGGAGGCTCTGGTTTTGTCTGCTTTGGCACAAAGGCTGTGTGAATGGCTGAGGGTGCTAAGGCTGAGTGTGATCTGCGGCCCCCTCCTCTGCCTCTGCATCCTGCCCTGTCCTGTCCTGGTGTTTATTGTGGTGAGGCAGGGTAAGACAACTGCATGTTGTTGCAATAGCTCTCTGTTGCGAAAGGCAGAGGCAAACTAGAGCAAAGCTTAATTCCTGCAGTATACTTAGCTCTGTTTCTGTTCTGGTTGAAGGTGGTCAGATTCCTGGGAAGCTGTCAAAGATTGGTAATTTGGACAGAGATAAGTCAGGAACGTAGTCACAACAGTGAAGCTGGGGATATCACTGGTACTCTGAAACTATGGAACAAAGGATGAAAGTTGGAGCTGGTATTGTTGCTGCAGCAGAAATGAATTTAACTGGAAAAAACTGGTTTTGTCAGTACTCTGGGGAAGCCTTTAATTTGTCCTGGCCTGTCCCTAAACTTTCAAATTAATGAAATGGCTAATGGTGTTAGTCCTGTGATTGCTGCCTCCTAACAGAACAGACAAAAACTAAATATCAGCTATACTTAGAAGTGTCTTTGTGATTTGCTTTTGAAAATGCATTCATAGTAAGTGATATCATGCATCTCCTCTGATAGCTTTTCTTAAAATAACCTTCCTTTTGATTCTTTGGCTTATTGGAATGTTAGAAATAGGATAAAGGGTTGAAGGAACCATGAAAAGCTTTAATGTCTCAATAATGTGTACAAAACTTAAAGCTAAGGTAATTTGAGAAATGTGGTGCTTGACCTATGATACTGCTCTAGTTTGCTGCTAGAATTGGAGGAACTAGCCAAACCAGTAAATCCGCTGTGTAGATAACAGTATTTTGGAAAAAGACCTTCAACAAATCTTTTATAAATCAAATAAATATGTTAACTACCATGAAAGCCTTCAGTTTCTCAAAAAAATGTCAGTGCAGTTGACATTCCAGGCTAATACTGGAATAAACATGATTGTGTCATGACAATAGCAAACTTTTTACTACTGAAGATTTCATTTGCCGAATTTGTTTGTTTCTAATATTTCTGAAGTTATGAATGTTCACCTTTGTTTAGAATTTGCATCTATTAACTGACAAGTGACGGAATTACATTTTCAGTGCATTAGTCCCAAACATTGCTGAGTTAAGATATTCTAACCATGGCAGACTTGGTAATTTTGCTTCTTGAGGCACTGGTGTGTCTCACCTAATTGGGTCATAAATTCCAGCTTCTGTTCTCAGCCTTTTTCTGAGGGCTTGTCAGACCTCAATACTGATCGCTGCATGAAAAATTGCTTCTCACTGAGTACTTTGAAAAATTCAACAATAGTAACCTTTGGAGCCTGAAAAGGTTTCTTGAAAGGTATTGGCTTGAGTTAGTTACTTCAGTTTTTTTGGGTAGTTGCAGTGCTACTCTGTTGCTTTACTGTTTTGACACCTACAAGTTGAATGGTATAGTGATTTGTAGCTTAGTGGGAAAGCAACCACAAGTTTTGCAATACTAATATTTTTGTGCTTATAAAGAAATAACTCAAAATGTATAATTTTCATTTAACTGGAAAAAGTCATATTTCATGATACCAAATACTTCTAGAGGCTAAATTAAATTTCTGTGAATGGGGGAATAGGCATGATGCTCTTCATACCAATTTTTATGTGTATATATACTTCTGTAGGCAACTCTGATATACTGTGGTATACTGCATTGACTACATACTTCTTATGGAAGTCACTTATTAACTTTCATTGTAAAAGCAGTTGCATTCAAAGCAGATTTGCTTCTAGCAGTCAAAAATTCACTTTGAGACAAGAAATACCTAAGTAGCTGCCTAATACATTGGCTCTGTTAATCAGCTGGAGTGCATTGTATTACATGAGTGTGTGCCTGCGTGGAGGATTAATTATACTCTGACTTGTAGGCAAATCTTACTGTAATAAAAAAGAAATTATCTGATTTGTCTGGAAATCTTTTCTGTTAGAGTTAAAGAAACACCTAATCTCTGTAGGTTATGAGAATTGCAATGCTGGCTTGGTCAGGTAAATTGCAAAATGCAGTGTAATGCAAATCAGAGCATTCCCAATTGTCAGCATATGCAGTACTTCCACAATTTTTCTCCAGGTAAATGTGTGAGGCTCTGGCAGACTGTACAGTGATGTCTGCCATGTCTCCCACATAGGTTGCCCTGTAGCGTCCTACTGCTGCCAAAAGGATGGGTGGGTGAGGCTTCTGTACCTTGCCAAGGAACTTAATGGCTGATTGCTTGAAGCAATGCTTCTTTAGTTGGATTTCTTTGTAAATTTAGTTGTAGATCTTTTCTAGGTTTATCTGCATATCCTGACTGAAAATATTTACACTGGAAATCTGGGGTTTTTTTAACCACCACATTTTTAATTATAGTCTGTTTTTAAAATGGAAGAGGTGAGAGAACTCTAAGACTGGATACTGTGCAAGTGTTCTGTATATGGCACACAAAAAGGTAGGATTCAATGACTTGCTCTGGTTAAAAAAAAATTTTACATATTCAGTTTCAGCAATTACCAGTTGAAAATTCTTAAAAGGCTTTAGCATTTACAATAATCTGAATGATTTTCTGACCAATCTTTATTATAATAGAAATTTAAATGGTGTCTTATGTAGGAGGATATTTCCTGAGGAATCCTTGGTTGGATGGCAGATAAGACTGTAGTATACAGAATTACAGAATAGCTGGGGTTGAAAGGGACCTCTGGTGATCACATAGTCCAACCCCCTGCTGAAGCAGATTCACCTACAGTAGGTTTACAGGATCATGGACAGGCAGGTTTTGAATGGTTTCAGGCAAGGGGACTTCACAACCTTTCTGAGCAGCCTGTTCCAGTGCTCTGTCACCCTCACAGTAAAGCAGTTTTTTCTCGTACATTGATGGAATTTCCCCTGTTTGAGTTTGTGTCTGTTGTCTCTTGTCCTGTCACTGGGCACCACTGAAGAGTCTGACCCCATCTTCTTGACACCTGTCCTTAAGATACCTGTGCACATTGATAAGATCAGGTTGTCTCTAGACATCCAGACATCTCCGAGAGAGGTGGTTCTGTCTCTTAATCACCTTTGTAGCCCTCACTTTGACTCTTTCCAGTAGTTCCTTGTCTTTTTTGAACTGGGAAGCTCAGAACTGGTCACGGAACTCCAGGTGCAGGCTCATTAAGGATGAGTAGAGGGGCAGGATCACCTCCCTTGACCTGCTGGCCGTGCTCTTTCTAATGCGTCCCAGGATACCATTGGCCTTGTTGGCCACAAGGACACACTGCTGGTTCATGGACAGTTTGTTGTCCACTAGGATCCCCAGGTCCTTGTCTGCAGAGCTGCTGCAGGTCAACTCCTAACTTGTACTGGTGCATGGGGTTATTCCTTGCTGGTCTTTTTTGAACTTCATTAGGTTCCCCTCTGCCCAGCTCTCTAGCCTGTCCATGTCTTGCTGAGTGGCATGCATACATTCGTGTGCAAGTGTTTAAAAAATGTGTGTCCTCACGCCTAAGTCCTCTGTCGTGTTGTAACTGCTAATGCATAGCGACAATTCTTGGATCAGCAATGTCTGGATCTCTTAGAGCTTGTAGCTGTTACTTGCATTAATTGCATGACTTCGTTAACCTGACACTGTGAGCAGGGAAGTGCAGGTGTATTGGTCTGACTACTATTTGGCAACTCCTGGTTGTCCTACAGCCTGGTAGCTCCCAAGCCTTTTAGAGTTCCTTCTACAGCTCCCGCACTTTGAATGGCAGCTGTGCTTTTGGTCTCTCAGTGCAAACAGCTATGCTGCTTGTGTCAGATGTCCTGTAAGCTGCTATGATGGGATTAAAATGACATTTTCTTCCATAAGCACCTGATTTGGATGAGATATTATTAGTGTCATTTAATACTAAAATTTAAAGTTTTAATTAGCCTACTATCTGTGTGAGCATGTTTTGAGGTAAATACTAGAATTATTGCTTGAAGGCTTTCTTTTGTTTCTCCTGTGAAACTAGGATGATGAAGGACTGTGAGACTTCTAGATTTAGTCTGTGGATAATCAGAGGAAAGCAATTTGTTTGTTCACAAACTTTCCAGCAACTCTGTAATGGATCTCTCGTGGCTGATACATGTGACTGTGTTGCTTGTAAATTGACCATGCTTGAGTGCACTGATGATAAAATAAATGAGTGGATTATTTTTCACAATAGGCTGTTATGACTGACAGTGATTAAATTATGAGAGAGTGCAGAACACATTCTTTGAGTGGCTAAAAAGAGAGTTGTCTGTTCAAAGCAGCAGAGAAAGTACATTGGGTTTCTGTGTTCCTATTCTGAAAGATTAAAGTGGTGCATAAAGGAGATGCTGAGCACTATGACAGCCGTGTAAGCTGACAAAGTCCTAGTTTCAGTTTTGGTAAGTGTTAGGAGATTTGAGTGGTTGGATAGTAAAGGCTTGGAATAGGTCTCCTGCGTCGTCAAGAATTGAAAATATACTACACCTATTTGAAGACCTTGCAAGTACTATTGCAGGGTTGTCTTGGTTTGTTAATCCTGTTGTGTTTTAGAGGAAGCAGTCCCAAAATCTCATTGATTTGTTGTATGGAAAAACCAAACCCCTCAACTTGTATTTAATATAGTTAGTCCAGAAATATATAACCATTCATTTTTAGATCAGATTTTCTCAATTAAGTTATTTACAATTTCTTTCCACTGTAGTGTTACTATATAGTTCAGATTTCCTCATCCAGTGGTAGGGGAGCTCTGAAAGCTGTTGTAGCTTTTGCATCACAACAAACAAATGAGTATAATGTGTATGTGTTTACAACATGCTTTCCTTACTCTTACAATAATATCAATTTTATTCATGTCATGTGATACAGAATATTCAATAAGTCAAACATATTTAGAGACTACTTTAAAAATTGCTATTAATCACCTTAAACTTCTTGAGCCATTTTGATCTGTGCTGCCCAGCATCTTGCCTTTCTTATGTTCCTGAGAAGTGGGGGTTGCGTGGCACTCCAGCAAAATGCTGGAGCAAAGGGCTGCCAGCCTTGTATAGGGCTGTGTTGGAGTCAGTATTTTATGGTACTGAGGTGTCACGAATGGAGGAAGAGAGTACAGTAAGGAGAGGAACACACACCTAACTCTTTTCGTCTGAAATGTTTCATGTTATTGATAGATCTGATGGTTTAAAAATCTGTTTTGATATTCATGTTGGGAAAGACTCAAATTATATTGCACATTGCCAGTAAAGACGGATTAATCTGGGTGGTCCCCCTGCACTGTGTGGAGCACTAAGCCAGCTAGATTGTTGATTCATTTAACTGTGACTATTTCATCTTAAAAAAAAACCACCAAAAAATCTTAATTGGTAGTGAGAGGTCAAGAAAATACAAGCTTAAAATAAAGGGTTGCTAATATTCAGTCTTAAATTCATCGAGTAATTAAACAGCTCCAACACAAAGGGAATCATTTGTTTGAAGTGTTTTGGCGAGGTGGAACTACCATGCAGGCTTTGTGGACAAAGTTGTTAATTTAGTTTTTATGCTCTTCAGCTGCAGAGTTTGTATGAAAAGTTTCCTTGGAGGGCTTATGATCCTGAAGTAGCAAAATACATTGAATATTCACATGGCACTTGCATGAAGGGCCCTAACTGGGAAATCAGTTTACAGTTCTTTTGAAACTCCGCCCTGTTTATTCAGACACTTTAAGAATGAAAATTTTGGTTCCCTAATAGTTTAGTCATTATTTTTTCTTTAACATTTAATTCACCAAGAGTGCATACATGATTTTAAGCATGAAAAGAAATCCCTGTGTTTAAGGAAAAATCTATGATGCTGTTCAATTTATTAAACTTATCTAAGATATGAATAGAATAATGCATATTAGAGCCTGGTTCTGTTAAAGTTTGGGTTAGAACAATATGGAGATTTGGTAATGTATCCTGTAGGGATCAGAACTTGCTGTATCTATTTTGGCACTGGTGATATGTAGGTTAAAGCTAGGGAGGGTGTGTTATTTATATAGTAGTTATGCTTCTTGTTCATACTGGAAATAAAATCTGTTGGCTCACTAAGAGCACCTTTGATTCAAGATTTCAGTCAAAATACTCTTACTTCTGCCTAGAATTAGTCTTTGCCTGCTTGCTGATTACATATTTGTAGTTTCACAAAGGTAAGGAATAGAATTTAATAAAGGAAATTAAATTTGACAGACTTTCTTTCCAAGGGCCATATCTACACTATTTTTGGATGTTTTCAGAATGTGCTTATCCTATGGTCAAAAATGGGACTGCAGCTGCTGTTGATGTAGAATTGGATGAGGTACCAAAAATGCTGCAACTTGGGGTACCAGCCCCAAAATATAATGGGTATATCTGAGTTTTACAGTTACTTCTTTTTAAATGCTGTTAGTTTCTGAAGTACTTTGGGTTTATACGGACACATGCTTGCTGCTTTGAGATACCAGAGAAAAACAGCTATGAGAGCATATAGTTTCTAAAGATTGGTGATTTAAAAAAGGGAAATGTTGTATAAGAAGTCCATGTTTTTCAGCAGTACCATTTTTGTGATTTGGTTAGATCAGGAGAAGAAGTATGTCAAGTACTGATGCTCTTTAGTAGTTACCAATCTAAAGACAAGTTTATATGCTGATGGATGTGTGCAGAATAGTACTGTGAATTGTGATATAGCATCTTCTGTCTTAAGCTGTATGTAATTTTATTTGGGAATTAAATGCTGCCTGTTAAGAATTGATGTGAATATAGATATTTGGACACCAAACTTAAATTCAAAAGAGGGATAGCTCAAACTTCAGAAGGATACATTCATACTATTAAACTAACCCATTGCAAGCTTCTACCATGCCTGGCAGAACTTAGAATACATCTTCTTACTCTCTAGAATAGGGTGACAGACTGTAAGTGCCATGGGAGAGCTGTAAAGAGCTACTAGAATTTTCTGATAGGTGTGCAAGAGATTAGGGCATAGGAGTGGGAAAAAGACCTTGATGCTTTGTATACTGTAAGTGACCATATGGGTCGACCATGTGTGTAATGGGTCGACCATGTGTGTAATTGAGTATCACAACAGCAGTGCCAAATGTAAGATTACATTACTGCTGAAATAAATCCATTTTAACAACTATTGAGCAAAAGGAAATAGAGGCTTTTTGAGAAAAATCGTGAAAATACCTGTGTGCAGGCATATGCACATGGTTTGACCAAGCAGTAAGTACTGCCAGCCAATTGAAATTGGAGGATGTGTTCTTTAGGATAGTTTTATCATCAAATCAGTGTAACTCATGTGTTTAGAAATCCTGAGAAATAATGCCCTGCTTCAGGCTGTGCTGACCTTTTGATAGGAAAAGTTTTTCACCCCCTTATAGATGGACATGGTCAATGAATACTGTCTACAGGGCAAATGATGTAAGAATAGGATATGTAATATACTGGGATACCTGTTCTAGTTGTTTAAGAAATACAAGTCCTCTGTTTCAGTACATAGTCAGTTCTAGCTCTATTTAGAATGTACCTAAAAGTTGGCATCTAACCTTGAGGGCTTTTGTTGCTCTGCCATACATAGAATTTGATTCCTGGCTATCCTTTTCAGAAAAAACTTTCTTTGTTAATGGAAGATTAGACTGAATAATTTAGAAGGGCTTCACTGATGTCTCAAATAAAAACTTGAAACATCTTTAGAAAGTGGCTTTATGAAGTATTACAGTCACTTCATTAATGAACTTGAAGATTTTAACATTTTCAAACTAGTTGTCAGATCTGTTTGAGTATCTATAATTAATCAACCTAAAAAAATTTTTGAAAACACAGCAATACAAATTTCTTTGCAAAACAACCTATTTTTTCCCTCTAAAAGTATTTTATAAATGTTAGCTTTTTTTTCATTAACTTAGTTTTTAAACATTAAAGATTTTCTTGGATCATTCTCAAAGTGCTCAGAGCTAGAAGAAGAAAAACTTGCTCTAACAGAGCTTCTTAAAATTTGTTTGCATTCCTTTTATTCTTGCTGTGTTTCCTGAAGGGATTAAACACTAAGTAGAAGAAATATTGCACAGCTTCCAAGAAACTTCAGTATTCTTTCTTTTTCGGCAGGCCTGTAATGCTAGAAATTGATGAAAAGACAAATGGCATCTTTCCCTCTTACGGTTTTTCTTTTGATAATTGATTTTTGTTCCTGCTGGGTTTATTTTCATTTACTCAAGGATGTATTTATTTTCATATACTAAAGGATTACTAAGGATTAGTTAGAGCCAATTCTCAAAGTAGTGTCATGGTCAAAATTGAGAGAAGAAAAAGACTGTGGTGTTTCTACCACCTCTACCTGAGGTCTGCAAGCAGTAAAACCTCTGAGTTGAGTAATGAAGAATATATATTTTTGCTGAAACCTTATATTTATTCTTTGAACTGGAAAATTTACTCATTAAATAAACACAGTCCTGATTTAGAGCAAAGATGAGGGATATTCTTTGTCTACCGGGCAGATTGCAGCTCTCTGTGTATCTTAACGTGTACTGAGATTAACGTAGGCTGTGCGGCACAGCATGCGCTTAAACCCTGGCTCAGATTGAGCAGTCATAAAATGGATTGGTGGCTTAGGCTATTCATCCCAGCCGTGACAGTTTAAAGGAGGTCGCTGACAACGTCAACAGAGCATACAATTCTTTTCTTCCACACAGGCTTTGCCTTGCGGTTTTTGTCAGGCAGAATCAGAACTATTTAGGCCTTCACTTTCATCTCTGTTAATCAGGGGGCTATTCTGGAAGAAATTCCATATGAAAGGAAGTCTGGTGTTTGTTTTTGATACCTGTAATCCCTTCAGTTAGGGAATGCGAAGGTCTTCATAGGCTATGGATCAAGAACAATCAATTCATGCTTTTCAGAACAAGATACTTTGGGAGATTTAAGCATAAAAATCTGGTGATTTATAATATTCTCAGGTTTTGTTACAGCTTTGTTTAAAAGAGTATTTCTGTCAGTTCCCCAATTACTTGGGATGTTGAGAACACTCATTGGATTGTACGTTGTGTTGCAAAGAAGAAAAACTGAATCTCTTCAGCCTCCTAGGACATCTTTGTGATATGTTGGCTGAACTGGTTTCAAGTTGCTTCAGGCAGAAAGAAAATCCCAATACTAAGTAGTAGTATAGTTCTCTGCAGAAAAGTATTCTCTATTTCTGAAGCTGTTTCATTCATATTGTGTTGATCAGTTGGCAAATAAGGGGATTCACAGAATTTTGTGAAAAGCTTATTTTGCTTGTTCTTCTGTGGATAGGATTTGAAAGAAAAATCCAGCTTGCATATTAAATTGTTTATGTTCTTTTTGTTCAGGTGAGGTTTTAAACTATCTGGATGTAAGGCAGGCTCTTGACACAGTTTGGCACCCTGGCTTTCTAGCAATGGTGACGGAATGAAGAGTGGAAGATACAGTACTTAACTGACAATCAGGAAAAAATTTAAAAAAAGCAAGTAAGATGACGAGAAGGTACCAGAGGGAAGGGAAAAGAAAAGAGGATGAAAGAGATGCTTATACGTGAAACTAATATGAAGTAAGAAGGGTATCAGCGTGTTGCAAATGGTGAAGCCCACACATCATAGCTGAAAACAGCCTTGTTGCTATGTCTTGGGAATTTTAGGGGATCTGTTTCCCATTACAGGATTATGGAACCTTGTGCTCCGACATAGTTTTTTCTTCATTGTTTTCATCTAAATGTCTCTTGATTGTATGACTATATATATGTGCTTAAAAGGCTTACATGTTGATTTTAGTATTGAGGAACACAAGCTGATAATACATTTTCAGAATAAGAATTATATAAATAACTGCTTTGAAATCTTTTTGGATAGTTTAGCATACTTTCCATTTTATGTGCAGTATTGTACAATATTTTGTATATTTTGCATAATCTCTGTGGGACAAAAAATTATTTTTTTTCTTTAACAATTCAAAACTCTTACTTGGAAGTCACACCAAATGTGCTGTATTACTTATCTGTATATCTGAAAAGGAATGCCTTCAGTTTCATACTCTGTTTCCCTTTTCCAGTAAGTTTAATATTTAAAATTTTTATCTCAAGTGTTACAGTGTATTCTGTAGACATGTGCAGTCTAAAATTCATTCTCCTTTGTTAAAGAAGACAATGAAACACTGTTTTAATTGGCATGAGAAATGCTGCAGTTATTCTTTGCGGAAAGAAGACTGCATATTCATTTTGCTTCAAGTATTGAATTGTTTCTCTGCAAATGTGGTCATGGTGATTAATGAAGTTGCAGGGAATCACATGATGACAGCAGTACCTCATAGGAGAAATCCACCAACACAGAATTCTTCACTTGATGAGGATTTGGTTCATTCTGTAATAAATGTAGTGAAATCTAATTCTGTTGAATTGGAATGGGTAGCTAACGTTGTCTGTTTCCTCCAGACTTGAATTGGACGTGAGATTTTCAGTGATGTCGTACAGCACAAATTAGCTTGGAATATTCAACACGAAAATGTTGTATCACTTGTTGTGCCCAGACTTTTAGCTTGTGTGATAGTTTTCAGTAGAAATTAAGCTGAGAATACTTCTGTTCTTGTTTATAATTTTAAAAGTAAAAAAGCTCATTTTGTAACTTTTTGTAGGTTTCATAACTCCCACGTAAACCAGTTCTGACACTCTGTACACGTAATACAATTTGTGTGCGTGTTTAGAGGACCTCATATTGTAAACAGCTCAAAAAGACTTGTCTCCACTTTTTCTCTTCTATATGAAATTGAGAAGATTGCTTTTGTCTAAGGAAAACTAAACTTCCCCTGTGGACCATCACCCTTATATTTTTGGAGAGAAGTGACCTCTGGGTTTCAATTGAAAATAAGAGAAAAGCTATGATTTGGTCTCCTTACATGGAACATTTAGAAGTACTTGATGTCAGTGTTTAAGAACAGTGGCCTTGAGAACTATTTTTGTTTTGGTTCTACTGCTGTCCTAGTGAGCATGCCTTGTGTGTCACTTTCTCCTCATAGTGCTCAAGTTTGTCTATCTGTAAAATTATTTTATGCTAAAATCTGAAATATTTCTGTAGATGGGTCAATTTTATAACCCATCAATTTATAACTGCAAAACACTTAGCTTATCTTCAGATTGATATTTTACACAGGTGTTTGGTCTTGGAGCTCTTCAACAGAAAGTACATGAGATATAATTCATGATCTGTTGTAAAAGCAGAAAGAAGCTTACTCTGTAGGAACTGGTGAGCCAAAGATGTAGTTGAATTGTTAAGGTAGTGTGCCTCTAATCTTGGTGTTTAATGGAACTTAAGGATGTGTAGATAAGCCAGAAAAACAGAAGTGAACTAATCAGAATTCTGTCATTTTATGGATTTGGAGATACAGTAACAGTTTTTCCAGGAAGTACAACTTTTGACATAGTTCATTAGGCAATCCAAAGCAAGTATTTGCTGCTTAAAAGTAAATACATGAAATAATTGCAAGTGCAAAGGAAGGAGTACTCTTGTTTAAATCTCACAACAGGGGAGATTTAGACTTGTCACAAAATTAATGTACAAAAATGAAGAAGCTACTGGAAGAGTCTTAAAAGTGATGTGTATATAGATGCTGGATCTCCTGCAGCCTAGCACTTGAACGACCAATGCTTGGACATCTTGTGGGCTGATGGGTAGCCTCTTTGACATAACTTAGCCCACACTGGAATTCTGGTGTCTTCCCACCCTGCCCTCTCTTTGGCCTCAGTGCAGCTTTTTGGCTATTAGACAAATCATGACCTTCTTTCCTGTTTTGTCTTCAGCGTCTGTTTCCTGTTTTTTCCTTCCCTCCTCCACCCCCTTTTTTTTTTTTTTTCTTTTGACTTTCTCTTCAATTGTGTCTTTACTTTTTCATTGCTAGCTTGTTTTTACCAAATTCTGTCTTCATAAAAGGAAGAGAGCAAGCAAGAGTTGAGAGCGATAGCATCAGTCCTTCCCTTTTAGTGAGTTTTTGTATCCACTCGTTAGTGAATTTATTAAATGTTAATTTGCATGGTATTCATACTGTCTCCCAAAACTCAAATCTGTTGCATGGATATATTTCTCCCATCTTAACACGGAGCCAGATATACACATTTTCTAAGTGCTAGAAGTTTTCACACAGTTTTGTTGAGGTTCTTATGTTTAGGCAGAATTCTGAGACTAGCGTGCTTTAGACTCCATCCAGACCAGAGCTCCAATTCTTGATGTCTGATATCTTGCTTCGAGAACTAATGAAGTATTCCTGATTTGTGAAAGAACATGATACCATTTTAAACAGGGTTGTGACTCTTGTCCTTTGTGTTGATGTATCCTCTCTATTGCTTCCACACAAGAGTATGGTCTTGTAAAACCCCAGTTGTTAACCAGTATACCATGGTGAAAAAAAAATAAATTGAAATTAGTTTTGTCTGTACACTTCTAGTAATTTTCACTTTCTCATTGCTTTACATTTAAAAGTACTTAGGATTTTAAAAATTTCGGCAGGATGAGGGAAATCAATGACTGTGAGCTCAAATGTAATCTTTAACATTAAATGCATAAGAAGCATACCCATAGAGAACAGCAGGGCAGGTATTCTTTGAAGCATTTCTTCAGTCAGCACATAAACTGATGATCCCAAAAAGAAGCAAGAAACCCCTAAGCCAGTGCAGACCGGGAGTGTCACTCAAAGAAGTCTTTTCAGTGTAGAGTTCATAACATCGTGCTGTATGTGTTTGTGTTAATAAAATTGGAAGATGATAAATTGTTGATTTGGATTTGTGTTTGCTTAGGACTGTTTCAAAGCTTTGAAACTTTTTTGCATGTACAGAATGAGAACTGAAAGTATAGCCCAAGAAGGCAGAATAAAACCTCTGCTTGGCCTGAAAGCTTAATATGACAACACACCATCCCCGTTTGTATGTTGTCATTAAAAGGCTTTTCTGCAATGGGTGAGGCTGCTTTGGTAAACTGCAGTTTGTGATGTATATTCTTATATTTATATGGGAGTGTAATTAAATTTGTGGTTTGGCAGGTCAACATTCTTTTTTCCTTATCTACAGGACAGTTCTAAATACTCCTCCCTACCTTGTTCTTGGTGTTCACAAATGAATTATTCTTTTAAATCTTTCTTATCTATTGTCATTCCCTAACTCTCCAAAGAAAACTTTGTTTAAATAGTTACTCCCTTAGGACTTTCATGCATATCCTGTTATCTGTTTTATATTACACTCTTTCATGCTGGGAATGTCCTTCCAAAAAGCACAAAACAGCTAAAGCACTTAGATGACTAATAAACATGTTAAGTGCTGAAGTCCAGGCACAAAACCAGCATTATTAGCATTATCTTTTGCCTTTTTTTCCCGTTAGACTTGTTTCTGACCTCGATTCAGAAATGAACTAGACTCTTTTCACTTTATCTCGCCCAGAGATGTTGCAGTGGTTGCAGTGTTGTTAGTTGTGTGAAGCCACTGCCATGAAGAGTAGGAAACTTTTAGAAAGTTGCTCATGTTTTCACTGCTCTAATCAAATACCAGCATTCAGAAGAGCCCATGGGAGTAATGAAGTTTTGGCTGCCAGTTTTATTTGCTCAGCTAAGAGGCATCTCCACTGCTTTTTGTTGCTTGGGATTGGCAGAGTTAACTCCCACAGGAGCAGTAGATGCATACTTTTTAGAAGAGCAGTATTATCTCTAGTTTCAGTACTTGTTATATATGTCAGTAAACATGAGTAATATAGGAAATAGTTTGAAGTGTTGTGCTTTACATATATCATTTGAGGTGCATTGTAATTATTTTGAGTAGGTGGAAAACACTGAGCAAATTGGTTCTGGTTTTCAAGGGAGTACTTCTGTTCCAGTAGCACATGAAAGACTCCGTTAGTTTGTGCTAGCTGCAAACATTAAAACTAAAATACCAAAACACAACCTCTCAGGTGGCTAACCTCTGAGGTTTGGGGAATGTGGGAGAACAGTCAGGGAATAGCTTTTATTCATTGTAGCAGGAGATGAGAATGATCCTGGTTTTAACTATTTTATTTTTACTTTGGGGTAGTTGTTTTTGGTTTGATTTGGGATTTTTTCCTGTAAAGTATGTTATACAATTAATAACCAGGGTTTGCTTACTTGCATGTGCACTAAGATCTCCACAGGTCCTTCAACAGATGATTCACATAGTGGTAGCAACTTACCTAGCAAAGACACAGCTGCAACTTTCCTGCAGAAGTCCAAAAATACTTAACCATACAGCTTGAGACATTGCACTTCTTTGGAATTTGGATTAAGCTTGTTTAAGATTAATTGCCAGGGATGTCATTTAATCAAGTATTTGAATTTAGTATTGGTGGAAAGTATGGCAGTATCAATTTCTGTATTTCAACTTGAATCCTGATTCAGGAAAACAGACATAAAAAAAATTAGTGGCGGGAGAAGATTCTGTATAATTTTATTGTCACTTTTCCCAGCTGTTTCCCTCAGCAATGGCAAACATCTACCAGTATTGTTCAAGTGGCTTGCCTAAGAGAACTGTGCACTCTGTGGTGCTTGTATTTGGCAAGAGCAAAAATGAAATGCCCTTTCAAGTGGAAATATAGAACTGATGTTCCTGCCAAAAAAGTCACTTTTGTGGTTATGTTTAGACCCTAAAGCTTTGTAAACATTTGTCAATTGAACTCTAGTCTTGTACATGACAGAGCAAACTGTCTTAATGCATTTGTCAGTTGATTTTTGTCCATTGTTCCTAGGTTGGATGAGCTGAAATAAAAAGCTAGCAGGCATTTTGAATGTGGTCTCAGTAGCGTCCATATCTGTATGGCATTCAGCCTCAATGTGCTTGCGAAAAAAATTTAATGGTTGTATTTGCTTATGAAAATTACTTTTAAATATGCGTGTACTGGTCTGTCACTACTGAAAGCACAGACTAGTTGCTTCTCTTTTTTTTTTTTTCCTGACATTGAATCCTGGTATAGCAGAGATTTCTTTTTTTTGCGTGCTGTTGTACACTTCCTGAACATGTGAGAGAGTAATAATTCTCAATATGACTTCCACTGAAGAGGAAATGGATACTTGTCAAAACAATGATGTGCATCTGGAATTCCACCATTCAGGAACTTTATTAAACTGGGGCCTTCCAGTTTGCAGTAAAAAAAATTCTCAGGTGCTACTGCATTATTTTTCACCAAGCTGGCAAGTGCTTTGTTTAACTATGTTATTGTAAGTGCTTTGGAAGCATACTGCATGCAAGAGTGAACTTAATGTTGTCAGTATGAAAAGAACCTGTTTTTAATCTTGCCGATACATTATAAATAGAAAGAATGGTGGTTGGAAATGGAATTTTTAATTGTGGCATCTACAAATCAATCACCTCCAAATCAGAACAAGGTAAATAATTTACAGAACCCAAATGGGGTTGTCATTGTCTGCCCCCAACCCCTCCCCCCCCCAGCTTCTTTATTAAGAAGTGGAAAAAAATTAAGTGCTTGCCTGTGCTTCAGTGAAATTGTGTGACTGTCATAGAAACATCCATTTGGCAAGGTGGGATAATGTGGAAGGATAGGAACGGAGAGTGGAGGGACAGCATTGCTTGGAACAAACGAATACTCACTACTGATTTTAATCTCTAAAATTGTGGTTATCGTGAGGGTTTAATGTGAACAGCCAAAACCCACTGTAAACTTGCAAAGTTGATTTTAAAAACAGGGCAGAGCTTTTTCTCAAAAACTGTGTTGTTCTTAGTTTGTTGGACAGATAACAGGAAAACAGAGCTGTCTCTTGACCCATGTTCATTTTCTGTCTGCTGGAATGAATTTGGAACTAAATCCCGTTTTTCCACTTGAGCATGTCCTTCTCTAGCAGTGTCAGGGCCTGGGTGGGGTCACTTGTTCAATATAGCTTTTCAAAACGACTGTTGAATTCTCATCAGATTACAACATTTTTTTCAGTGCTGGGGAAGAGCACAAAGCTATCTTGATAAACAGATTATATTTGTGCATATGTACTCCGGCAAAGACGAATTTCTTGACTTAAATTAATTTGCTATTTGAGACTTATTTTTTGCCTTGATATAGCAGTGTATTTGTAGATTGAAAATACAGAAGGAATAGATTTCTGTTATCTCTGGATATAGCAGAGGTAGCACCAAGAGAGCTGCAGGATGTATATTTGCTTAAATGTAGTCTCAAATTCCAATGTGAGCATTGCAACTTGGCTATGTGTAGCACTTGAAAGGCATTTATGATCTGATTTTCTTTCTTTACGTGTTTTATGGGTTTTGTTACAAAGATGATGCAGTTTTCAATGAATTTCATTTAGTTTGAAAAACAACACTTTCCAATATTATTTTCTATGTTTTATTACACATTTTTAGGCTGCTGCTTAGTGTCAGGAGATAAATTTCAACAAAATAGCTTTTAAAGAATTCTCACTGGTGTTCATGTCTTGTAGTATTATCTTTCCTTTCTGGAGTGTTCCTTCAACTGACTTATCCATTAAAACCAAACCTTTAAAGTTGTATATGGATTGCAGTAACCAAGTTATTCTCCAGGCAGAATGGAGATGGACTGCGGCAGGTGTTTTATAAGAAGTTATGCCACTTGGGTGATAAGCAATAGGTATGTGTTGTGCTGCTTTAACAGGAAAAAGGATTTTGGCAAATAGTTCTGTTCCAGGATGTAATTTGAACTTTGAAAGAGTTTAGGTGACTTCCCTAGAGTTGCTTTACAGAAATTTGTCAGCATAATAGAATATTTTCACAATAAAACTATCTAAACTGCAGATACTCACTGTGCAATTTTAGACAGAAGTAGTTTTTTCTGTCACGTTTAATTTGCTGTCTAGATCCTAGATTTTTTTCTGTGTCTACACAGCAATCTTCAGAATTACACTAGTATTTGTCTTACATTGTTGTTTCAGAACTACCTTAGAAATTCTCACCATCCTATGTAGGAACTTGTCAGTGTTTTTGTGGTGAGTCCTCTATATTCTGTGTATTGCATGGAATCGTTACACAGCTACAATAATTTTCTCATAGTATAAAAATGAGTTCTAGAAGCTTCAATATTTTAATAAGGACAAGAATGTGTTTGGGAGGGAAATATTGCATGATTGCAAGTTTTCGAGTGTATGATGGCATGGATATAAATATGAAGGCTAATAAAATACCTGTTATTTTAAATAGTGACTTCATTATCTAGATAAAAGGATGTGTATGAGTGTAGTTTCTATTAGCTCAGGGGCTGCTAGCCACTGTGGCATGCCTGTAATTCCCTGGAAACTAGATTTGCTAGGTGTAGGATCCTTTCAGAGGACACCATTGTGTGCCATTTCTACTCTTGGAGATAATTTTAGATTTTATGTGAATATGTGTATGTATTTAGACACACACATGTTCATGTACACACATAACTAATTTGTATTGTCATGGAGTCATGATTCACTGTCTGGCACTGAAGTTATATTTATTAAAATATGTTATGTTAATACTTCTATGAAAGCATTCCATTACTTGTCATAATTTGAGAATTACACTTGAAATTGGAGTATTTTTGCTGTTTAAGGTTTGACCTTTGAAATATGCTATTGACTTTCAGAGCTATTATGGCACCATCTGCTGACCAATACACAGACTGGCAGTGTCAGTCTGCTCACCTGGTTACCTACTTGAGAATAAGCTCCCAGTTTAGGAGGAAGCTGATGCAGAATCATGAGGAGAAAGGGCAATTCTTTTATGGGCTTACATTTGGGAAAAATTTTTACTAGGAGATAATATTACAAAGGCAAAACTAAATACAGATTTAGTTGTCTACTCACCTGAATTATTGCTTAAGGTTTCTCCATGAACTGTGAAGCTTTAAAAGAAGGAATTTGGGGGGGTCTTTTTGGCTATATGTGGCATAGGATTGTTCTTGGTAGTCTGTTTTTCAATGTGTTACCTTCTAGCCTGCAAAGAAGAGCCATGACAGCATGAGATCCGTCCAGGCCCCAGCTCTGGTGGTCTTGTCACAGCCTGGGAAACCAATGGACTCTGACAGGCTTCTGCCCTGTGGCTACTGCAGAGACTCACGAAAAAGCCGAGTCTGCAGTCTGTCTCTTCAGCCTCTGCAGTTAACCTTGATTTTTGTGCACAGTGATCATCAGGGAAGGAGCAAACTGGAACAGTCCTTGTCACATTCAGTGTGTAAATACTTAGGTTTGGGTTCAATTGCTAGATATCATCTTTGATTAATCATTTAAAAATAGGTGTTTGGATTTTGTATGTATAAAACATGTACCCATTTGTCTGTTTTTTCTGTTGTAACTTTTTTATCATACTCAGTAGTTTGCTAAACTTGAATTTTGACTTTTGTATAATCTATATTGTTTTAGGAATGTGCTTAAATATGAATGTAATCCAAATTACTAGGTTCAGCTTTCAAAGTATGTTTGTATATATAAATACTTCTGTGTTTTTATACATAGAGAGAAGAATGCAAGTTCCTGTGGTAGAAGTGGGACTTTTTCATGTTGATACTTGACTGCAAAAAAGTATTTAATTGGAAACTGTATGATGTAAATGTTGCAGTTTGATCTAAGCCAACTTTAGGGATGTTTTTGCTTTCTTAAGGACCTCAAAATTGAAAACTTCATTCTTTAGTAGAGTTTATTCTTTGGTGTTCAGAGCACTCCATGTCTTGACAATTCTAGTAATCCATCTAAATAATGACTAAAACAAGAAATTGGATTTACTTTTTGCTTTGTCTGCTAATAGAATGTATACAGGTTATATTGGAACCGTCAGCAAAACAATAATACACAGAATCATGGTATACAATGAGTTTTCTTGTTTATATACCAGTGATAAAATACAAGTTTTAAAATTTAGCAGAAATCTAAAATAAGGTTAGTTACTACTTTTGGACAGATTTGAAATATAAATTATTGTACTCACAAAAAATAACTGATTTATGTTTCTGAAAAAAATCTAGTTGTAGTATCAAGTTCCTCAGGTGTTACCTACTGGTAAAACCAGATTCTCTTACACTTTAAAATATGAATAACTGTTCCAGCTAGGATTTTACTTCTTTATAGCTTTTATATAAACAAATCTTACATGTTGAAAGCAGCAAGCATGAATGATGTGTCCTAAGCAACTGTGAAATGCAGATCAGGCTTCTGCTGAGCTTCAGATCAATAATATGACAAGAAATAAACAACTTTATTTGGGAGCTTTTTTGCTTTGTTTTAGGCAGTTGAAATACACATGACCTTGTTTCAGGTTTTCATGTATGTTTTTTCAGATATTAGAAATTTTCTTTGATATCTTTTTGGATTTTTTTATGCGCAGCCCATGTGAGATAAATATTTGGGATATTTATGAAGGTAGCGATTTAAAAAATAAATTATTAATACTACGGTGATCTAGAAAATTACATGACTTGCACCGACACAGATTGGCTTTTAGTGCACTGAGCTGTGATTTATTTCTGTAGAAGTAGGTTGCTTTTCTTTTCCTTTTGCTTCTATGACATGACGATTTATCTGTGAATCCTAGTAGACTGATGGAGATGCAACTATCAAAGCAGTTTTTATTTCTTGAGTTTGCTGTGAATTTCAGTGACAAACTGAAAAAAGAAGAAACAAGTTTAGGACTGCCTTCTTCTACTTTTATTTACTCAGAAAAAAAATAAAATGAGATCCAGAAATGTAGAGAAAAAGGATTTGAATTTGTTCCTCTGTGTCAATAAATAAGGAATATTGTAACAGAAGCAGTGAATTAAAACATTCATCATCATAGAAAACTTCATTTCAGTGCAGTTGGTTTTAATGTTGTCTGTGATCTTTGAGGTACACTTTTTTCTTTCTCTTTCTCTCTTTTTGCCTTTTTTTTTTTTAACTTCATGTTATATTTGATATGTCTTCTGTTTCTAGTTTATCTGTGGTGGCAAGAATCCTTTTGATCAGAAAACTATATTTCAAGAATTTATGCTAGAAACTGAAAGAAATGTTTCAAGCAGCTGACCAATCTGTGTATTTGAGAGGAAAGAGTATAAGGAAAGAATGTAGCATCCTTTTCTGCTTTCATCTATGAACTCTGGCCAGCACTAAGTTTCTTCTCAGTGCAATAAAAGAGAGAGGAAGGGATGAATGGAGAGGAGTGAGAATATCTGTTGTCTTCAGTTGTTTCCTGGTCAGCGCCCTTGCTTGGAGAAATTGGTAGAGTTATAAATGGGGCAGATCATCTGCTTCCTATAAAAGTGGAATCTGTTTCAACAAACTCACCTTCTCTTCAGAAATTGCGGAGTGTTTTACAGTACTTTTTGCCATCCCACCCCCACATTGATCCTTGCAGTTTAGGTAGTTACTCAGTCTGCATGAGCCAAATTTTCTGGAGGGTTACAAAAGATACAGCTTTTATCACTGGTGGTTTAATGTACATGGGTTTAATGTCAATTGCAAAATGTACCGAGATTTTTCTTTTCTCTGTTCAGACGTTGGTAATCCTTTATTTGAGCGTCACCCTAAGGTTCCTTCTCTTTTGTCTACTCTTGCTGCAAGATTCTTATTCTCCTTTCTCAATTCAAAATGAAACACAGATGTAATGTTACCTTGCAATACAAGAAAGGTGAGATAAGGGGGACCTTATCCTGCTGCAATTGTTACAGAGCTTACAAAACATTATAGGGGCAAAAATATGTAGTGTGCTCATGCTATATATTAAGAATAAATGAGAGTTTACTTGGAGACAGGAAAGCAAGAAAACATGCAGTTGAAGCTGAGAATTCTAAATTTTCAATCTGATTTATTTCTTCCTAATATCACTTCTGTTACAAATGCTGTCTGCTATTTGTTTCCATTTTCTTTCTGGCACGCTGTTGGCTGTTAGGCCAGAACTGTGCGAGAGCATGTGAGGTCTTCCCTATTAGTGCAGAAGGGAATCAGGAAAAAGCCACTTTCAGAAAACCTGGTTTCTTGATTGCTTGACTATACTGAAAGTAACATCAGAGGCTTTACAAACTGCAAAAATAGACTGATGGCAGAACTCCAGTGTTTTGTCCCTCCCTATCTCTGTTTTTTTCTGTGGACAACAAAACTGGAGGATCTGACAGTACACTGAGATAGGGTCTGCAAGATCCAATTTTGTGTTTCTCAAGAGGTAGCTAATTCTTGTACCAACATGCAACTCTGGGAGAAGGAAATGTATCAAGCTAATGTGGCAGAGAAGGTGGGTATTTTGGGAAGACTATAACTTACACTCTTGGTCAGTGCCCTTATTTAGTTAACTCATCCAACTCTTCACAGTTAATTCAGAGACTACTGGGAGTATAAAGAACTAGGCTCAGCAGAGAGGTGAGATTCATTTTGTAGGGTTCTCATCTCTATGCCTCTTCTCTCCCTCTGCCCTTTCTGCCCCACGCCAGGAAAGCACTGAAGTTACAAGCTTATAGGATATTGAGCTCATGAAAGAAATCCCTCCTGCTGTGGGCATCAAATGAAGGCATTAAGTGAACATGGACAGACCTCTTCAGAGAGGGGCTGTAACAAGTTTCCCGTACTTCAGCAGTATAAAGTGAAGTTCTCCTTGTAGCTAAAGCTTTGATTATGAAAACCTGGACACTTGGAGATGGAAAACCTTTCTTGTTTTGCATTGGGCAAGTTTGTACCATCCACTGCTAACCTAAGTTTAATTAATGAAGATGTGTAACTTGGTATCCTCAGTTTTTTATTTTTATTGTTAGAACAATATCATAGAGATGTGTTTACAGGGTGACTTATTTTGCTTAGTTCCAAGGAATTTTCTGGAGATGTCTCCTTTTTGACTGTATAATCAAATTATGATATTAATTTTGAGAGTGATATATAATTTTTTATTAGTTTGTACATGTATTTCATGCATTTCTGCATATTTGGAGAAGTAAAAAAAAAAAAGCCCAGGAAATATAGTAGCTTCCCTATAACTTCTTTGAAGATTTGTATGTCAAGTCTTATAAAATTGTTTTAGCTACTTCCTGAGAAAATAAGGCTTCTTTCTTAGAGATGTATGAGAAAAAATCACCACCCTCTCTGTTAATTATGAAACCTCCCTTATGAATTTATTAAACAGTGTGGATTGATATTCTCAGATCAGCAGAAGTTTTGATTTTTCTCAGGGTAAGTTGCGTTTGGTTTTCTAGATATTGTTCTTTTTTAATTTTGATAATAAAATTTTACAATGTTATATTAATAAGATACCTACCATTCGGAAAAACAGGAGCATTTCTGTGTAAGATACAAAGGTGATAGCAAAATGTAATTTGACTAGTAATAGCTTGAAAACTAGCATACTAATATATGGCTTTAAATAACAAATTCTTTAATTTCAACTGTCAAATGGAAAACTGCCTTTCAGAGGCCTGTTACCTGCGAGATATATAGTACTTACATCATGTTTAATACTCTATCACAATAAGCTTTATTAGTAGTATTGAAACTTGAAGGGTTTTATAAAAGATGGTAGAAATAGATACATAACTGTAATATTTTAAAGCTTGAAATGTATTCAGAAGTTTCTAGTGTAGCAGTAAATGTACTAACTTTTAATTTAATTTCCCATTGGGAATGCTTTGGTTTTAGATAGTGAAATATTAAGTGATGAACAAAAAATCCACACACACCATGTAGCTACTTTGGTCTCAAGATGCTTAATGTGAATTTGCCTGTAGCTAGTTCAAGGTTCCTATGTCTAGGCTTCTTATGAAGATAACTGTCAAAATGGTGTTTCCTTTGGCTCAATAGTGTTCATCTCTTTGTTCAGAATGGCTTCTCTTGTATATTTAGGCATCTGTTAGCTTTTTTTTTTTTTTTTTTTGCATCCTAGGGAATGGACTAGTTTAACTATTTCTGACTGCCTCTGGATGTGCTTTGGAAACCTGGAGGCAAAGTGTTGCTGCTTCCTTGTGATCTAAACTAGTTCCCAGTTGGATTCAAGTGCAGTTTAAAGTGCTGTGCAAGTTAATTGCATCAAGCCTGAGCTAGATAACCTTCTTGACTCTTTTTGCACAGGGATGGGGGCAGGAGCTGTTGAGTTCAGTAAGACTCCTGAACCTAAGAGCCTCCTGTCTCTAATGGCATGCAGTGATGATAATCAATTATAATGGAGAGGATTTCCATGTTATAAAGATAAAAATGTGATTGCAACTAACCTGCTAAACTTTAGGTCAGACAAACAGACCATCAATTTAAAATTAATTGTTTTCAGAGGATTGTAAGTAAATACCAGTGATTAATAATGAAATCTAACCTTTATAAACTTTTGTTGGACCCTTGTGTGCTTATTTTTGTTGGCTCACTTCAATAAATTGGGAAAAAGTAGTTATACTACTTTTAAAGCAATGCAGCAAAATACAGTGCCACACAAATAACAACATTAGTTTATTCAAGTTAATATTTTTTCAATAAATACCAGTAATGTTAAGATTAAAGGTTATTATTGTATATCCTGCTGTTACAGTATTATGGTTTGTCTTTAATTTCACTGGAGGAAGAGTAAGCAGAAGTGATGAAAGTGTAAGAGTTATATGTGATTTTATGTTGATTGGTATGAGCTTCTTATTAAGAACCCAATCTTACCTTAATTAAAAATGAATGTTCCCCAGCATTATTAGTAATTCCAACAGTATCACTGACTTATAATTTCCACATTTTTTATACTCAGTATCATGCTTACCATCCTTTTGTCCTATTCTTTGGTAATCCTGCTCTTTCACTTCCAATAATTTAAGTTGATAAGTGTCACCAAATAGTAAGGGGGTTGTACCTACCAGTTTTACTAGAGAAGGTAGATATTCTTCTGAAAATTCATTTTCTGGGTCTACCAAGGAGCTCAGTAGAAAAAGAACTGAAGTTACTTCTGAAATAATCTTGGCCAACAACATTAGGAGTAGCTTATAATAAAACAAATGCCTTTCAGTGAGCACACTTAAAATTTTATCAAGGAGAAGGAAACTGTAGATCTTTTATCTGCAGAGCACTAAGTTTTAGCTTACTGGTCTTACTTGTGAACTGAAAATTTGAAAAGAAGTATTTCTTTAGCCCTAATAAGTTTAACAATCTGCAAGAGTTTCTAAATTACTACAAATTACTGCAGATAATTAGTCAGTAAAAGTAGAGAAGCTGCATAACAAAACTGTTTTTATTGTTGCTTCTTTTAGTGTCAGTTGTGATAATGACAACTGAAGCTGGTTCAGAGACTGAAGTAAAGAAAGATTCTGAGCAGCTGGGACCAGACAAAGCCAAGGACAAGCCTGAAGAAGCATCAGAGACTCCAGGAAATCAAAAGTCCAGGGAAGCATCCTCTGGAGAAGCTCAAGATTCTTCTGTCCCAGCACCAACTAGCCAAAGTAGTCCAAGTAGCCAGAAGAAGGGAAAATCTTCACCTGAAAGCAAGGGTATTTCTCGTTTCCTTCCTCCTTGGCTTAAGAAACAAAAGTCATACACCTTGGCAGACCCCAAAGATAAGTCCAAGAAAAGGGCCACAGGGGAAGAGCAAGTAGTTGAAGAAAGTGAAAGCCAGACACCAGAGGGAATGGCTCAGCCAAGAAAGAGCTTGGAAGAAGCAGCTGAAAACTGGCAGAATACTAAAGGAGATGACAAAGAAAACCACTCTGTTAGTAGTGCTGAAATGCAGGTATGTGTGGGAAGGCTCATAGATACTTTGGAGTAATTGTAATGAAACCTCATTTGTGGATTATGTAATTCATGTAAAACTTTGTTAGGATCGTATTGGGGAAGAAATGACAGCTATTCCAGTTGCTAGGCTCCAGTCTTACTTTTTGTGAAGTTGCATGTCAGTTCTTAACATTCAGACTTCATATGCTAGGGTGGTGAAGGCACATAGAGAATGTTTTTTATGAGGAGGGGCTGAGACAGTTAGCACTGGTCAACCTGGGGAAGAGAAGGATGAAGGGGAATCTTATTAGTGTGTATTAATACCAGAGATATTGTGGAGTCTTTCCCTATGAAGATATTCAAAACCCTAACTGGATATGGTCCTGGGCAAACTGCCCTGTGTGGCCCTAGGGGCATTGGACTAGATCTCAAGAGATCCCTTCCAACCTCAACCATTCTGTGATTCTGTATCACTTGGCTTTCATAAACACTGGGGTTTAGTTTAGTAAAATTCCTGGAGCTTCTTAATAAATTTGTTTCTCTTAGGAAGGAAGACATTAACACATAGTAAAAAAAACCAAACCTCATTTCAAGGAAAAGGAAAGAAAGGCACCTTCTGTGGTTTCAGAGCAAGAACATCTGGTCCCTAAAAGAAGACTTTAATGCTTATGCTGGTTATTGTGCTTCCAGTATGTGCATAACTTTAATGAAAGTTTAATGTCTTATTTATTAGTAGCTTGTAAATGGAATGAACAAGTTAAAAATATCCTCCTTTCTGAGCTTATTTAACTGTATTTTATATAGCCTCTTAAAGAAGATGGTAAAGAAACAGAAGTAGAGGAAATTGCAGAGAAAAAGGAAGAAAAACAAGAAGAAAAAGAAAGAAGGGAGACAAAAGAAGTGCAGACAGCTGAAATTAAAACAGATAACATTCCTCAGAAGTCTCCAAAGAAAATCAAAACGGTACAATGTAAGGTGATGCTTCTGGATGGCACGGAATACAGCTGTGACCTAGAGGTAAGGCATCAAGTCTTTCTATAGAGAGCTTTTTCTATGGGGAAAAGAAAACTTGCTGTCATTGTACTGAGTGTTTAATGCTATCACTAGGAGTCAGTTAACATTTCAGATTAAAATTCCATTTTTACTCTAAAACTCTAAAACATTAAGGTTTTCCTGAAGGTAGTGTGACATGTACTAGTAAAGTTTTCTTGAGTTCATTAGTTTTTCTAAAGTTATCTCAGCTGGAGCTAAACTTTAAACTTTTTAAACTTTAAAGCTTAAAAGAAGTTTTCTTCAGGAAGAAAAATTCCATTACAGGTATAAAATACATATTTATATTTAAAGTTACATTCTAGTTCCACATTTTCATGACTGTGTGGATTGCTTGTTTTCAACTGTAAATCACTGGGTTAGGTATAGTGTGTAATTTGCCTGTTGAATCTGACTTAAGATCGCTAACAGAAACAGGGATTTTGGGCTGAATGGAAAATAGTTTCCTGGGTTTTATGGCTTTAATATCCTTTGACTAGATATGTGTGTTCAAGTTCTAAGTCAAATAGCAATTTTTTAATATTTTACATTTCTATCCTGTATTGTACACTAGACCATCTGTTTGTTTAAAATGGGGGGAAAACAGTTTTTCTGGACCCCACTCATGAACGTAGGTGTTACCTTTTGCATGATGTAACCGACTGATTTTTGATGGTGCCCAGGCTGACTGAGTTATGAAGAGCAGTTAAAATCCTGTACCTTTTCTAAAACTAGGCATTTAGATTTATCTTTCATATTGATCTAAGGACAAAACAGTGGCAATGTTACGGCATTTCCTAGATCCACCTGATTGATTGAAAATATTTCCATTTCTGTCTAATATATATTGCTCGATTTTTGATGTAGTACACACACTGCAAGTCATGTGTTCTGCTTGAAGCCTTTTATCTGCTTTTGTGCTGTTTGTTTTTTCCAGTGTCCGTCAATCAGTCCCTGCCCTATTTTATTGTGGATTTCATTGGACTTCTTGGTATTTTAGCTCCTTGTGTACAGGTCCTTTTGCATTCTGTGGTATAGCACTGAATGAATAATACTCATCTGTCCTTCCAGATCTTGCTTTTAGAAAAGCCTAAAAAAAGATGCGTGTTTTTAAGACTTTCCAACATTTCATCACAAATCTTATTTCATGCATTAGTACAGCTGGGTTTTCAAATCCATTCTGTAATAAAACTCCTCCTATCACCTAAGAAGTTCTATTTGTTGTTTATCAATATGAAATACTGCTTGGGAATGTTTTGCTGGAGTTTGATGGAAGTTTTAAAGTTTGTGTAGTTGTTAGTAGTACAAGTTTTCTAAGGCTTCCATTTTAAAATTTCTATTCTTGATGTTAAAACCAAGCAATTTCAGTGTATGTTTCTTAAAGTACAGTATTTTAGTCCTACATGGATCTTTCCCTAACCATGTCAGATGCAGATCACCATTAATCAGGCTGAATGCAAAAAGCAATAGCAAAGCCTTCGTTACTGTTAGTTAGGTCTGCTTATTATTATCCTGTGTTTCCAGAAGAAAAAGATTTATTGACATAAGCAAAACAAGAACATGAAAAATATACTACAGAACTATTGCTCTCCACAACACATTGTGCTGTGCATACTTGTGGTCTAAAGTTGCAGGAATTTTGTCACCAGAAATTCTTGAAAAGTATTTCCATTTATGTATTAGTATCAATATGTATAGAGGAAACAAAAATTAACTACAGGGTGGTAACCCTGGAGCAGTTGTTGGTTTGGGATGTTTTTTCCCCACATAAATCAGGATGTTTAAATCTGAATAGTATCTCTGTTTTAATTAAAGACTACATGAGTTTTTTCTTCCTGGACTTTTTCCCCATCCTAAATAAGACTTAAATGACATAGTGGCTTACCACAGATCTAAGAATATACCATTTTGTATTTATAACCAAAAAATCCTATTCTGCAGTATTTTAAGTCTGTCATGATTCAGTGAAGTCATTTGGCAAGAAATAAGTTTTCTCATTATTTGCAGTAATTTTGCTGTAAGAACAATAGTAAAATTAATTTAAGAGGGGAAAAAAGTGACGAAGAAACAATGTGTTTTATATGTTCATCTGAATTGTTTATAGGACGTGAGCAGTGCTGACTGAAATTTTATAGATGAATTCATATTCTTAAGTGTATGTAGAGTTTATGTTCTACTACCATATCAAAATACTTAAAGTCTCAGCTATATCAACTGATAACTGAAATTTCAGTTTGTGCTTTCTTCAAAGGATCCCAGTAGATTTCTGATACTGTTTTTTAGTTTCCCTTCAATATTTAGTGTTTGGATAAATGTTGGTTTATTTCTGCTTTTACCAAGTCACTGAAATGATACAAGATATTGTTAAGATACAAGAATTAAAAAGCAAAGAAACAAAATTTCTGCAGTCAAAGCCCAGTTTACCTTGGTTGACTTTCTAGTAAATCAGGTTTTAGTTCAGGGCAATTGTCATGATTTTAACATTCCTGATGTGCCCTTCTAGCTTACTATTGACTATAGACAAACTTCTTTATATTTTACATATATATATATATACACACTTGCTAATGACGAAGTAAAACTGAAAAATACCTTGTTTTCCTTACTGTTATTTGACAGCTTTTGGTAGAATCCTGTCTTTTTCTAATTGCCATTCTAAACCTTCATGATAGTCAGTAATAAAATCTGAGCTCATACACTGTTGGGGACTTTTCTGTTTGAGTTGCAGTTATTCCTTTTTTCTTGTGTTACTGCATCAATTTGTATTCACATAAATTGAAAGGAGTGTGAAAGAAAACAAAATATGACCCATTAATTTAGTCTCTGTTAAATTTTACCAATTCTTCATTCCTATTTTATGTGTCTTTATGTAAGACAATAGCTGGGAAGAGGCATAAAAGGAGAGAAAGCCATGATGCAGTAGCTTCAGTGTCAGCACACAGATCAAGGCTGATCAGAATTCTCAGCAGTAACTAAATACTAAGACTTTTGTGGCCAATTAGTAGAAATAATATTATGCAATTAATTAGTAACAGTGGTATAGTCATAATATGAGGACTTAGTACTTGAGTTCAGCTATTATATACCTTAGATTGACTAGAATCTAAATAGAAAATCTTGAGTTAATAGTAATGCCTTGTTTTTTTTAAAAAAAAGTATTGATGCATTATTCTTAGAACATAAGCTGTTCCAGTCAGAAAAACTTTACTGTTCCAGCATGAGTATGGTCTGATCAGTAAATGGTTAATGGCAAAAGCTTGAAGACACGATTTGGAACCTAATGGAAAAAGGGAGGGTCACGGTTGTGTTAGGGAACATTTGAGAGAGAGGCAAGTCCCATGGGACCTTATAGAATACACCCACTACTACTGTGTGAGCTGGCTGGTGTTGCTTCAAGGCCAAATTTGACCATACTGGAAATGTCCCAGCAGTCAGAGGAATTTTCTGGGATTTGCTGGGGGGAAAAAAAGCAAATGTCATTCATGTTTGAAACCTTTTTTATGCCATCTTAGGTTCTTAAGATTCATAATTTTGTGTATGGCCCTTTCAGCAATATGTTTAATTCTCACTTCTTTTTGCTTGTAGCCAAAAGCAGTTCCATAAAATCTCACCTGTTTATCACTGTTACCCAAGTACCTGTTTTTCTTTAATGTTTGGTTTGGGTTTTTTTGAAGAAAATAAATCCCTAAATAATTAAGAATTCTTAGGCTTGTTCTGCACTTGTACAATTACAAACCTGCACTTTCATACTGTCTGGAAGGACAGATGAGTTCAGGTATAATATCACTAGCATTTGCTATAACACCCCTAGCTTCTAAAATAGCAGCTCTTTTGTTACTGCTCATTGAATTCCATGATATATGCCATATCATGTGTTTAGTCTGACACCTTTCTCTTTATTTCCTTCTATTTTCCCTTATTTTAAAAAACAGACTTAGTATAGATTGCGGTGCTAGATGTAGAGTTCTGACAGGTTTTTTTACTTTATTTCCATTCTTTTTTCTGTCCGTCTTGTTTGTAATTTTTCCTGAGAGAACAGAATATCCACTGACAGTAGTCTGTGTGCTTAGGAAGAAATGCCATTTCAGTAGACCAGAAACTGCTCTCTAAACTGCTGCCCACGTGGTAGATTTCTATCCTGCTTATATCCCCTTTTTCTTTGTAAGCGTAATTTAGTTTTAAACATATTTGTGGTTATGTTTCTTCAGAGCCAGTGATTTAAAACACTTCAACATACTTAATTTTTTATAACATGCTTTTGAATTTTGGATATGGAAAGAAGGAAACATTGTGTGTGTGTGAAGAACTGGGTTTTGTACAAGACATTATATGAAACAAACACCCCCTCCCCCACTTTCCATTCCACCCCAACACTGAAGCTGATTTTGTTTTTTATTTTGCAAAGTACCATGTTTGGTACAAATTAAATTATATTAATTTCTCAAAGATGACTGAAATAGTTTTTTTCAAGCCTAAAAAATTGATATTTCAATTCAATAAAGTGCTAGTGAGTTTTTACAGACTATGTAAAACAATTGTATTGGAAGAGAGGCTACAGTTTTTGTTTACGGTTGGTGTTTAACAAGAGTTCATCTGGAATTAGTTTTTTTAAAAATGTGTTATCACTGAGACTTAGACTAGGCAGCAAAAGCTCTATAGAGGTTATTCTGGACCAGGCTCTCCATGCTTCACTAAATATTTTTAGAAATTTAATATTTATCAAGTGACAAGTGGATATCCTAACTTGCTGTAAATTGAGTTCAGCTATATTTTGAAACATTTGAGTTCTGTAGTATGAAGCTGAGATGCGCAGAGGGATTAATTGAAGTGAATTGGTGAAGTCCTGTAATTGTAATGTGTCTGAAGTGAATTTGTGTGTTGACATACTTGTTTTTTGTTGTGGCTACCACAGATTGGTTTTTGTAATAATAATCTTTATATTCTCAAGGATCTTCTTGTCTCAGTAAGGCAAGATCTCCTGTAAGCAAAAGGTTAACGCTGCATTATTGTCAACTGAAAAGGACAGGGGTCGAAATAGGTTTTGTATAAGGAAATCATTTATCATGTAACTTTTTTTTTTTTTAACCCAGAATCTTCAGATGAGAGTTGAATTTTTGGAGCAAATATATGTAAGAAACGGAATATATATGTACTATTTAAGAAAAATCATTATAAACCAGCACAAATTGCAATCCAATTATAAACTTAATTATAACACTAAAACATTTGCATGGATGTAAATTTTGTTCTAACTGGAACTAGTTCAGTTCATTTTGGATGGATTAGGTACATGTGTAAACTTAGCATCTATTATGTTAATAAAAAAGGGATTTATTGCAATTTAAACTCTAGTTAATATGAAATTGATGTAACTTCTGCCTAATGAGGCATTTTCTTGGAATTTATATTGAGTTAAAGCACATTTTGGAAAAAAAAGTATACGTGACATGCAGGTTGTATTGAGAGTTACATCAGAGTGAACGGAAACTGGTTTCTGTGACAAAATGTTCTGAAAGTGAATTCCTGTGGTGAGTGGTGCGGAATAGAAATGGGTGGGAGATGCTCACTTGGGAAAAATATAGCTTTAAGATGTTGAGATATACTGATATATGAAATTGTGGGGAAAAAAGAACAGTTCACTCCTGGTGGATTAGCATGTTTTTAATGGGCTATTAAAACATCTTTGCAAATGACTGTAATTTGATGCTGTTCTTCCGTAGTTCAGAATTTGCCATCAGATGTTGCTGTAGGAGTACAGGTACATTTGAACCCTTCTTGTTTCTTTGGTACTGGGTTTTTGTGTATTGATAATTACTTCAAGTTCTTTTTTGCAGCCACCTAGTGTTGTGTGACAGTGGAGTTATGTCTTCTGGCTTGTTTTTGCATGTCTTTCCCATTGCCCTGGGCATGCCTGACATGGTTGATCTTTGGATTTCAGCATAAAGCAAATTGCAGATATTTGTCTTTTTCGAGGTTACTTTGTAAATTAATTTATCACCTCTGAGAGTCATCTATTCTTTTCCCTTAGAACTCTTTATTTTGCTTTAGTAGATCTTCTGACTGGTGTCAGCTCACCAGTTTGAACTTTAAGACAATAATTCTTTATCTATGGAACTGTTTGAACAGATATTTCAGCCTCTTTTTGTGATTATTTTCTTTTTACTTCTCATCTGTCTTTGTACTTTCATTACTTTTGTAGATGCAAATTTGAAGGACCTGGTTTATAGTCTTTCTGGAGTATAGCTTCTCCAAATATCCTTGTCTGAATGCCAGTGTAGATACAACACCTACGGTACTCCACTGTTGCCTAGAGAAGTCCATGACATGACAGCATAATAAAGCTAAACCTTGTGCTGAGTGAATCCTATTCCTCAGTTCTTTGTAGTTTGAAATTCTCACTGTAGTGTTTTGTGGGTTTTGATCTTTCCCAGAAATGAACTGCACTCAATTCACCAATGCAGAGATGCTGATTGTAGTCTTGCATAGTTGATAAAATGTGGTCTGTAAATAATTACTCTGCATCTTGGCTGCTTGCTCTGGGGAGTTAAAATCTTTGAGTGGGAGTAGTGTTATCAACATTTATACCAGCCACTCTTCAAACTTGCTTTATATTGTTATTTTGGAACCTGTAAAGTTTCATAAGGCAGCAAAATATCCCCCATTAAAATGTTACATTCCTTTAATTTTTAGTCTTTTAGTTTCTTAAGTCCATAGGTTCCATGTTAATAAAATAGATTGATTTTTCTATGCTCTGTTGCTTTAAAGGAATCTTCTGAAATAAATCACAAAATAATATTGCATGCAAGTACTATACTAAACAGCATGGGTTACATATACACAATATGTGCATTCATAGAGCATGAGCAATTAATTTAATTATTTTAAGCTTTCTATTGTAGCTCTTAAAGATAACATCTACTTAGCCTCAGACTCTTCAGAGTAATATGTGGATGTCTGGAGGGATGGAAAGAGGAAGAAGCTATTGTTGAATAATTCTGCAGGAGCATGACTTAAAACAGCTTTCACAGGTTGTGAACTGTTAGAAAACTTTCAGTTACCTTTCATTACTTTAAAGAAAGTTAAAGGAATAACAGCCTGTGAGTTGATCACAGAGAGTTGTCAAGGTATTGAGGATGAGAGCTAATGAGTGGTATCTGCCAAAAACTGTGACTAAACCTTTGTGCTTGCTTGAAATGACAGAACCATATTAAAGGATAAAATAACCTTGATTTGTGATTCTGTAGTGTAATATTTGAGATGTAATGGCAATTGAGTTTTAATAGCTTGAATGAGCAGAGTATTGGAATGTTTGAGACTTAATTTTTAGGAGCAATTTTAATTTTTTTAGCATGGTGCAAATGATGTAATTTTGACCTACTCTTTTCCTATAATTGACATCTATGGGAGGTATAAGTTACTAATATTTTACTGTGACCTACACGTATCTCTCACTTTCAAGGTGGAAATAAACTTGCTTTTTTCCTCTCATTCTGTGGTTTTGTAAGTAGTTGTAAGGAAATTCTGTCATTAAATTTGGGATCTGCTGTAAAGACTTATTCAGATTTTCTGTTTGAAATATAAACTGTGTTTTAGTAGAGAACAACACAGTTCAAACAAACAAAAAGAAGTGCTAAGTGCATAATGATTACTAGTTAGAAGCAAATGAAGATCCTATTGGGTTTGTTTACTGCATTCAGTCAGTGGTCTAATTAAATATTTATGACAAAAGGCATTTAAAGGATGCCAGCACTGACCGTATTTTATGCACGTATGAACAAGTGAAATATATTGGAGTTGACACAGACTCTATGGTTACTTACAGTTTGCTAATACAAAGTAAAAATATGTTTGCTCAATGTACAATTAAGACCAGTCTTTAACACTGAATTAAGAAAACTCTGAATGAAGCTGATATGGAACAGATGTTTAATTGTAGCTGAGTTTTGATTTGCAAATCTTTTTTCTGACTGCTCAGATGTGTAGTCTAGGTTTATTCAAACACTAAGTGGTCTGTTTAAAGTATGACATCTTTTATTTAGAAAAAGGAAAATAGGGATGATGTTAAATTTGGCACATTCTTAAAATATTTGTCTAGATTCAACATACACCACTGAAAGTAATGTTTATATGTTGAAGTCATCTCAGTCTCTGGGGATTTTTTGCCTTCCTCTGCAGCATTGAGCATGGCCTGTTGCTAGGGCTCCTTTGGGCCATTCTGCCTAGGTTCTTTTCCTTACTGCTGCTTTTGCACCTCCAGGGCACCACTCATGCCCTTGTTTTTTGTCTTTCTTTGCCTTTCCAATTTTGTAGCAGCAGTGAGCTCATGTATTCCCTTGGTTTGATTTTCTCTAGGGTTCTTGTTTGTACAAAGCAGTCTGGTTTGCTGCAGCATCGGGACCTGGCACTTTTCAGCTGTCCCTGCATGCAATACAAGTGCAGGCCAGTCATGAGAGCACTTTTCATGCATCATTGGCCAAGAAGCACAGCAAAGCAATTTTTTATGGCCAAAAAAATATGCTTGTCATTGATACATATCACACTTTTGAAAACAACCCAGGCTGTCGCACATCTCTTCCTCTTTTGTGTGTGGCTGGTATCAATCCTTACTCTTCAAGTCTCAGGAAACAGGAACTGCCTGGTTCATATTCCAGCTTCTTCTTTCTGTGGCCTTGCCTTTGCCAGACGGTGCAAAGGATGTTTTGATTTTTTTAAGCAAAACTGAAGAATGCATTAGCCTGATCCTGGCTACAGAATTGCATTGCATTAATGCCTGTGAGTATTGGCTCTTAAACTGATTCAGAAAAAAAAAAATGAAATCAAATCGTTTTTCACCTGTAACCTTTCTAATATGTGTCTTTGAAAATGTTTTTGGAGCTGAAAAAACCCTGGCATTTCAGGCAAATACCAGTCTCATAGTTAGTCAGCTCCTGGGTACTGCTCCTGTGCTTGCCTTTAGACATTTGTGGTTAGCCACTTTGCAGATGGACCCTTGCTCTGATGGAGTGCTGTTGTTCTCAAATGTAATAAAATGTTTTATTACATTTCTCTAAGGGAAATGACTCAGGCATTTCTAAAAATGAGTGTAAAAAAACATCTCTGGGGAAATAATAGGTATTGCATGTTGTGGAGGCCTGTGAGCCCTTGGCACTCCCTTGGAGGGGAGAAGCCTGAAGGCTATAGACAAGCAACCTTCCTCTAGGTTAGGGCGACTTACCCAGCATGCTTTGTCTCCCTGTGGTAATAGCTGGCACCCAAATGGCTTGTTGCTTTCACCTCACCCCCTGCCTTCCCCATAAAAAGCCCCTGTCTCTGCCCTGGCAGTCAGGGGGAATTGTCGCTCTTGGCCTCCCCTTCTCAGAGGCTGTTGCACAATAAAACTACCTCTGTGGAATTGCCAAATGAGTCCCCTCATCTCTCTGTCTCCGAGTCGGCCTCAGGTGACCTGCAAAGAGCTGATATCTCAAAGAGCTGAAAATAATAAGAGCTGAACCACTAAGAGCAGGAATCACAAGAGCTGATATTGCTTGCTGCAGTCACCCCCTTCCAGGGAGGTCTGCCATAGCCCCTGGAAGAGTTGTTCCCTGCAGGATGCTCTCTAGAGAGACTGCGGCATGCCGGTGCTGGCCAGCAGCGGACCCCCTCGGCAACTCGGCAGCACACCTCAAAGTATTTGCAGTTATTCAGTGTGGGAGCATGTCCTGCATTCGGCTAAGGGTTGATCTCTGAGGAGATACATGGAGTTCTGCCATTCTCTGGAAACCCAGATAAACTGAATGAACACAGGAAACTTTAAAAGAATGTACCTCACTTGTTTTTGTTGGCCTTTTGCTTTTTTTCCGAATTTCTTCAAACGGTGAATTTAGTTTGGGATGATCCACAGCTCTCACACCCATCCAACAGTACATGCCTCCTTCACACACAGAGACAGCCGATGCCTAGGTTGGGATATGATTACCCATTTGGTCCTTTCTGCTAGTGCAGGACTGGGGAGAAATTTCAAGACTTCTTCTGCATTTACTGCTAGAGAAAGGAGAAGGCAGAAATAAGAATAGGATAGACTATTTCGGGTGGAAGGGACCTCCAATGGTCATTAAGTTCAGCTGCCTAATGACCCACCCTTAAGGGTAAGGAAGCACCCATGTCACAAGGGCAGACCAAAAGGTGCTGTTCAAATGACTCTTAAACACTAACAGGCTTGGGGCATCAACCACCTCCCTAGGAAGCTATTACACTGGTTGGTCACCCTCTCGGTAAAGAAATGCTTCCTAATGTCATACCTAAATCTTCCCTGGTGTAGCTTTGAACTGTTCCCACACGTCCTGTCACTGATCCCGGGTAGAAGAGCTCAGCACTTGCCTCTCCATCTTCCTTAGGAAGCTGTACAGAGCAATGAGGCTGTCCCTCAGCCTCCTTTTCTCTAACCTAGACAAGCCCCAAATCCTAAGCCAGTTCTGATAGGACATTTCTTCCAGCCTTTTCTCCAGCTTTGTTGTTGTCCTCTAGACATATCCAAGGACCTTCACATCCTTCTTAAATTGTGGGCCCCTGGAACTGCTGACAGTACTTGAGGTGTGGCCACACCAATGCTGAATACAGCAGGATAATCACCTCTTTTGTCTGGCTGGTTGAACATAGTGTTTGATGGATCTCAGGATGGGGTTTGCCCTCCTGGCTGCCTGGGCTCTCCCTGCTGGCTCACACTGAGCTACTACCCACCAGCACCCTCATATCCATTTCTGCAGGGCTGGTCTCCAGCCACTCCTCTCTCAGCTTGTACTTGTGACCAGCATTACTCTGTCCCAGGTAGAGAATCTGGCATTTGCTAAATTTCATGCCACTGATTGTCCAATTCTCCGGTCTATCCACATTCCTCTGTAAGGTCTCTCATCCCCTGAGGGAGTCAGCAGCACCTCCCACTTGAGTATCATCAGCAAAGTTGCTAATGGTGCATTCAACTCCTGCATCCCTATCATAGATAAATATATTGAACAGAACTGGTAGCTGTGAGTGTTTATATTGCATCAGTAGTTGGCAACTCTTATATAGCCAAACAGATCCATGACATCCTAATTCCTAGTTGCGCAGAAATTTCCGTTGTGCATGTTGGCTGCAATTGCTTTGCTCTGGTTTGCTCTTTTTGTGAGGAGGAGGTAAAGAACAGAAACATGCTACTACCTCTGGTTTTATGAAGTGATTGCATTATGAGGTGGCATCTGCGGTGTCTAAATACAGGCTTGAAATTGGTACTAGAATAACCTTGGTTACATGTGTTCTTTTTATGGTCTCACTTAAAAGAAAGCATAACTTTGCAGCAATACAGAATACTGTAGATCTGAGTACTCTTGTGTTTTACACTGCTGGCTTTGTGAGCATATCTGCACTTCTCAGCCTCTTGGTATAGCTAGGTTGAATGTGCTCCCCTTCTTGTGGGAGCAAGTACGGACTTACACGTCTACATTTCTGCATTAGAATTTGGAGCATGAATATTTCTTTGTTTTCAGTGCTAGTATTTGTTGTGATGCAAACACATGTGTGTATATACCTATGCATAAATGTATATGTATGCATACATTTGTAAGGATAGTGATTATAGTTTACACATTGGTTGTGACCATCACTTGACATCTCAAACACCTGGTAGAAAATGAAATGGAATTCATTAAAAAAAGTAACAAACTGTGGAAACCATGATGCTGCCTCCTTAAGAGTGGAGCATCTATTTCTATTAAAATATTTCTTATTTCTCAACTGACTGGATCGCAACAGTTATCTTCAGTTCATGTTTAGAGACACTCTACTAGGAACATGAGTTTTTCCAGAAAAGTTATGTTATCATATAATTTAAACTGTGTAGTAATGCCTGTCCCCAAATGGTTTACAAAGAAATTGCACTTGAAAAGTTTGGTTTTTCAAATTAAATACTTGTTTAAATTTTTAAAACTATATCTATCTATAAAAATAAATTAAATAACTAGGAGTCTTTCAATTTTACAAGAAGGATATTATAATGAAAACCATTGCTGGTACTGAGAGGCTTTTGAATGTATAACAGAGCTCTGTAAATACCAGTTGCTGATGGTATAATGTCTTTTCATTTTGCTGCTGTCTGAAATGTTGGCTAACAAACTTGGGCTTCATGACATGGTGGTGTTCTTCCTTATGTGGGAGAACTATGAACTGACAAAAAGATATTTAAAGATACAGTGGATACTGCTAGTGTATCCAAGTTCTTTGTTGATTATGACTTCCTCATAAGAAACTGTGCAATATTTTACTGTTATAGTTGCAATGTATAACTGTAGATTTGCCTGCTTTATGTTTCTATATGTCAAAGAGTTGATATAAACTGTGGGTTTTAGTATACAAAATTTATAAAAAAGCAGCTGATTCCAGATGTAGGCTTGCTATGACAGCATATATTATTTTTGCACTAATCTATAGATTTCCTTTACTGAAATACGTATAACTGAAACTTGTGTTTGCAAGGTGTGATCACTGACCTCCACATTGACCTTGGTAAAAAAGTGGTATCTGTTACATGCGTCTAAGCAGGCTAAGATTCTTTGAACTCTCTCTTGCTTATACTTTTCCTACTTTCAATTTACCACTTTACTATATTGGTGATTTATCTTATTAAGCTGAAGGTGAATCAGTCAAGAAAATTAATTGGTTACTTCAGATGCTTAGGGGAAGTAGTCATCTGTCTTTCTTAAAGAGTAAGATTTTTTTAAGTACCAAACAGACTAAAATTCCCTACTCCTGATTTCAGAAGTCAGTCTGACTTCTACATTCCACTGCCTTGCTACTTGGGCTACTGAATGTTGTCATTTTATAATTTTGCTTCTGTGAAAGCCTTCTGATCTTTGTGAGTAAAATGTCTGCTTGACAATGCGATTTTGAATAAAGGTCTGGATTCCTGGGGAATAAAACCAACAATGCTTTCACTCTTTACTCAGTGCATGTCTTCTTTTCTCCCCTCTCCCTCCGCACTTGGCCTTTACCACCCTGTGCTGCGGAGCCGACCTGCGGGAGTGCCGGACCAGGGCACGTGGAGTGCTCCACCACGGTCTGCAGGGACAATGGCCACAGTGTCACCAGGGCCTACACAGAGGCAGCCGATGGCGTTTCTGTGGAATGACAGTGGTGTGTGGCATCCACTGAAATCTGTAGGATAAGCAAATGCAAAAATTCCTATAAACTGACATGCCTCTGAAAAGGCCATGTTGTGGCCTCAACGATAAATGCCACAAATAGCAGAGCTCTCATGAAGGAGTTGGTTCAAACTGGAGACTGCATGCCAGGCATGGTCAGATTTGAACTGTGGAAAGCACTTCTCATCTTCCCACCCCTGAGAATGTGGTGTGAGCCGTCTGCTCTAAATCTTTGTCTCCTGTCAGCTGCCATCTCCAGTACAACAAATCTTTTCCTTAAAAACTGGCGCATAGAAGTAGAGCCTCGGCCTGCTTTTCATTACTGGCACTACAGACATACGGAATGCCTTTGTTTATGTTTCCAGTTTCAGGTACAAGAATCACAGAATGATAGAATGGTTTGGGTTGGGAGGTACCTTAAAGATCTTCTAGTTTTAAGCACCCTGCTTAGGCTGGGACACCTTCCACGAGACCAGGTTGCTCAGAACCCCATCCAACCTGGCCTTGAACACTTCCAGGGATGGGACATCCACAACTTCACTGAGCAACCTGTTCTAGTGCCTTGCCACACTCACAGTAAAGGATTTCTTCCTAATATCTAATCTGCACCTACTCTCTTTAAGTTTAAAGCCATTACCCCTTGTCCTGTCACTACACGCCCTTTCCTTCCCTGCTCTCTGGTAAGTCCCCTTTAGATACTGGAAGGGTGCTGGTAAGGTCCCAAGAAGAACAGATAAAATTTCAGGACTGACTGCCATTTGCTTAAGTTCTGGTAATACTGAGCTCACCAAGTAACTTTATAAGAGGGCTTTTTAACAGTGCATTAAAATGACGATCAGTCTTCAATTTCCATTGAAGTAAGAAGACTTATCTTCTATAAAGTAGCGGACTACAGTACAGAAAATAACCTCAAATAAAAATGTTTTCTTCAGTTTTTTTCCTTTGTTGCTGACTTCCACAAATAATATTTTTAGGAATAATAAACTTCTTGAAGATTTCTTATTTTTGAGCATCTAATGAATTTGTTGGGTACTGAGAGATTTCAGAAACACACAGATAAAAAGCAACCATCTTATTTTCTGCCCCTCTAAGCAAACCACTCAGAATAGACAATTAGACACGTTGCATATGTTCAACTTGTGCTTGCATGCTACTTCTGCTAATCTGAGCATCAACTCTTCGTGGTCTGCTTGTTCTTTTTGTCTTTTGAAGATAACCTACTTTATTTTTCACTGCATTCATATCATGTGATTCATAAGTCACTGAGACGTATACCAAAATAATAAGAATGTTAAAGTTAATAAGAATGGACACTGTAGAAACTATATTAATTTTTAGAAGATAATATAGAAAAAGTTGGCTCAAATAAAGAAGTCTTTCATTATTTTAAAAATAAAGATCCAGAAAAACTAAGACTATTTAGTGACACTTAACTGTACAAAATATTTAGATCCTATTAGGTACTGCAATTTCCTTGTGTGTTTATGTTGTTGTTTTGGGGTTTTTTGATGTGTTGAAATTTTTCTATTTTTTTGTCAAGGATATGTATTGCTTTGAAATATGGTAAACAGTCTTTGTAAGAAAGCTTATAGTTTTATAATCTGCTTTATTGGTATTTTAAATTTTCCTGTATAATATAATTGAATAACAGTGCCTGTAATTAAGGACTTTACTGATATTAATTTTGTCCTTTTTTTTATTTTTCCTTTTTTTTTTTTTTCTTTTTTTCCTACCCTCCCACCCCTCAGAAAAGAGCAAAAGGGCAAGTGCTGTTTGATAAAGTATGTGAACACCTCAATTTACTGGAAAAGGACTATTTTGGGCTGTTGTTTTATGAGAATTCAGAACAGAAGGTAAGCCCTGTATGAGGGTTTTGTTTGTTTTTCATCATTGCCACTCACTTCAATAGTTTAGTGAGGTATATTCTATTAAATGTTTACCGTTACAAACACTTGAGTAAATTTTGCTGCCTTCTCTCATATATGTGTAAAAATGCTTTGTTCATGAACATGAAGGAAATCTAGCCCATAAAACTGTAATGACTAGGCCTTTGAGTTCCTCTTTTATTAGTTTTAAGCTTAAAGAAAATTTTTGGCATTTGTAAAGAGACTGGAGCTGATCCATCACTGGTATTGGATGCTAATTTTACAAATGAATGGTGTTTGAGATGACTGCATTTGAAAGGATTTCCTAAATACCATTTGGTAACTTCATTCTTATTTTGCACTCGCTTCTATGTTGGATGGTTGCGCATATCTAGATTGCTCAACTGAGAAAAATCTTAAATCAGTCAGTGCCAAGTGTTCCATTAATTACCAAAACCCAGTTTGTCTTTCTAGCATCTTAACATTTACAGTTACGGCCTGGCTGCCTATTGCTTTCTCCATGAACTAAAGATATACCTGTGGTCATCTTTTTCATCATAAAAAAACTCCCAGATGAATAATTACAAATTGAAGTGGAAAAAATTGTATTACTTTTTAATACGTATTTGTAGTAGAAGCATCATGACATCATACTGCATCTAGAAGTTTTTGCCTTTTTTCTGTCATCTTCCTCTTAACACTATTTTAAAAAAAATTAAGTGCTATTTCAGGGTCTGAATAAATCTGAATTTCTGACAACTTCCATTCAGATAAAGCTGTCTTCTAGAGTTATTTGCTTTGCTGCAAAGCCTTCTGTGCAGTATTGAGCAAAATACTCAGTTCCTCTATATCAAAAATCCCCATATACAAAATGAACTTGTTACATTATTCCTTAGATATTTATTTTTTGTTCTTGATTTGTAAACCATTTCTAGACATAAGAACTTCTTTGGTGCAATGATGAAGAACATCTCTGTTGATCTTCTAACTAATAGAATAATCATAAAATTATCTGTTATTTTCGCTTGTGCTTCTCACTATTGAAAAACTGTACTGTACATACACAACAAAATAACATAAAACAGTGATCTGATCTCTGTCAAGAAAGAAAAGATCTAATACCAGGCCTGGGATCCTTGAGTGTACTAGGAAATACTCCACCTGAGTAGATCCCAGGAGGTAAAATAAGGTTTTTGAAAGTTCAGCAGAAAAGTCTGGATTGATGTAGGGTTATGTCTTTCCCCCACCCCCCAACCCTTTTTTTTTAAGTGTATTTCTAGTTGGACTAAGACTTTCTTGGTATTCTTTAGTCATTTGAATGGAGAAACAGAGTTCCATTCTTTAAAGTTTTTTCATATGTCTTTTTCCTTGGAGATACTGAAAACTTGACTGGATATGAACCTGGGCAACCTAATCTAATTCAAAACTGGCTCTTGAATCCCACTTGGACCAGTTATGTCCAGAAGTCTCTTTCAGTGTGATTGAGTCCTTGAATTCCTTATCTATTGACTGTGAAGGTGGTACTGTAACAACACACATAAGTATTTACATAAATTAAGAGGTATTCACATAAATTGAGAAATATCTGATAATGAGGTCCTTATTCAAAAGTAGAATATATCACTTCTCACCTGATTTATGGACAGCAGCAGGCTTTTATTTGAAAACTTGTGGGGAAATCTGGTCCCATTTGTTATGAAGACTAAACAACCACAGTTGTTGGATTTTGTCTTCTTCATACAAATACATTCCTAGTGTTATTTGGAGAAACTTAAAAAATCCTCTTTCCTAACAAATTTACATTTCACACCTCCTACGTTCTCAGAAGTCTTGCTGGGTTTAGGGCCCTCTTTTTTGTTCATCTCTGTAGTAAGTTTGAGTTACTTTATAACTTCGGTACCATTTCTTTCTGATGGTTTGGGGTTTTTTTTTCTGTTATGACTGTTGCCTTTTTAAATTAAAATGCCACAAATCCCTGACCTCCAGGCCAGTCAGTTCTAAATGCTGAATGATGTATTTTTCCCATTCTTGTGCACTCATTACAGGCACCCATTTATGAGCCAGCTGTTGAACACCACGGCAGCTGTGGCGTGTGACAACTGAATGCCAGGCACTCTCTTGAATTAGAGCTGCTCCCCAATTCACCATTGGGGTACCATTGGAGGAGGAGTCCCATTAACTCTTCTCCATGGGTGTTCTGTAGAGTGTGGAAAGAGGTTATGTCTTCTAATCAGACTGATTTTTGTTAGCTTTAATACACATTTTAAAACTATTTAGGCCAAATTAGTAATTAATTATTTCTTTGATTTTTTGCAAATGTTAAATTTATTAGCCTGAAGTTTAGTTAGGGATTTCATTGCATTGCACCCTCAAAAGTTCATGAATGCTCCATTCACACTGTTACTGGTCTGCAGAAGTGTTAAAAGCTTCTGCTCTTATGTTTTGGGCACCAGCTGGAAATGGTGCTTTTCTGGATTTGTACAAAATGCTTTTGTACTGGTAGAGAACATTTTGTTCTTTGACAATATATTACTTTGTCTCATCTATAACCTTACCATTCACAAATTAAACAAATAGATTTCTGCCTACTGGAGCAAAGTAGTGTGTATACACTTTGTCTTTTGTTTTGAAAGACAGACCTGTCTATTCTGCATTAAGAGCTTTAATTTAGGGTAAATTCTTTTGTGGTGTTTGTTTTTATCCATAACAAAAGGCACAGATGCAAAAAAACCACCCACCCCTGTAATTATGCCAATAAATGGAATATAAACATCTGATTTTATTTGATGGGGCAGTAATGAAATTGGTGGCAAAGCCTGCTTCCAATAAGCTTATTTCAGGCTTGCAAAAATCAGAAAATGAACTGTATAACTTGTGTAGAGAAAGGATTATTCTTTTCATCATGCAGCATATTCTGTGTTGTATATTCTTTTCTCCTGCTTTGTAGTGATAAAAGATAAAGTGCTGAAAGTAACATGTACTCAGGAATCCTATTTTTCTGTTGTAGTTATGCCACACTGTATTCTCTATTCATTTACTTCATGCTATATCTAAAATGTAAGGGTTTAAGATATGTCTAGTTATTGTAGTTGCAAGAATATGGCTCTGTGTAATTTCAGAATGGAATTCTTGCTAAAATTGAAAACCTAGGATGATAACTGTAGCTGAAGTGAGTCTCAGTTAAAATTATTTGAAGACTTACGTTGTCTTCCAAGGCCTTTCCATGTCAAAGTTCTTCTAAAAGTAAGCAGTTTTTTCTGACTTAAGCATTATAAATGGTATCCGGGATTTTGAAGAACTGCTTTATAATTTTTCCTTTGTAAAAATGTTATGGACTTTGTCTTCTCTGGAAAAATTATCATAGCTATGGAAAGTAGAGGTCACAGACCTCTTAAAGCAAGAAATGTGAAATTATTTTCTTTTAAAAAAGTTACAGTGGTAATAAATGATAAAAAGGGGTTTTTACTTTTAATTTGTTAATAGTATTCATCTAATATATACACAGTGCACTTGTGATGAAATCTACTTGGACTAAGCTCATTTACAACAGGGAACTTGGTGTTTTGGGCCATATTCATAGAAGGTACATTCTCTATCAGCAGAGGTGATCTACGTTAAAGATTTGCACTACTGCAGAAATGTAGTTCCACATTCTCCTAATCCATACAGACCTGTGAAATTGGACTAGCATTTTTGTCTTCTTGAAAGAAGTTGGACTTCAGATGCAAAAGCCTGTACTGGAGACTGAGGGATATGGTATTGGGAAACGATGTTGCATCTGGAATTTGTTTTGTACCATAGACTGCAAAAGGTGGCTCCCATTATACCCAGTATGCACTGCTTTGCTAGGTTAGGTGAGAAACACTGGTAGAAATAAGCCTTTGACAACATTTGTGCTGGCACTGAGGTGTTCCCCTCAGACTTTAGAACTGCAAATACCTGCAGTGGTCTGTGAAAAAGCAGATATTATCCTTGGCCTCACAGGGAAGTTTCTAATTCTTTCCTACATTGCACATCTGTCTTTGAAATGTTGCAAGGCCTGCTGTCAGGCTGGCTGTATGCATGTGTGTTTCTTCCCAGAATGTGCTTGTGTGTGTGTGTCTGGCCATGGGAAGTAAAGGTTCAAACATTCAGTGAAGGAAGGTCTCAGTAACTGTAGTTAAAAGGTTTATGTTTCTAGTCTCTCACACAACCTGATTTTTAACATGTATGGGTAAAACTAGGAAACAGGATTGTCTGAGTTACTGAGGAATATGTGTTACTAATTCCTTAGTCTCACTTTCCAAAGTTAAATTTTTGGATGATCTCCCACAAAACAGTCTCTTTGCACATATCAGTAGTAACTGAAATGCTATGAGCTATTTAATAGGTTGCATAGATTATATCAAAATATTTTTGGTATTGAGGATTTTAAATGCTGGCTGTGGTTTGGTTTTTTGTATGTTTTTTGTTTTGTTTTTTTTTCAGAACTGGCTAGATTCTTCGAAGGAAGTTAAGAGACAAATTCGAAGTAAGTACTACTGTATTCAGACATTATCCTCCTTTTATTTCCTCACAGAAATATTCTTCATAAATTTAGTAGCCTGGATGTTGATTGCTTACAACTTTAAAATAATTTCTATCTGATAGTAATGTATTCAGCCTTCAAACAGAAAGCAAATCTTCTATTTCCATCCCCTGTCCATGTAGGGGAGAGAGAGTCACTCAACATTATGCTGTAGAAGTTAATCATTATGCTAGATGATGTTAGTTGTTACTACATCACTATATTATAATGATGAATCATTATATTAAAAGCTAGTCAAATATGTTATTGCCCAAAACTTTTCCCAAAAATTGTTGTGTGTGACTAATAGTTAATATTTTTGCATCCTGAAACAGTAGATGTTTTTCAGCTTTGTGCTGATATTTGGTTATCGGATGGAGAATGTGATCATGCAAAGATGGTCATGATTGCTGCCATAGGACTTTCTTGCTTCAAAGACCCACCAGAAGAATATGAACTTACAAAAAGAGAATTAATATGTTTTACGGAAAATGTATATTCTTGAATACTGATCAGTCCACCACTGACTTTTTTGATACGTCCATCATTTTCAGAATGGAGATGGAGTAGAGAACATAATCTTGGGAATGTCTCATTACAGTGCTTTTCAGACTGAATCTGCTGGAAATGCCTTTCTACTTTCTATACTCAGTACATGATGAGTAATTTATTTTAAAAAAATTACAATTGTAATAAACGATAAAAAGGGGATTTTGCTTTTAATTTGTTTAATTGTTTGCATAAAACTCTGTCAAAGCTCTTAACTAGCTGGGTAGCTTTTGTAGTAAATGGGGAGTGCATGGAGAGTAAATCTAGGTGGTACCCTGCCTGAGTCTACATGTCACGAAATAAGTGGCCACTAAAACATGCTAAACAGCCCTTGCCCTTACTGAACTTCTTCTCATTGCTTTACTTATTTGTGGCTAAACATGGGGTTTTGTTGTTGTTGTTGTTTTGTTTTTAATGGGAACCTTTTGGTAGTACCTGATAGGAAATGTAAGTGGGGAGAAGAGGGTGATTATAATATTTACATGTCTAGACTTACAACACAATGAGAATTTAAGCTAAGAAACTGACTGTACTTGTAATTAAGAACAGCAGTGTGTTGTTTATAATGACAAACAGATGGTTTCTTTACTGCTGTTAACTCTACTCTTTTAAGGCAACACTCATTTTTTCCAGGAATCATAGTGGTGTTAATTCCATTTTCTTTATATCTTTGCCCATTGATGAAATCCCTTAATAGGAAGGTGTGGTTTATATTTTCAGTACAGATACTGAAGTTACAGAAGCATCCTTGGAAGCTATTTTTTTGATCCAACATGCTCTTGTATAAGCAAACTAGACCTATTAAAATTATGAATGTACTAATATGCAAGTAGCAGCCGTATCTTTAATTAAGGAAAAGTTACTGGTATTGTAACTTCTACAGGTCTTCAGTGAAAATCTATTAGTTGTCCAAATGTGCCAGGGTAAAGGCTGTTTTATTTGGGTTTAATAAATGACAGAAGATGGAGGATGTTGATATTTTTGGATCAACTTTCTTGATACAAATGTTGATACCTTTTTGTCTTCTGTAGCAATTTGCATGCTATCTAGCCTACAAGTTAGTGTCACAAATCTGAAGTGTAAGAACTGACCTGAACATTTTTTGGATGCACTACACAAAGTTCTTTTTAATACTGTATTGTATGCACTGCAAAAAAATAGGTTAAGGGGATGTGATTTTCCATACATCATCAAGACCTACATTTTATACTGGAGAGCAAGTCCAGTTATTGAATGAAGAATCATGACTGGATTTTTTTTTTCCTCTGGTCTATAGCATTTCAGAGTTGATAGTCATAATAAAGCAGTCAAATAAGAACAGGATTTTAAGGATTTTAAAATGACACTTGCTTACACCAATATGCAAGTAATTAGCATACTGTTAGTTGTATTCCTCATCATTAGTCTAGTAAACTTTCCAGATATTGGAATGTACTGCAGGCACTTTTAATCCTCCAGCTACATGAGGATCAACTAATGAGACTTTTTTTCTTTTCTGGCTTAATTCTAAATATTTGACTGTGAATCAAGAATGGAAATCCTGTGTACAAAAATACTCATTAAATTTAAGAAACCTGTAAAACCTACTAGTCCATTTGAAAGTTGGAAATGACAAACCTCGTGAACCTGAGATTGGCTCAGTTGGATAGAGCCTGGTGGTAAAAAAAAACCCAAACAAGCCAAGGTTGTGGCTTCAATCCCCCTGTATGGGCTATTCACTTAAGAGCTGGACTTGCTGATCTTTGTGGGTCTCTTCCAACTCTGAATATTCTGTGATTCTGTGATCTTTTTTTCTCTTGTATGGCACAAACTGAAGTACTAGCATGCTAGATAAGTGTATTTGGACAAATACATTGATGTGAACACACAAAGGTGACACTTTTGGAAATGTAGTTCAGCACCTCAGTTTGCAACATGATATTTACAACAATTTCTGTCTCTTGAATGTGAGTAACACCAATACGCTGCACATTGGGCATGTATGTACCACGTGTGCCTGGGAAAGACAAAATAAGAATCCTGTAGTCTCCCCCAAGTCATGCTCTGCAGGCGGTCTCTTGCTATGTCATAGTCCTCAGGCCCTCTGTGTGATCTCTTACTTGTGCAGGTTGGCCTTTGGCTGGGCAATTATGTTGGATCTCAGCAATTACTGATGTTACTTCAGCTAATGAACATGATCCACAAATTACTGTCTCTGTTCTCAGGGCTACAAAGGTGACAAAAATCTTGTTTGCTTTCAGCCAGCCTGATCTCTTCAGGAAAATGAATTCTTGACTTTTTTTAACTCATGTACTTGGCTATCCACTGGCATGTGTTAAAACCTCTAATTACTTCTTTCAGGGACAGGTAGGTAATTACATTTCTGTCACTATCTTCTTGAAAATTGCTACATCTCAAGTGGATTCAGGCTTTTGCAAAACTGAGAATCCCAGGTAGAATATTGTGATGGTACAAGCAATAGCAAATGACCTTGAAATAGTCAAATCTCGGATTACACAGAGGGTATGTTGGGTCACCCTTATACAAAATTCAAGAATTCATCTGTTTAAACCGAAGGTAATATTATGTCAATTAAATCTTTTTCTAGTCCTGCAGCATGGTTAGTATTTTTACTGCAAAGAATACTTCACATCACATATTCTGTGTTTTACATCTTATAAGAAACGGAGAGAATTCAGATGTTCTGAGGACAGAATAGGATGGGGTACTAAGAGAAGTTTGAATTAATTAGGAAAGGGCTTGAATTTTAAATATACAACTCTGGCTGATTTTAATGCTAATGAATGTATGGGTATGCTCAGGCATCAAAATATGATGGTCACTTTATGCAGGTTCACTTTTATACCCATCTATTTTATACATATACCTATATATCTGTAAGAGTTGTAGCTAATTTTGGTCTAAGCTGATTACACTAGAGTTTAGATTGTTATTGTTGAAGAGAACTAAGTAACTGTGCCAAGTGGTAGTTTCTTGCAAAAGCTGACGTATGAGAGATCATAAGTAAAAGCCAGAAAATGCCTTTACTGGAAAAAAACCCCTCACTGATTTTTCCCAGTTTAAATGGAATGAATCATGTTAATTGTATGCTGCTAGCTGGTTGGTTATATTGCATTCTGTTTCTCTAAGAATGTGCCTAAAGTTGCCACAGAAGCATTTTTGATGTAAGAAGTTGGCTAGAAAAATTTTTGACATTTCTGTAGCCCATACTACTGAACGTCAAAACAGAGAGCCTTATCAGGGACAGAATGCTAAATAGAATTTTAAATCATCTTTGGAGTTGGTTGTTTTTTTTTTGTCTTGGCTACCAATTCAATAAAGAGGCAGCAATAATGTGCATTATTATGTGAGAACAACTATGATTGTATGCCTTGGTTGTACAGCTATAAAAAGTATGCTTTAGTGAGAACTATAAATATAGACTGTGCACATTGTAGCAAACTTGCTAGTCTATATTTAGGGAATAAATGTGCTTTCAGTAATCAGGTAAAATACATGGTCACCAACTGTCCAGAAAATATTTAGTACCAAGTCGACTTCAATATTTTTTCAATAAATTAGCAATTTAGTCAGTATGAGTAGACACATGAATTTTTTCACAATTTTTTCACACACTCAGAGGATTTATGTGCTTTTTATAGAGGATATAGTTTTTTCAATTTTTTTTTCTTCAAACCACGTCTAGATCTCCTGGCTGCAGTGCTTTTTGAAAGTTAGCTGTAGAAATGCTGACAAGAAAGAGCAACAGTTAAACAGGAATTCATATATGACTAGTTTAACTGCAATTTTAGACCAGAAAAAACTTGAAGACTGATTTAGTACCTGTGTGGAAGGACACATCCTTCATCCATTTCTCCACAGCTCTGTTAACATGACAGCTCTCCTTGAATGCTTTTTGCATAGAGATTTTGGCCCTATTGCTCATATTCATCAGTTTGGTTCACTCAATATTAGCATCTATTCATCAAATTATGCTAATTCCCTGGGAGATGATGAAAGTAGGCTAATCTATTCCATCTTTAACTGTGTTATGCTGTATGTATTCAGTACTGTTAAACTTTTTTTTTTCAAGGTATTTTTGTCTTCTGTTTTGCACTGCATTGCAGTAGATGATGCAATGATAAATGAGACCTCATTTAAGAGTCCTACCTTATTTTGTACACAAAACTGTAATTTTTCTAACAAAAAACTTGGTAACTGGGAATGTTAAGATACACTAAAACAATGAGCTCTCAAAAAGAAATAGTGGCTTAGCAGCCAGGTGTTTAATGAGGCTCAGATTTAAACAAAAATTGAAGTGCTTCAGTGAATAGCCACGTCTGAAAAACCAAAATAATTTTTGAAATGTTGGAAGACATTAGAAATTTTGACACACCTCTTTGCCTTTAGCATATATGGAATTTCAGAACAGTTTGGTTTTTTTAAGGAAGCAACCTTAAATAACAATGTCAGCACTTTTTTCTAGCATTGTGTTGGAAATGGCATTTCAATCTTTTTTTGTTGCTGTAGAAAGATACATTTTTCAAAGTGTGATTTATCTGTGTAACACAGATTTCTAAAATAATTTGCTGTCCAAAATTCTAACATTCTGAAAATGTATTTTAATTATTGATGTGTGACTTAGCTTTCAAATCTTAAATATTTATTTAAAAATAGAGCTATGACTAAAGGCAACATTTTATGCTTTTTCAAATTATTAATCTAGTTTTAAGCATGCTTTTGTTTAAAAAAATGCATATGTTATTAACAATTCTAACACATGAGTATTTAAATATCACTGCTATTATAGTTGTTTAATGTGGTGTTTCCCAGAAAAATGTTTTAAAGTAGGAATGGCTAATATTTTTGTCTTCCATGCATTCTCAATGGATAATTTATTATCTTTCTGTTATATACAACACAGAGCTCATTTTAACATCTCATGTTCACAGTTACTGTACAGTTTCATAAACTGAGTTTAGACAGGAGGAGACTGTTAGCCCTGGAGGAGTTGGAACTAAACACAGATTCAATGCAACTGCCTTTGAACACACAATATCTTAAAAGTGTTAATATATTATGGTAGTTTTCAAATTAAAAATGTCTTTTGATATTTGTGTAACTTACTGTAAAACATTATTTAAAAATAATTTTTAACACACTAACTTTTCATTATGTCCGTGGCTTTCTACCTGCTAATGAAAATAATCTATGCTTCTTGCTAATGTGCAGTAAATAAACAGAAAAACTTTCTTCAAGATTTCAGTGATTAAGATTTGTTCCACTGTAACATTTTTCAGTGAAGTTTTTCCTTTGCTTATGTCAACTTGAGATTAACAATCAGGTATTTCCCATGTTTAGGTTTACCTTGGATATTCACCTTTAATGTGAAGTTTTATCCCCCTGATCCATCACAGTTGACTGAAGACATCACTAGGTATGCACAGGTCCTAATTTTCAAATTTACATTACTGTTAGTCTAATTTGAAAGCCACAGAATTTTTCCTTCAGTTTCTGGGTACTGTATACTATAGGTATTCTTACATACATCAACTACTTCTTGGAACAAGGTTGAAAAGGTAAAATGAAAACTTCTGGAAGAAACCTGAGCAAGAAGAATTTAATGATAAGTGGGGCTATGATGTGGGCAGCAGGTAAGGTGCAAGTGATCGTATGTGAAAGAAGCTGGTGGTTTATTGTCAGACTGCTGCTTTATTATAAAACAAATGAGGGCATGGGGGTCTTTAGCGAAGCTAAAGGGAGCCAAAATACTTCAGTAATAATCTAGACTAGATTGATGAAAATGTGAGTTTACACGTATGCTTTAAATAAAGCCATAAACCATAATAAAACCTGAAAATAATTATCTTCCAAACTTCTTAGATGGAAAATACTTGGAATGCAGTGGATAGCAAGGACCTAAAAAGTAGCATTGCAAGGTTGATAACTGGGGATAAAGTGCAGGGAATTGACTCATTTTTCTCAGGAGTTACAGGAAACCTTAATACTTTGGTTTGGAGTTAGCTGGCTCTGCTGAGGCAAGATGTGTGTTACTACTACTTGTAGCATTGGATCAGTCTTCTGCACAAAATAAGATAGCTATGCAAGTGTGCAGTTAATATATTGCTACAGACAGTGATTTGTAGCATCATAAAAGACATGTAGTACTAAGTGTATTTACAAGAAGCTGTGTGTGATTTTGAAAATTTTCAGCGAGTTGGTTGGTTTTTCAATTGTATGTTCAACTCATAAAAGCACTTTTTGGTTATATCTTAAATATAAATTCCTTTAAGTTTCCCTAGTAAGACTTTTTTTTTCCTTTACATTAAAAAAAAAAAAAAAAATCTCTGGTAAGGTAGGATGTCTGCTAATGGTTAACTTGTTAAATTTGGTAGAAGGCTATATACAGTACCTGAAAGATTAAATTCTAATACATGCATGGTTTAAGAAAGGTAATTATGGTTTCAGTACTAAACTGGATTTCTTTTGTGTGCTACATGATGTGATTAGCTTCTGAATTGCAAGGGATATAAAAGTTAGAGTTTTAAAGCCAAAAGGAAATGTCAAAGAAATTTATAGCTTATATTTTTAAACCATAGATACCTACAGGCTACAGTGTGAACTGAAGGAGTTCCTAAGTCAGCTTTTGTTTAAAACTAGATAGCTTTTTATTCATTTATGTTGGGAATCAGAATTATTCCTGCTTTCCACATTTTTTATGAAAGTAATACTGACTCTTAAAAATCAAGTGAAATTACTGAGTAGTAATAATGCTCAAATAATGCATTATTAATGCATTCACTTACTTAAAACATGCTTACATATGCTTCTTGATGAATTCTGCCATATTTCTCATTATCTGCCATTGGTAACACTTTCTCTGTTCTTCTTTCTCTTTGGTTGTTTTTTTCCCCTTTCCTTTGCCTTGCAGGTATTTCTTGTGCCTACAGCTTCGTCAGGATATTGCCTCTGGCCGACTGCCGTGTTCTTTTGTGACTCACGCCCTCCTTGGTTCATACACCCTGCAGGCTGAGCTGGGTGATCATGACCCAGAGGAGCACCGCAGTGATTACACCAGTGAATTCCAATTTGCACCCAATCAGACTCAAGAAATGGAAGAGAAAGTGGCTGAGCTACACAAAACACACAGGTATGCCAGATAGAGTGGGATTAAATGAAGTCATCATGCTTCCTCACATTTACAGTCAATTCTCTTAAGAGTATGTGTAAAACTGCTGAGGTAAACTTATTGTTACTTTGGAAATCGTTTATTATGTACCGCAAAGCTCTTACTTTGGTGTGATTAAAAAGTTGAGTTTCAAAATAGTAGTTGCATTAACATCTTGGTAGAGAACTTTTGGAAAAAGTATTTTTATATGAGCATATGAATTAGTTTAAGCAACATACAAACAATTTAAAGAAAGAGTGAAGGTGGAAATCTGTACTCAGGTAAAATAATATGCTCTGAAAGAACACTTTTCCTGTAGGTCAAAAATGCTATTGATATCTTATAAACGGAGGGTTTTGTATTAGTCTGAATTCCAAGATTCCACTCAGTTTTTACTCTTGATTTTTTGCCAGTAAACTCAAGGATTATTTTATCGTTTTAGGGGCTTGTCTCCAGCACAGGCGGATTCCCAGTTCCTAGAAAATGCCAAGAGACTCTCCATGTATGGAGTGGATTTACATCATGCTAAGGTATTGGGGATTTGGTTTGTTTGGTTTTGTTTTAGGATAGGCTAAGTATTAAAGAAAACACTGTTTATATATATTATTTTTTAAAAACTCATACATTTAATATTTGGCTATCAGCCTTTATCTCTTGGTTACAATAATTACTCAGTTTACAACTCTACTATCTTTAAAATTTGTCTTCTATATAAGTGTGCATGGACATGTGCTGCTTGGAAATAATATTTTACTCATAAGAGCAGATAAATGCATTTAAAATGTCATCTTTTTTTATGCCAAGGAGATGTGGGGCTAATAAAGTAAAGACAAAGAGAACATGTAATTATTTTCATAATGTTATGAGAGTTAAAAAAATATGGGGGAAGGTCCTGGAGGAGGGTTTTGGTGCTTTTTCCACTTCCAGGGGTAGGTCAAATCAAATTTTCATTTCAAGTGGGAATTTTTTTTTTTTAGTTAAAACCCCAAAAGACAAACTAATAATGTCTTCCCACTCCCTCTTATAAACCCAGAATCTCAAATCATTAGGAAATTTAAGGTATTGTAAGCATATTCGTTTTGCATTTAAAAAAGAAAACCAAGACTTTTAAGTACTGTGTAAACATTGTTGAATTTTGTTTTGTCATTTACACCAGTGAAGCAACTCCTTAATGACAGTGTTGGCATTTGATATAGTTGATCTGTTGTTGGAGAGGACATGAATGAGATTCTGCTGTATTGTGCAGTGTATCAGTAAGTGGTTAGTTTTGTAGCCTGTGAAACTTCCATCAAATGCTGTCAGTGAAAGAATGCTCAGAAACCTATCCATTACTTCCTCTATCTTTGCTGGAGTAGTACATAACAGTAAAGGATCACCTTGATCATCAGCTTCTTCAGACTTTAATGACTGCTTTAAGTTGGAAAGGCCTGGTTTTAATTTTTCTTCTTTTAATATTTGTGGAAGTTATTGGTAGCACACACACTGGCCATACCTTTCCTGCTTTTAAGTTGTTCACTTAGACCCTATTACCAGAATATTGAAGAATTTCCCAGAACTGTGGCATATGAATGCCAAAACCATTACGTAGAGTCCAAAGTCCTTCCTATAAAATGAATATACTTGGCTATTTCTGATTTAAGAATCTCATTGTCAGAGGCAGGTTTGAATATGAAACATGTTCCAGTTACATTATTCCCTTAAGGTATGTCAGCAATAATTACTTGTTTGGAATGTTATTAAAGTGATTTTTATGAAATTGTCTCATACCTGGTAGGATTCTGAAGGTGTGGATATCATGCTGGGTGTATGTGCTAATGGTCTGCTGATTTACAAAGACAGACTCCGGATCAACCGCTTCGCTTGGCCAAAAATTCTGAAGATTTCCTACAAGCGAAGTAATTTCTACATCAAAGTCAGGCCAGCAGAAGTAAGTAGCACCTTTCTGTCTTGTTTCTTTTGTGAGATCATTTCTGTCCAGCAACCAGAAAACATCCTCTTTTTTTCCACAGTTGTCGTCATAAGCTTATGATGGATTCAAGCAGGACTTATGAGTGCTTTTTCCTCTTCAGATTCTAATGATTGTATTAAACACTTGTCATGATTAGTAAAGGCAAGCCAATAAGAAAATCTATTTTCTTTTTTTTAAATAGGAGCTGTCTTGTTATTTAATGGGTTTTTTTACACAAAAAGCTAGTTATATTGGCCATATTCTGACTGTGCAAGCTTGCAGTCCTGGGAGAGAGCCAGCTTCTCTTCCTCTTTAGGTATAATTGTTCACTAAATGTCAGCACACAAAGTTTGTGGCTGTAACCAAAGGCTTGAGTTGTCTTGTAGAATGTTATAACTTTGTTAGCTGCCATGGAAGTAATGGATTCAGCTTTCTCTTCAGTTACTGCTACAAGTTTCTGGGAGTTGCTGAAGTGTGTGTGTGTGTATGTGTTTACATTTTGAGTACTTTGTAACTGGAAATTTAACAAAAACGCAAAAATGTCAAATACTGTAATGTTTTTGTAGATTATACTGTAAGATGTTTAAGGTGGCTCTTACTTAACTTACTCATACTTTTACTGTGTGAATAAATAAAATAAGAGACAACTAAATATCAATTTTACAATACTAACATTGTAGTTATGTAAGTTTTCAAATGCAGCTGTATTGCTTTTGCATTCACTGATGCTGTGCATAGATCAAATATTTTTGCTAAGAAACTATTATATAGTGAAACAGACCATATAAGCGTAACACTGCAGTATGGCTTTCAGACTTTTATTAAATCCAAGCAAATTGCAAAGCAGTACAATTGCTTCATGCAATTTATCCATCATGACATAGCCCATCAAGCATAATTCTTTTAAAAGGCTGGAAATTCTGATCTTTTAAAAGTATTTTTAAAAAAAATCTTATGAAGTTTTATGGCAGGAATATTACAGCTTGATACAGTGATGGAACTATCTGAACTCTACCTATTAATTAATAGCCAGCTTAAGGAATTGGGTTCATTTACTTGTGGATTTTTTCCAGCTGGAGCAGTTTGAGAGCACTATTGGGTTCAAATTGCCAAACCATCGGGCTGCTAAAAGGTTATGGAAGGTTTGTGTGGAGCACCATACTTTCTTCAGGTAAATGATAATTCTTTCCCTCCCCCAGTTTGCAAGGTATGCTCATATCTTTCTTTTAAAGGATAGGAGGAAAGTAAAGATGATTTTCCCATTGTAACACCTCTTAGACAGAAACCCTTACAATCATTGACCCCAAATTACCAATTCTTAAAGTTTCAAGTACAATTAACTGCTTTATCAAAACTTTCAGAGTGCTAAGAGGATGGAACTAAACGAGTGGTTGTGCAGCACTGGAGGTATGCAAGAACTGTCTGGACACAATCCTGTGCCATGCGCTCTGGAATGACCCTGCTTGAGCAGGGAGGTTGGACCAGATGACCCACTGTGGTCCCTTCCAACCTGATCCATTCTGTAATTTGTGATAAGATTTCCTGAGACACTGACTTTTCAGAATGACCATCTAGAAAGCCACTATACATTTTCACAAGAAGCTCTTAGGGCTTAACAGTAATCTTCATTCAACTAACTTGAACATTCTGCTGAGTGTAAATGCTTCTAGCTGAGTGTTTCCTTATTTATGAACTAGACTAAGTTCACAGTCATTCTTCAAAGAACAGAGAATCACTTTAAACTTAGACTGTGTGTTTATGTAATAATCCATAACCTCCTCTGCATTTTTTTCTCCAGCAACTGGGGAACACAGAATTCTGAATTGGTCATTGAAACTATGATCTGTTTGTAAAAGAGCACCTTAACAAGAGGCCACAGAGTTGTTCCTCTGTCTACTTCCTCTACTGAAAAGAATTTTTTAAAAATCACTTGATTTTTATAATAACACCCATTCCATGAAGGTGAGCATGTGCCTCTTGCAGCCTGGGAGTCACAGATTTAGTCTGAATCTCCTATGAATTGGATGGGCATTGAATCTGAGTTTTTTCTTCAAACCACAGTAACTAGGGTGTGTAAATGGTAAGCTTTCTCCTTCAGTAGCCTGCTTGTTTTTTAAAAAAAAGGTTGTATTTTAAGGTAGATGCAATCCTGTTGCTGAATGTACTTGCTAGACAGAGAACTTGGGGACCAGGAGACCTAAGGAGATGCTTACTGGAACTGTCTCATTGGATGTTTTTCAGTATTCACATTTTCATTGAATGTAGCATGTTCTTGAATGCAAGGGTAGAATTTATGCTGAGATTGGCAAATTTCAGCATAAATCAGTCTCCAAATGCTTAATTTAGAAACACTTCTTTTTTAAATCCTGATCAGAGATTTTTTGTCATATTGATAGAATTCATTTGTTAACACAGTTCAGCATTCTATTTGTCTTGAAAATTTGAAGTCTGCTTTGGCCGGTGGTGTCTATTACCACAAATACCATGCAGTTCTGTCCACAGTGAAAAGTTCATTAATACTCTTCAAATAACTCATGCAGTGATTTGCTTTGTTGGTAAACTGTATTTCCTAGCTTTATAGTAATAAAAGAGACCTGAATAGGGAAAAAGCAAATCTTATGGAAGTAAAAAATCCTTAACTGACAACTACCATTTGCAAGTCTGAAAGCTTTCAGGAGCATTAATAGGTATGAGATAATCTTACTACAGAAATTCTGACATAATAAAAATAATTGGATTTTATTCCAATCAGAAGTGGCTTTTGCAAACCAAGAATGACATTACAACAAGAATTATGTAACAAATACTTGAACTATTCTGTAAATCCATATACTCCACTGATGTCATCAGACCGAAAATCCTCAGAACCTCTCATCCTGATTTAGAAACAGTAAAATAAAGCCAGCTCCATTTTCCTTCAAAAATAAAAAGCAGAAAGCAGTTGCTACAGTCCAAGAGACTGTAGCTCATTCAGAGCATGTATAAAGCTTGTGTATGATGCCACAGTAAATTGTATACAGTTTAGATGTATATTTTTAGCTTCCAAATCTCTTAGCATGCCCTATATAACATGGTAAGATTCCTTGTGCTGTCTTATGTAATGTTTCAGTTTGTCTTAAAAAATCACATTAAGATCCATTTTCTTATAATGTATAGGAAATTCAGCCAGTATATGAAATTATTTATAAAAATTGTAATGAACTGTATTGAAAATGATAACCAAAGGGCATTGTATTCACTTCTTATCAGCTCAAACTTAGAGAACTCCAATACCATTTTCAAAGAGCAGTAATCTACTTTAAAAATACAGTCAGACTATATATCTGCATTAAAATTTTGAGGTAAGCTTAGTTGGCAACTCTGGATCTTAACCAGTGTCTGCAGAAACCTGCTTATATTTCCACTTCATTATGTTTTATTTGAAAATTTCATGATTTTTTCAGTGTCTCCCCAGAATGCCTTAAAGTGGTAAAAGCATAATTTTCAGTTATTTTATGTAATTAAGCCTGTAATACAAAAATCCATTCAAATGCCCTTCATCAGGAAGTAATTAGTTCTCTTGTTTTTTCCACATTAACAGAATAAAAGTTTATCTCAGCAGGGTGGAAGATAAAAATGGAAGTTAATTCTGCAGCCTTGCCAAGACTGGAAAATCAAGAACAGAAGGAACCTTGGAAAAATCCTTTTAGCCTTCTTCCTCTTAGTACATAATGCACTCTCTCTTGGAAATAATGGGGAGAAAGACTGTTTTATAGAAGCAATGAAAGTGAAGCTCCAGATACTTGCAATTTTATTACATAAGTGGCCTTAGTGCACAACGGTGGATTAGTTTGTCTTGAATTCTTTTCTTTACAAATGTAGGAACAGATTAAGATTCAGGTGCATGCATATGCATTTTCGGCATAGGGGATTGGATGCTTCTGGCTAGTGCCCTGATAAAGCCATAAACACCCCCTCTTAGGGAAAGTGGGGGAAAGTGTTTTTAAGATTTAGGTTTACTTCTCATTATCCTACTCTGATTTGATTGATAAGAAATTAAATTAATTTGTTCCCAAGTCTAGTCTGTTTTGCTCATGAGGGCAATTGGTGAATGATGTCTCCCTGTCCTTATTTCACCCATAAGCTGCTTGTTACATCTTTTTTTCTCTTTGGTCCAGCTGAGAAAGGGGAGTGTCTTTAGTGGGACCCTGGTGTCCACCCAAGGTCAGCCCACCACACTAGCTCACTGTTCTGTTTGCTGGGTATCTGAAAATGCTTCAGTTTTGCTAAAATACCTTTAGAACGACTGTCATAGTCTTCAGAACCCAGTACTGGATATTGTCTTAACATACACTGGATCGGATTCCACTGACACAGATACTCCTGTGCAAATGCTTCAAAAGAGGAGAACAAAGTCAGCACAGTTTGAACTCTCGCTTGCCCATCTGTGCCATCCTCAGTACAAAGAGCACATGAATTGCTGGTTCTGCTGAAAGAAGTTGATGTTCAGTGAGCTGGTCATTCTTAGCAGATTCTCAAATCAAAAAGCTTTGTCTGCAATAATCTGAGTTTTATACAGAGAGAGAGTAGACCATGATGGGTGAGCACGTATTTGCAGCATTACATTGATCCAGGAAGCAACATCAAAGGCCTTTCCAGAGAAGCAGGGACTGGGAAGAGTTCTTGCAGTGATGACTATTTGCCTTATCAGCAAGGATGACAGTGGAACAAACATTACTCTCAGTGCTGCAGCTGACAGTCAGATTTCAAAAATAAAGTACAAGCAATAGGGGTTAGATGAGTATGAACTTAGAAGTTCTCATACTGAGGGAAATTCAGGGATGTAGGGAGGACCTGTCTTCAAACTCATGTGATGTCAAAACTTGGTGGTACAGAATCACAGAATCAACCAGGTTGGAAAAGACCTTGGAGATCATCAAGTCCAACCTATGACCTAACACCACCTTATCAACTAAACCATGGCACTAAGTGCCACATCCTGTCTTTTTTAAAATACTTTCAAGTACGGTGACTCCACAACTCCCTGGGCAATCCATTTCAATGCCCAGCCACTCTTTCTGTGAAGAAAACAGAATCCTTCATAGCAAATTCTGCCACTTTGGTACCTGGACTTTCTGACGATGACTCCAACACTTATGCTACAAACATATATAACCAGCATTAACAGTAAATGTAACTGACTCTCTTTTTTACCCTTTTCACAATATGCTTCTTCCCCCCACTCCTTATATCCAGCGAACATCAACCTATATAAATTTATAAATGACATTGTAAAGAAACTGGAGTCTGAATGTAGACTGTTAAACTTGTTGCTGTTGGGTACAACTCTCCAGCCATCTCAATCTTTTTTCACTTGATACTCCCTTCTATACAGCTTTGAGACACCATTCCCTAACTTAAGAGGAGCAGCAGCTGCCATATTGGTACCTCAGAATATGGGAAAGGCAGTGGAAGTGGAATTTGTAGTTTTTACTATAAGTAACATTCCAAGGAGAGATCTGAGAGGGATTCTACATGGACCTATAATGGCTTCAGCTTTCTACAAAAAATTAAAATTTAACCAAGATAGCACAAAAAGATGGGAGTCCCAGATGCTGAGTCGTACTGTGGAAAAATGTGATAGTTATCAGCATCACTTCAACTCCAGCTGTAAACAATAAATAACATGCATTGTTTTAGAAGGTCCTTGCAGAGCTTACAGTAGAATCCTTTCTTGGAGAGCACAAATGATGCAGTGAACTGAAGCTGAAGTACAATAAGTAGCTTCAAACTACCTCATTAAATACCTAAAATAAAGCCTTTCAAACCAAGTTTCCTCATATTTACTTTTTAGACTTGTATCACCAGAACAGCCTCCAAAAGCGAAGTTTCTGACCTTGGGTTCCAAGTTCCGCTACAGCGGCCGTACGCAGGCACAGACACGGCAGGCCAGCAACCTCATAGACAGACCAGCTCCGTACTTCGAACGCACTTCCAGCAAACGTGTGTCCAGAAGCCTCGATGGAGGTATGAAATCTGACTTCTTTGTTCAGTGTTGTGATTACATTATGCATTGTCACTCTGATCTGACCAACATTCAGAAACGTTAACATTATGGATGGCCGGAAGGTCATCTGACAAATTCATGAATTTCAATTTCTAAAGCCACTTTAGGTACTTATCAGTGTTAGGTGACCTAAACATTAAGTTCAGTCACTGCCTCAATGGTATGGCACTGCAGTGAATATATGGAGAATTCTAGATTGGGTATGTAGCATCTGTGTACACTACTCATACCTTTTTTAAGGGATAGGCACACACTTTAGGCTCTTAATAGAGTTATTTGGTCAGTGGCATCTTTTGGGATCTGGGTTGGACTAAGTGTCTCTAAAACAGAAAAGGCTGAACAAGTAGTTTCTTACAGTTTTCCATCATTTTGTTCAGTCTATTGCTATCCTAGTATATTTATTCAGTACTTCAGTGTTTAGTTAAAATTTTTTATGTTGACTTTGAATAAGTACAGGGTTTTTTGTCATTACTGGTGTTTGGTCTTTTTGAGCAGAAATACCTTCTTGTTTCCTTTATTGGAAAAGGCAGGTATAGCAGTACTATGTGTGAGAGATGTAAAAGCACATCTTACTCAAAATCACTTCCGCAATAATATATAAGAGAAAAATGCTTCAGCAAAATAACATGAAGCTTGACTTTGATTCAGGCATGCACAACTTCACTGGAATAAAAGTGAACCATGACAGTGGTGTGAGTTTATCTGCAATTGAGATGTCAACTTTATCTTATTTTCTTAAAAAGTCTTTTGCTTAGGAGAATTTTACTTCTGCAGATATTCATTCTTCTACAAAATGACAAATGAACAAACTGTGACACTTGTTTGGGAAACCTACCAAGTCTTACCTTTCGAGAACTGAAGTAAAAATATGAGGCAAAAGTGCTTGCACTGGTATAGCATGTGATGACTTCTTGTGGCAACCAAAAAATCTGTCACCACCTCAGTGTTACTGAGTCTGGTTTTGTTCCTCTTCTTCTTTTGGTTAGAAACAATTTGAATTCTTCACACCTCTCAAAAATTAAATAATCAAGCCTCTCTGACATACCTTGTGCATCATCTATAGAATACAGGCATGCATGCATGTGTGCTCAGGTCCTAACATTCACTCTTACAGAAGCATCAGGGTCAAAATTTTGAGCATGATGAAACATTGTTCTGAAAGCAGCTTTGCACAAAAGGATCTGAGGACTCCTGTGGAACAGGTCAAACATGAGTCAACATGAGAGAGCCCTTAAAGCAAAGAAGGTCGACTGTATCCCGGGCTGTCTTAGCAAGAGTGTAGCTGGCACATCAGAAGAAATTATTGTTCCTCTCCATTCAGTACTTTCTGGAGACCATGCCTGAAATACTGTGTTCATCTTTGGGCTCCACAGTATTAGATGGGCAGTGTTATATTACAATGAGCCCAGAAGGACCACCAAGCTGGCCAGAGGGCTGGGGGCCTGTGAGATGTAAGGAGAGACTGAGGGAACTGTGGTCCTTCAGCTTTAAAAGGAGAAGGCCATAATGAGGTATTGCTGTCTACAGCTGCTATAGAACCTATAGAAAAAACAGAGCCATGTGTTTCTCAGAGGTGCCTTGTGATAAGGCAGTGGAGTGTGCCTGCAAGTTGAGACACAGCAAAGTTCAGTTACAAGTAACAAATTTTTACTTCTTTAAAAAGACCTTGGAAGTGCTTAAAACACAATTGGATGAGCCTTTGAGCAACCAGGTGTAGTTTGACCTCCTCTGAGGGTTTAGACTAGCTGACCTCTGGATTTTCTTTCCAACCTAAGTCACTCTGTGACTTGTCAAAACTTACATGTGCAACTTGAGGGATGTATACCCAAGAAATGCTCTGTTTGCCACCCAAGAAGGGATCAGAAGTTTAAGTTGCAGAACTTACAGAGCCCCCCCCAAAAGCCTTACATCCCAAATGCCACATTTCCCATTAACTGTTTTAGCTTCTTAGCATCTTAGGAAAGTCTCTGATATGAAGCTTAGACTTTTCAAAAGAGGATATCCCTCAAAGGTACTCCAAGAAATACCTCTTCCTCTCAACTTTCTGCACCTTGGCTTTGTAAAAGGAAAGGCATACGAAGGTATTACAGAACATAACTAAACTAATTAAGTTTGTATCAAAGTTGCATTTCTAAAAACTTCATTTAATGAATTCTCTTCTATCTCATTACTACTATTTTGACTAAGCCAGTCATCATGATTTTAAAAAAGAGCCATCCTGCTCATTAATTATGTTATGCTGAGTCAAATAAGAGGAAAAAAATTTAAGGCCTTTCACTCTCTTGTGCTTTGACTATATTCAAGTATAGATACTTAGTAATTCCCCCTTCCATTTTTTGCAAGCACATGGGGTGGAAAGTTCTTACTTTCACTGAGCTGTTTGTGCAGTTTTGCTAAGGTTCCAGGGAAAAATACTGTGACAATTATATGCATAGCTGTTTCTAGATTGCATTAAAGTAGTCCTTTCAAATAGTGAATTTCCACACAATACCAAAATACTCTTTCATATTTCTCTTCTTTTAATAGTGATTTATACAGCCAAAAGAACAATACCTTCAATTTATCTTCCAAGACTAATAAAGAAGTCAATAAATATTTGTCTGATACTGTGAGGGTTTTTTTCATGCATAATAAGTGCAAGTTTCATGACAAGCGTGCATTGCTGTTCATAGCAGTGCAATGGGAACCACAGATATTTTGTAAAGCCAAGAAGCTGAAAAATACTGTATCACTCAGTAACTAGCCTGTATTGATCATTGCTTATATCATCATAAAATGCTTTTCTTAAGAAGATTTAAAACCAAAATGTTTCAGCTTACCCAAATTAACCAAAGTTATTTTGCTCTCTAATAGCTCCCATGGGTATTTCAGACCAAAGTCTTCTAAGAGACTTCTCTGCTACTGGAGGGCAGGCTGCTGGAGATAAATTCATTGATCTTGAAGCTGCTGGTCAGGCCAAGTTAAAAGAAGGTGGCAGAGAAGAAGATGAAAGCCCACTCAAAACTCCACAATTAGAATTGACTCAGGATGGAAAGGTATGTCTGACTTTCACGCCAAAATTATTTGTTCACGTGGTGTGTGTCCATGTGTGGTTATTTAGTGCCTATCAGTTCTGAGTATAATGCAGAACATTATATTAAAATATTAAAAGAAAATTGTCAAGTGCTTTCTGTGCATTTAACAATGTAAGTGTATGTAAGCAAAAGAGAATACAAACTTTTATTGCTATAAGTCTAATTTAAATTCTCAGTAAGCTTGCATGAGTCCTTGAAAAAATATTTCAAAGGGTAAATCGTGTTTTATTCACTTCCTTAGTTTGTTTAGACTTGAATAAAAATGTTAATGTACCATGGTTGTGTACACTCTACAAAGTTGGGTATATTATGATTGAGTTTAATTACCATAGGTAACAATTTTGTTTTAGTAGCCATTGCAGAATTATTTCATCCTTTAAAAACTTGTGTGTTGACTAAGGTATAGATTTCTGTGAAAAGTTAAGTACTCTGATCTGTTCCTGTTGCAAACACTTGCTTGTCTTGTTTGTTTGAGCTACTGGGGGAATAGGTCAAAAAATGTAATTTATATTATGATTTGATGTAAAAATTTCCTCCCAAAGTGCCAGCTAAAATCTGCTGCTCTTTCTTGGAGATCATTTCTATTTCAGTAATTCTCCAGAACTTAGTTTAATATTTAAAGAGTAATTTTGTCCTCAAACATTTTTGCAAGTTAGCTACCTGTTTTATTCTTAGTGACGCTGCTGAGTTTCTCGTTCATATGTTCCCACTGCATTCAAGTGTAGGAAGAGAACAAATACCACAGTTGCTTTTTTTTTTTTTGTTTGCTGGCAAGTTGAAATAATTTTGAATTAGATGAGAAAAAAGGCATGCACAGTTTCTTTATGGGAGAAAAATAGTAAAATAAATTACTGTGTTTTTACCAAAAGGCTTGGTAAAATGGTGATTCTCCCTTGTTTTCAAAGTGGTGTATCTTTCAATATTTTAACCAAAACGGTGGTTGGAGGGGAAGGCACTCCTTCGGGAAGTTGTTCCAGGAAGCTGTTCAGTAAGGTTTTGTTTCACATGCTTATTCTGTGAACAGCTTTTTTTTTTTTCCCCTAGTGCAGATGCTTCTTTTCCTTTCTGGTTCTCTTTAAGTGTTAGAGAAAACAGTTACAAACCCAAGAAATGCCAGCTTGTCTTTCGTGTACTGCACTGTCCCCTGACCTTTCTGCCAAAGCTTTGAATGTCTGTCTGCTTCCATCTGTTTTAAGTGATTATTACAGTTCAAAAGTGCACAGTTCTTTACAGCCTGAGAACAAAACATTCGTAATGGGTTCCTTTCATAATCCACAGAAGTAAACAAGTTGGCTGCTTGTAAAACACTGCGGGATTTTTATTTTTATTTCTATTGCGTTAGTAAAGCTATCCCTTCTTCTAAATAAAAGTTTTCACTAACTAATAATTTCTTTTTTTTCCCTCTTCATGTGCCTTCAAACTTGCATTTTTGTTGTGCTTTCATTTTCCACTGTGCACAGAATTTCTTTCTTCAGCTCACTCACATACACCCCTCATCACTGCCCATGCATTCTGTGTCATCCCATCTCACAAACTTGTCACCTGTCCCCGAGATCGACATGCTTTCAGATATTTCAGAGGAAGATCCCTTTGAAGAGCCCCTCCTTACCATTCCAGACATTTCAGAGTGCAATTCCATGGAACAAACATCAGATCATAATACAACCAGAACAGCTTCACCAAGTAATACCTTTGAATCCATGAGACCCCTAGCTAGTCGAGGCTCCCCTGCTGTTGAGGGAAGAATCCATACAAATGACTATAAAAGCACTGAGTTGTGCGTCTCATTCAGCTTCTTCAGATGCCTTTCTTTTAGTTTCCGTTCGCTGCTTGATGAGGATGGCTACATTACTTTTCCTAGCCTTCCTGATGTTTGCATTTCTTTCCTCCCACCTGGCCTTCAGCACTATGTTCCTATTACCTCTCCTTCCTTCATCCCCTCTTTTCTCCTTATCTTTGTCCTGCTTCTGTCTGCTTTCCAGTCTATTCCTTTTTCACTCACATTTTCCCTTCCTCTTGCTCTGTCCCTCTGCTACCTGGAGCCTAAGGTGACTTCCTTTAGTAGCTCTAATGGCAATGACCTGAATGACAAAGCAGAGGAAGAGGAGGTGTGTAATTTTGCTGCTTAAATGTTGACATTTGCATATTGCATTTATGCTTGTTCTCACAAGGCTTGCTCAGTTTTGCACACTTCCTAGTTTAGAGGTGTGTCTGTGTACATGCCTGTAAATATATATATATAAATACACAAATGCACATGTGTGTATCTGTATCTTTTTAGCATTTCTCATTTGTGAAAAATGGCCATTGTGGGATTTTTAGTCAATAGATAGCTCATGGTTTTTCTGCCTAATTTCCTACAGCATGCATAATTTCACTGAATTCCACAGATACTGAGCTGCAGGTGGACTTGCATTGTAGTTCAAAACATTAATGAGCACATAAATCTGAATACTGAAAGTGCTCTGTGTAACAATAGATATGTTATTTGATACGATTTGCAAGTTCTGTTTGCACTGTCAAATGGTTTTAAAATGCCTGTCTCCTGCATGCATTGACTGGAATGCTCATCTCTGAAGTTCTGTTTAGCTCTGAAAAATTACATTCCTAAAAGCTGAATTCAGAAAACTGTGAATACTTAAAATCAGTATTTTGTTATTCCAGATTTCAGATATTTCAGCTCTACAAGGGTGTGTGCAAAGTTGGGTCTGTCCAAGGCACTTTTTCTTTTTTTACATGCTTAGATTAATCCCTAGCAGCAGTTGAGACTGATTTCATTCATTAGCTGGGACTGCAGGTTGTGTCAGACTATCACTGAAGTCTGAACACTCTTTGGAACACACTGCTAAAATTGCTATACAGAAGCCTCAGACACAGTAGTATGTTGCTCTGATCCTTTGGAGTGGCTGACAAACTGCCTCCTTTCCTTATGTCTGCTGCACATGTTAACATGTTACAGCAATACCATTAGAAAAAAGTCTTCTATTTTGATCCTCAAAAAAAATATTAAACCAATTATTACAGAATCAAAAAGGAGGAGGATCTGTTTAATATTACATTCAACAAAGTTTTCTAAACTGATGTACATATTAAGGACATGCTAAATATGACATGATGTCATTATAATACCAGTCTAAGTATAAAATAATGAAAAACATGACTTTGAGATTTTCTCAATTTTTCTGTAGCCTAATTCAATCCATAATTTGTAACATAGTTACAGAAAATAGAACCCCAGATAAGTCAGAAATTAATAAAAATGTGATGTGTATCACATCATATGTGCATTCACACAGAATCCAAAATGCAACAGTATGAGCAGTAAATCCCTCTTCAAATTTATGAATTTGCACAGTGTTGACTTGTAAATGCATCTTTTCCTAAGATTACCAGTTGATATTTGTACTTGTGGAAAGACAACAAGGAAGTGGTTTACTTTTTAAAGAATGCTGTTCCTTAAGGCATTCAGAATACTTGGAGATAAGAGATGAAGATTAGCTATCATTTCCAACAGAGTGCATTGCAGTTTAAGAAACTAAAAAGGGGGGGAGTGAGGGGTGGTCTGTGCAAATGGTTCATCCTAAGACAACAACATTCCTAAAATTTAAGACAGTTTGTAAGTACAGTGTTTAAGTGTTTGACTTGAACCCTAGACTCTTTTCCCAAAAGAACTCCCGGATTAGATTCCATTTTCCCATCAACTTGTTGCAGAATTCAAGTTGCTTACCATAGAAATTGCGCATATCATTTTTCTTTGTTACCCATTCTTAAATTTTCACCTGGAAAACAATAAAAAGTACAGCAAGAAAGGGACACAGTGTGAAACTTCCATTTTTCATGCCACTTATGCCAAAAATTACTTCAGCCATTCTACAACAATGTAGGTGCAAGAAGACCCAAGTTGCTTAATTTCGACATCTGGGGCCGAAAAAGTAAAGGTCTGTAAAATCCAGCACGCTTTGCAGCATTTACAAAGAGATGAAGCCTCTGTGTTAGTCTGTAAGCCAATGTTAACACTTCCTTTTCTTGGTAATTTGTCATGCGCTCACACAGGTGGAATATGAAGAGGAGGAAGCACAGCAGAAGGTGCTTGGTTGTTCTTTTACAATTGAACCTGGCTGCGGCTGCCTATCTTGTTAGCACCCTAAATTTTCTGTGGGTTTTGTCTGAACAGTGCCTTTTCACCTTACCATTTTAATTCCTTTATTTAACTGTCTGATTGTAAGGGTCCTTTTTTATTTACTTGCTGGTCCATTTTATGTTCTTTATGTTTTGTTTTGTTTTTGTTTTCGTTTTCTTGTTTATGTGGCTCAATTTCACAGATCAGTTCCTTGAGAGTAGACGGGGAAAATATTTATGTCAGACATAGCAATTTAATGTTGGAGGTTTGTATATAATACAAAAAATACTCTCCATTCTCACGGGCTGCCAGGCTGCATGGGATGGGAGGTCACTTGCAGGCTGTTACGGACACAGTGCATGAAGTGCATGGGGAAAACCAGCTTGAAAATGTTGCATGTTATCATTCTAGTTTCTGAGTTTAAATAAAAAACGGACAAATGCAAAAAACCCACAACCAACCCTCAGCTTGAACGTTGAATGTAAATTTGTGTATTGTTGCTAAATGTTTTCAAGGTGGCAACTGGGAATAATAGCCCTATTTAGATAAAGCAAACACATGAGTGCATTTCATAATTCTAAATGGATTTTTGTACATTGTACCTCAATGTTTGCTTCTTCTGTTGAGCAGGGTTTCTAGCTTTTGCCGTTTTAATCAACCTTCATCAAATATATCAGCTGAATATATTGTTAGTAAGGAGCAAGCAGTAGAAGTATAGAAAACTAATTCTGGTTTGACTGGTTTTAGGAGCATTGAGAAATGATGCAAGGATCAGATATTCAAAGGGAATGTTTGGATCTCTTCTTAAATATTTGCTTTATTTTTTCCTTTTCAAATGGAAGTAAATTTTGCTTTTTGAAGGTTGGTTTTCATGGAAGATGAGCAACAGCAAAGAGCTTTGAACAGTATCTTCATATGTAGTTCTTTGTCACTGAAGTAGAGATTTTTATTATAAGAATTTTCATATAGATTGCTAATCTTGATTATTTTATCAGACTATAGTTATAATCAGTGTCATTTAACTTGTGGCTAATAACTTAAGCTAATAACTGAAGATGTTTTAGCAAATCCTACTGCTGTCTTTATTTTATTCATCCAGATGGGGCTATAAATAATTCCCTTTGTCACAAAAACTGTTTTTTAAAAAATAATTGGTTTTGTTTAAGAATAATGAGATGTGTGGATCGTAGTAACCCAACTAATGTTTTATGGCTTTTTGCAGCTTTTGATCACTATTGAAACTTTGCTTGTATATAACTTACTAAAGCACTGAAAGTGTGCATTGCATAACTGTGCTTTGATCAAGTCCAAGAAATGTGCCTTGTGTCAAGCCAAGACAGGTCTTAAAATAATGACGTGATTGTTACGAGCTTCAGTTGTATAATAGAATGCCTTTGGCATAAGATTTTACTTCACTCAGGAAATACAGACTTGAGGGGGACATATTTAATGTCTCATTTGTTAGTCCAGGATGAAAAGTAGTCCTGTGACAACACAAACCTACTGAGTTGCCAGAAGGGGAGAGGGTCACATGTTCAAACTGCATGCGGGCATATCCACAGGGGCAGCACCAAACCCTTACTGGGGCTGAACGTGCAAGTGAAAAGAAATTAGAAACTAATGAGTTTGGGGTTGGATTTTTCATGACTTAATGTGAAGTGTCTTTGCATTGTGATCACTGACAGTAAAAATCCTAACCTAAATGGTAAATTTCAGAACACTCTGCTAAAAAGTACACAAAATCTTTGTAAAAAATCCAGATTCTTTACCTACGTTATTTCTGATGACATTCTTTTGACAAAACTTCCTTAATAATTATGTCTGCATTGATAGTACTTCATTTTAATCTTCAGTCTTTTAGTTCTTTATTAAAAATGCATCCAAGGCTTAAACTTGAATATAACTACAGAATACTGCTGAAAAAATATTCTTGTGTTGGAGTAAGCATAAGCAACATGGGCTTTTCTTGAGACCTGGAATGGTGGAAGGAGGACAAATTGTGAAAGTAGGGTGAAATCTGCTTTTCCCATCAAAGCCCAGCCATTGTATTTAGATGACAATGGATTCCCAAGAAATCTAAGCATATATATTTTTGTCTGGTTACTAGAGCAGTTACATTTTGGCATAGCTCCTGAACCATACCTCACCTCTGCCCTGTAGCTGGTGCAAAGTGAAGGAATACCTTGTAGTTATTTGATCCAAGGTGCTGCAGTTTGGCCTCAATGGGTCATGACAAAGCCTCATTTGATATTCATGCTGTGGTGTCCTCTTTGACACTGGTCTATGGAGGTGCAGCTGAGATCATTTTTTTGGTACTGGCATGCATGAAAATGATTTCCACTTGCCTGTTTGCTGTCAGGTTCTTAAATGTAGAATTGGCAGGTAACAGGTTTTAAGTCTTTAAATCTGATTCTTCCAATAAGTTTAAGCCTACATGAGAGGCACAATGAATTGTCCCTCTGAAGCTAAGCAGGTGTTAGCTCCTTGCATATTTGGCCATGTAGTATTGTGTTCACAGATGTAAGTATTTTTGATGGAGCTTTTAATATCAAGAAAGATGCATTTTTATGCTCCTTGGGTTAAACTATTCTTTCTTACAGCTACCTTCAGTTATATTAGCTATGCAGTATCCTGAAACATTTGGTTACAAATTTTAGGTGAAAGCAAACAGTTCCTGGAAATTATTACTGTTTCAAAGAGCTAGTAGTGTCATATTTTGGATGAAAGTAGCCCTCTGTTAAATAACCATGTACAGCATTATCTTCCTTTGCTTTAAAATATAGAAGAAACACTGTATGAGGCACTCCAAAGAAGGTCACCTTTTCAGACACAAGGCACTTTCCTTGGTTTGGTTGCTTCTATTTATTTTTTTTTCCAGTTAAGTTTGCTTTTGTTGTCGTGTTTTGTCCTCCTTTGTTTTATGTTGCGGGTTGCTAGGACCTGGATAAGACCCAGGACGACTTACTGAAACACCAGGCTAGCATTAGTGAGCTCAAGCGCAATTTCATGGAATCCACACCTGAACCACGCCCCAATGAGTGGGAAAAGCGGCGTATCACACCTCTGTCCCTACAGACACAAGGGGTATGTCACTGCACACACCTGCCCGCATGCCTCTCCATACAACCCTGTATGTAAACAGCAAATGCAGTTTGTCCTTTAGGTCAATGCTTTATTTGTCTGGTGTAATATTTGTTTATACGAAGTATACATGAACTTTTTTACCACTTACATAGTGTATGGAATTTTATTCTGTTACATGAACAACTGAATTAGAAGAAAACACAAGTGATGGCAGTATTTTCCTGTTAAGGGTATCATAAATTTCACTCTGATTTACACAGATTGATGGAGATAATTTTTCAGTGACAGTAGAACTTTTCCTTCCTTTTCTAGATCTTTATCTCTTCATAGACAGCTTGTGCATAAATACACACACAGTCTGAGTTTTGTTTCAGAAGGGTTTTATGTGATCAGTTAATTTATAGTGTTGACTTCAGGACACATTTAATATAGTCATTAAAATTTACTTAATCTTTACAAGTCTGTAAAATGAATTTATCTACTTTTTCCCTCTACCTCTCCTTTCTGAATGAACCTTGAAACAGCAGTATGGAAAACAGTTTTCTACAAATATCATCCTGAATGCCTGTAGCAAGACGTCTACCAAAATTTCTCATGCTGTTGTGAAACTTTTAGTTTTATTGGGTTATTAGCTGTTTGTTTCATACAGTAGATGAGTAAATCAGTCTTCTAAAGCAATCAGTTTGTTGTGTTGTTGTCCTTGTCTGTCACCATGGCTCCCACCCTTCCTTCCTTAAATGTATTGTTGTCCGATCCCCTTAAATTCTTCAGCATTTTTTTAGTCCGCAGAAAGGTGAGCTTTCAATTAAGCAGGCCTGATGCTACAAAATTATTTTTGATTATAGGACATTATTTCAGTAAGCTATGTAAGTGATCTGAACTGTGAGTATGTGCATACAGAGAACACAGCAACTGACTATGCATCACTTCTTTATTTTGTTAATTTATGGTTACTGCCAAGAAATTCCTCTAATTTCTGAGTAGTACCTTAATATTTCTACCCATAGTGGTATATGCACAGGTACAAATATTGGTCAGGTTTTCAAACATTCATGACACAGTGGTTCATTTAATAGCTACAAATATATTTTTGGTTGAAAGAGATACTTACATAAAAGTGTAACTTCATTTTTATTATGTGGTTGTGTGTATTTTCTGTGTTGATTTTTTGTATTGAAGTTGAGACCCTTGAAAGTTATTTTATATCTGGTGGTTTGGGGTTTTTCTGCTCATCTAGTATGTTCTGTCACTTTCAGATGATTTGGTTTTATGTTTATGTATAGTGTATGTCTGTCTCATTGCTTGTTGATTTACACTGGTTTTCTAAAATGAAAACCAAATAGAAAAAAGGAGACCACATTTTCCAAGTGAAAACACTGCCTGGGAAGGAGAAACAATGGATTGCAATGCCTTGGATTGCTGGAGCAAAACCAGAGGAAACCAATAAGGTGGCTGCCCTGAAACCTGCTGCTTTTTCGCTGTATCTGCTGTGGGCTAGCTTGATAGCTTGAGCACTTCTTCCTTTTTCTTTTTTCTTTTTTCCTTGATGGAAATAACTTTTTTAGGCCAATACTGAAAGGAGAATGTTGATTTGTAAACCAGGACCTCTGTGTGTATATGTGTATAGATACACACATACATGAATGCCAGCAACATTTTGCTTAAACATCAAACTAACTATGAAGTACTAAATGGCCAGTATTTGAAAAGAAAACCAATTTTTCACTGGAAAATTACTGTATTTGATGTGACTAGGATGACAGCAAAACGTGTATTTTCATTCCGTATGGAAATAGTTGCTTGCAGTTATTTGACACTTGACACAAGAACTTTTGCTTTGTGTGTTCACTATGTAATCATTATTCAAATCAATAATGCTGTATAAGCAGCTTCATTTCAAAGGCAACCTGTTTTGAGTACCTCTGCACTTCTGTACCTCTCTTCACTCAGGAAAAAAGGGAGGTTTTGTCCCTGATAAGCTGGTTTAACATCTATGCAATGAAAAGCACTCTAGAACCTGTGGGACTAGTATCAGTGTGATAGTGATGATGAGTAGTAATTGTGATGTTGCTTTTTTACATCACTTTTGGTCTATTAGGTTAATGTGAAGCTGGCAGTCCTATTTCACTAACATATATAAATATGACACTTGGGAAACTGTATTTCCATCCTGAATTATTTGTTGATTGATCTCCTGTTGATCCTTGCCTGTTCTTTAGGATAGCTGAATTATAGATGAGAATAAAGCAGGGATACCACTGCTAATATTCATTGTTTTCATCCTTTTGCTTCAGCAAAAATGCTTGCAAATAAGTAATTTTCTATGTACTAGAAATGTTATTTTGGGTACATCTCATTTGTGCCACTACACTTCTAGATCCGCCATACTCTTGCAAGTGCACAGCATCTGTGACTTAATTAAACAAAAATTGACACATTGACATATATGTCACAAATACGGGAAGTATTTCTATTTTATGGATACCCACAATATATTTTTTTTTTATTTAATCCATCCCCCACAGCTTGTAAACAGTATTTCATGTTAAGAGTGTATGACTGTGTACCAGAAGAATTTGCTAGGAATTTAAACACAGGCTGATACAAAATTGATGAATTCTATCTACACATTTAATCCTTTTTACTACATGCTCCGGGGAACAGGGGTTACACTATCAAATGAATTGTGTCACTGGAGTTTTTGTTTCAAAAGACTGGCAGACCCAAAAATTTGAAGGTGGGAAAATGCTAAAAGATGGGTGATATGTACCTGTCTTTAATCATATATATAAGGGAGAGCAGGGATAGAGGGAAATGCACATAGTCTGACCACCTACCACATGGAGATTTTGGTTTTCCCCTGCCTTTTTTTTTTTTTTTTTTAACTGCTTTGTGTGATCAGAAAACAAGGTACCAAAGTACAGTGAAAGGAGGAGCGTGACTATTTTTACCTTTTGATGTAATCTGTTAATAGGTGAATGTTTCGTGGGTGCAGTAAACTAGGGAAAGAAAGTAAGGGTAAGGAATACATTGCCCTGATGGATATTCAATGTTGCATGAAGGCAGATTTAATAACTTGAGTTCCTGTTAACTCTTCTTAGCCACCATTCAAATAAACTTTGAATTTTAGGGTAGGGAAAAAAAACAAGTTAGGGGTTCTTTTTCTTTTTCCTTCTCTGTTCTTCTCTATGCCATCTGTGTTGTAGTGTATGTACAGTAGCATGGTGTAACCTCTGTCAGTCCATACTCTACATCACTGCTCACATGGGGAGTCCCCACTGTTGCAGCTATGTGCATGGCACCTTGGCTTTCCTCTGGCACCTGCTTCTGGCATGATTCTCCGTAGTGCCCTTCAGGAAGTCTGAAATGTATCTCATGGAATGTTGTCAACGTGTGTTATATCCATGTTATGTATTTGTATGTTGTTGGCTTTTTATTTTAACCACTTTTACATCTAACTTCTTATCAGGGCTTGTGGAATGAAATCTGGAATAAAGAATTGTAGCCTTTTCGGAGGCTTGTACCCACATGCACTTTCAAAGTTTGCTTAACCATACAGATTTATAGTCCTACAGAAAATAGACCAGACTATGAACATAATTATGCTTTAAAGCAACATGTAACCTTTCATGTATGTTTGAAAAAAACAAGTTTTCCCACTAAAATGGGAAAGGCTTTTTGAAAATAGATTTTTAATCAGCATGAATTCGCTTAGGATATTTAAATATTTTTAAAACATATATATATATAACATTTATTATAAAGAAGTAACAAATATTTCAGCGCTGTGGGTATGTATTCTAAGCAAATGTGTCTGACAGCCCTGGAGCTCTGATCCAGCTGGGCATTACAATGTGTCAAAATTGGATTTTTAAAAGGGAAAAAAAATCCCAGTAGTAAATACGGAGTTACCAGCTAAGAAAACCGTGCTGTTTGGGAAATCCGTGTAAATGTCGATGTGTAAATGTCGGTGTGTTCAGTTCCCACGGTGTGTTGTGCATGGTAGAGGCGCAGCCCCAGCGCACGGCTGTGCTGTGTCCCCTCTCTCCGTGCCCCCCTGCCCTGCCATGCCTTTGTCACGTCTCTCTCTTGTCAAACCTTTCCCCAATAGGTGGCTGCCGCTCCATCCGCCGCTGTCTAATTCTTTCCTTTCCCTTCTCTGACCCGTCTAGAGCCTGGAAGAGGAGATAACCTCCATTTTGTTTAGTAAGGAGCGCTTCGGCGCCGGCACCAGCGGGCCCTTCGCCGCCGCCAGTCCGGGGCCAGCAGAGGGCGCTGCGGGGGAGCAGACGGGCGCCGCCGCCGCCGCGCCGCCCCAGGTGCTGCTCGGGCGCGGGGCCGGGGCCCGCCGGGGCAGGGACGGATCCCTCCGGGGCGGGGACAGGGCCGGGCTGCGGGCCGCTGCTCCCGTGCCTCCCGGCCTGCCTTAGAGCGGCGTGCCTGCCTCGGAGCTTAACTCGCATCTGCAGCACGCCACAAACAGGGAGGAATCAGTGCTTGGTTAAGCTTACGCTCCGCTCCGTAGGTGCTGCGCTAGGTAAACAGCAATAAACGCTAGGATTAAGTCACAGATGGTGTGTTGATTTTTGTATTCTTTTCATTTGAGCTCTTAATTTTGCTGCAGACTGTTCACTAAATATAGGTTCTATTAAAAAGCCTGACACTTAATACATCGTTTACTGTGGGCTCTCAGATAGCCATCATTATTTTGTTACGGAACAAGTACTAATATAGCTGCTTTAATATCCTCCTTCTGGCTCCAAACTGGATTCTAATAGGTTCTTCTTGGTAATCATGTATTGCTATTCTGACAACATACTACCCTAAGCAGTCTTCCTCTCGTTATCTCTTAAGTTTCATAAAGTAACAGACCAAAGACAAACAACTAATAAAACCCTACGATAAAACATTTTTTACTATTTTTAAAATTATGACAAACTGGTAGTAGAACATTATTTTTTTCCTGTTTACTTTTGTTTAATGTTAATTATTCTTAATTCCTCATTTAACTGAGAGAAATGACTGCCTCAGTAGCACCACTGGCTAGTGCATTCATGCTTTTTATTTTCAGGCTTTCATAATTCAATTCTCATGCCAATAATAATTTCCATAACTCTTACCTACTTTTGATCAAATATCTTCGATGAAGTGTAAGGAAACTAGCATCTTGTAGTGAATATGTAGTATCTGTCTAGTATCATGTGTAGTGTATACCTTCTTAAAAGCTTGCTTGGAGGATGTTGCACTGTTGCAAAGGGTTATGCATTGATTTTTGTCCTCTGATTGCTTTTTGTTCCACAGAGACATGCTTCCAGAGCAGAAGGGCCTTGTACTGGAGTCAGCGATGCTGATAAGGTTCTGCAGATTTTTTCCATGGCTAAACTTGGCTCTAACTCTTCCAATCCATCTTCATTCTTTCCTTCCTTCTTTTTTCAGTTAACCATCACAGCCATCTTTTGTCTTCCATATGACATGAACCAGCCATCAGTTATTTTATTTTCATCATTTTAATTTATTCATGTACTCTACTTTTGTTTTTCCTCATCCATGTTTTTTGTGCAGAGTTCACATGAGACTCTGGACATAGTGGAGGAGAAGAAGCAGGCAGAGTTTGGGATAGAAGAAACACTAGTCGTAGACGAAACCAACAAAGGGAAAATGCAAGTTGCCACTGATGCTGGGGAGACATGTAAGGTGGAGCACCTGTCAAAAAAGGACTCTTCATCATTGCCATCAGATAGTAGCAGCAGCAGCAGTAGTAGTGAGAGTGAGGATGAAGAGGTGGGAGAATACCAGCCACATCATAGGGCAACTGAGGAAGTCATCAGGGAAGAACAGGAAGAAGACGAAGACATGAAAAAGAAAGAACATGAAGAAAGAATGCAGCATGTGGAAGCCATACCAGAAGGCAGTAAGCTAAATGTACCAGTTGAGCACACACAAGTTACAGCTGAAGATATGGTCCAGAAAAATACAGTTACTGTAGCTACAGAAGAGAAGAATTTGTCAGAGCATATTAAGCAAGATTTAGGTGAAGAAAAAGAGGAGGAACAGCTGAAACTCAATGGAGATGTATCTCATGTTGACATTGATGTTGCACCACAATTAATTTGTTGTTCTGAGGTAAATGGTAGAACAGTATGACAACTAGATTAAGCAGAGATGTTTCTTTGGGGTGAAAATATACCTGCCTTTCTTCTTCTCCTATTCCTCCACATCTTCTGGCATACAACAAGATTCAGATCATTTGGAAGGGGAAACCATTGATGAGCAGTGAAATTCTGTCTCCTTCAGTTATGGTTTCTGACTTTTTGCTAGAACTGAGTGAAAATCACCAGTAAAGGCAAACCTTCCGAAGACTGAGATCTCTTTTTTTTTTTTTTTATCTCCTACGTATTTTATATGCACATACATAATGTGTATTTATTATTTACATGTTTCCAGTGTTTTAAGTCTTGTCTTGTCTATTTGTCAACTGTTTTTGACAAGTCCATGACATGTAATTGTGATTGGAAAACTATTGAAAATTGAAATTAGAAAGCACCCGTCACAAATTTTTGTTCTTTTTTTCCCTGTAATTACTCACAGCTTTTCTTGCCTTTTCTCCCTTCTTCAATAAAATATTGTGGATTTGTAGGCTAGAATATATATGGCTAGAAATTGCATAGGTCAGAGCACTGCACTGTTAAGTGGTGAGGCTCATATCACAGTGTTTCTATGAAGTCTTCTAGTGCAGTAGATACTTAGGAAGCATGCATGGGTTCCTGTCACAACCAGTTTTAAGTCAAACAAGGTTGAAGAGTTGATTACTGGGGAAATGATAAAGAAGCAGAAAGGGAAAAAAATGAAATGCAGGCATGTATGTCCTTGTAAATTTGTCATGCTCTTATGCTGAGTTTTTCAACAATTCAGTGGGTTTTTTGTAAGTCTCTACCTGCATGTTCTTGTAATGGTGAAAAATATTTTTTCTTTACCTTTAGTTCTAAACAACTCACATTCTTTCTTTTGTTGTCTTTTGCATACACAGCTGTTCTGATTAATGATGTGAAAGAATTAGTTTATTAGACTTCTAAAATTTGCAAGTACCCACACTTCCTAAAAACATAGATAGTTTGGAGGAAGGGGAGAAGGGCTGCTGTGTGTGCAAGCATGAAAGGTTGTTTGGGTTTTTTTCTTGGGATTTTACCCCATGTGTATTCAAAATCAATATAAGGCAGCAGCAGATGCATCTAGAAAAATATCAAAAGGCTTTAGTTCTTAAATCTAGTGAAAATCTGCTCCAATAAGATAAGTCATGAGTTCACTAGCTTACATACCCCTGGTTAATTGCTTTATTTGTGATATTACAGAGAACATCACTAGTTTACTCTAAATTGTTGGAGTAGCTTTTTAGAATCTTTGTTAAAAGAAGTCATTGACTTACAGAATTATTGCATTAAATTTAGACTGCTTAAAATCCAGTTTTCAAAAATTTTTGTTTTCCAGAGGTAATACATATAAAAAAGTTTAACTTTTGTGGAATTTCTAGTCCTGATTTGCGGACTGAGGAGCGAGAGGTTTTTTCCCAGACTAGTTCTAATACAAATTCATCTGTCTGAGCTAGCTGTCAATTTCTTTATGCAAATTAAGATTTTCTCTTTTTTTTGGAGTAATGCATTTACACATTTTCAGTACATGTCTTGCAGCTTTGTTTTAGCAGTTCCTGTGTGATATGTACTGTTAGCTGAAACACTGAACTTTGACAAGGTTTTTAGGAGATTAAATTTTCCTACGTTATGTATATCCTAGAGGGCTGATGTATTAATCTTCATTTCATTTTGCTTATTTATTTATTGTATGCTTTTTGTATGGGAAGTCAGTCAAATACTTACCTTACTGTTATGCTTCTTTTGCGCTTTTGGTCGTGTTTTCTTGGTCCATTTTACAAAACTTCTTCTGTCTTTTGAATTGATTATTTATTTCTTGCATCACAGCCTCCAGTAGTGAAAACAGAGATGGTAACCATTTCAGATGCCACACAGAGAACTGAAATCTCCACTAAAGAAATTCCAATTGTTCAAACAGAAAGTAAAACTATCACATATGAATCTTCACAGGTATAGTGACTGGTTTGTTTGCAATCTTATTTTTATTCCAGTTATGTAGATCAAAATAGATAATGTCCAAAAATGGTTTTCACAAAAGCATACTTTTTTCCTAGGAGATAAGATTATACTTTGGCTATGAATTAGGTAAATGAAATGCTACAAAACCATATTACTTAAGAAGTTCTAATTTTCTTTTTCTAGATAAAGACTTAGTTGCTGTCTGCAAAAGTATAACTCACTTTAATCCAGTTTTGGAAACTTGATTAAAGTATCTCATTGCTCCTGAACAGAACACGTAACTGTGATCATGAATTTTCCACAGGAATGAGCTATAAGAATAGCCTTACGTGACTCTCTAAACTTGGATGGCTTCTATTTAGATTTCAGTTCTAGGTGAATAAAATAATGTGTTTAATAAAAAAAACCTAGCTTTTTCTCCTGTGAAAACAGTTTTTTAAATGCCAAAATACAAAAATACCTTTTTTTTTCTTTCTTATAGCTTGATGGCAATGCTGTTGGCGATACTGGCGTGCTGGTGAGTGCACAGACAATTACATCAGAGTCCATTTCTACTACCACAACTACACACATCACAAAGGTAAAATACATTTAATGTCTTTCTTGAATAAAAAAGACACTGGACTCTCAAAACACAATATTGCATGAAGTTTCTTGTCTATCTGCTAATTCATTGAGGCAAAGTAACTTGAAATGGAAGAGATTCATTTCAGGTGTGTGTGAGAGTTAATCTTTCTGTACACAGATTTTGAAGACAGAAGTCCTAATAAATAAGCAGAAATATCTGGGAAGGGGACAGGGAAAGGGGGAAAAATAGGATTAGTGGTTTTTCAGTAGTTCATATAGGTCTTATTTCAGTATTTGACATTTGAGTATGTAACTACATTTTTACAGATTCAGTCCTGTCATCACTCACTGATATCCTACAGAATCTTTGCTAATGGAACTAACTTGTCTGAGGTCCGGAGGAGCCCTGCTAGTGGCACCATGATGAACTGAAACAATGTTTTCCCAGACTTTGTGCTGATCATCCTTGTGCTTCTAGGATTAGGGTATATTTAAAACCAGATCATTCTGCTAAATTACTTTGCAAGCATATTTGGGTGCTGAATTATTTGCTCTGCATTCCATGCTTGAAAAGGACAGGAAAACTCAGTGTTGACAGGATATCACATCTGTTTCATGTAAAACATGAAGCATGTAATGTTTCATGCCAGAGTGTGTTAGAACTACTAAAGCATGATGATGATGATTATTGTTATTGCTAATTTATGTAAATATTTGTCAAATTTTAGGCATGCCTAAACAACACAGTTTTCAACTCCTCTTTGAACTCTTAGCATCTTTTTCTAAGAAAATTATGGAAATCATTGCTTAGGGTAAAGAAAAATGGAAGGGGGAAACAAAGTGTGAATTTAGGATTCCGCCCCCCCAAGACACAGAAGTTTTACAACATGACAGAATTGAACAATAATTGACTGCTCACTGGATATATTTTCTAAAGATTGAAATATTCTGAAGATTGAAAGTCATATGCACAAAATGACAGTGGAAGGATAATGTTAGAAAGTGAGTCACATGAAATTAAGTAAGCTAGGAATTAAAAATGCTTATGTTTTGTTATACAGACCACTCAACAGATCCTTTTCAGACTTCTGCTCCCTTTTAGAATCATTAAGCTACCACCATTTTAGGAAAAAAACTTTATTCAATGAATTGAACCACACTTTTGACAGGAAGTGTACATTTGTTTGTCAAGTTCAGATGTCAAATAATCTTGCTTCTTGGAAGGAACTATTAAAGAAAATGGTTTCAGTCTTGTTTTCTACTGAAATTACTGGGATTCCATGATGCAGCAGATCCTTATCTTTTTTGAATTGATGATAAACAGTCAGTAATAAGATTGTTTGAATTTTCTAAGCTAACTTTCTATTTTACATCGCAAACTGTCCATTACTAATAAAAGGAACTTCCAAAATAGTTTTAATAGTCTAATGGTGTTCTTAACAAAGTCATCTTGGCTGTTCTGTAGTATAGTCAGTGTATCTTAAGTGGTAGCTTATTCTTTTCTCATACACAGGCTGATTTAAAAGGCAAATAAAGTTACTTCTGTGAGAATTTTTTTAAAAGCTAAAGTGTTTTAATCATTAAAATAAGTATTGAAGAAAAAAAGCACAAAACTGTTCAGCAGTGTGAAATATGTTGAAAATATCTGATGAAGGTCCATGAATGACAGAACTGAAAACCAAATCATCTTTGTATTTAATGGCATAGGATTGTGACTGTGGAGAGTTCCCATGACAGATGGGTTGAAATAAAAGACTCCTGCAATTTCCATGTTGCCAGATTTATATGGCAGAAGAAGCTGGAATTACAGTTTGCCAAACATGGGCTACAGTAACAGGAGTAATTCTCTATTGCTTGATTTTTATCAAGTTTAGCAATTGCTAGAAGGTGACCAACTGCGTAGCTGAAAAAGGAAGGGATGATTTAGCACTGAACACATTTACTACTAATTGCAACTCAGACACAGAAATCTATTTGCTTCAGTGCAACAGAAAGGAGTGCTTTGTGGAAATACAGAATAATTACAGGGATGTTTTCTTGGGGTTGTTTTTCTGCCATCTGTAGATGGTAAAAGGTGGAGTATCAGAAACAAGAATTGAGAAGCGCATTGTCATCAGTGGAGATGCAGATATTGACCATGATGAGGTGAGTATGCAAACTTAGCACTTAAAATGTGGGTTTCTAGTGTGGTGAGATCTAGATGATTTTTCAGAAATCTGAAGGAAGAGAAAGGTAGAAAAATTTAATAAAAGGGTATAGAAAGACACTGAAACTGTTAATTGTGGCATAGTTATTAAGCAGTCATGTTTTGCTATTAAGAAGCCTTTTGAATATATATGAAAGAAAAACAGCATTTGTAAATTTACATAATAGATCATGTGGATGGATTTTTACTATTTTGAAAGAGATGACTCTTTTTGGAAGAAACCCAGTTTATTTAGTGCAGCTCTTGCATTGGGAGGAAAAGCATTACGGAAATAATCTTATTTTGTTACACTAATCTGGATAGATGGGAGTTGCTGCATTGTTTCAGCAGCATCTGAATGCAACGCTCATTTTGACTGAAAGCTTGGAAATACATTAAAACATAAACTGCTCGAATTTAAAAATTAGGTTTTGGCCAGTATTTGTAGAATTATGTGTAACAAAAGTAATTGTTGATCTGCTGAAATTGTATGTACCTTTCATCTCCATCAGTACTAAAGCAGTATTTTACAATGTTTTTAGAAACTAAGGTTAAAAGCACTTCTACATGCCCAATTAATAAGGCTGAATTTGAGCACTACACAGGAAAATAATTAAGAAAAGTCAATTATCTGGTCTTTGTAGTGGTGATTACACAGTGGGTTTTTTTTATCTAAGAAGCTATAGTAACAAAGGCAATCAACAGTCATTGGTTAACACAAATGGAAAAGCCTACCTTGCTGTGAATGCATTTCTAGCTTCATGAAGGCTTCACAAATCAGCGTAACAGCGTTTAATTTAACTTATGAATTGTAACATATTGAGAGTTTTCAAGGAATTTATTTTCACATTTTGATTTGCATCCAGGAAGTGTCTTGTTACAAGGTGAATCTCTTCTTGAAACTTGTAATTAAATGCCAGGGCTCTTTAGCATCAGGTATGGATGGCTCTTGTTTGCCTTGACACACGTTCAGTGCACTTCAGATGCCACAAAATAGCTTTAGTATATGGCACAATTCTCAAAGCCCTTCTTTAATTTGAGATAAGTGAACAATTAAGTAAAAAATGAAATTATAAAAAAGGAAGTACAAGATACAGTTTCAATCACTGAAGTTTAAAACAGCGGTGAGCAGCTTTTAAGAGATTTAAGAAATATCTACCACTTTTTCTTAAGTGAATATGAAGCTTCTTAAATGCCCAAATTACATGCTGGATATTTTTTATTTTGTCTTTTAGCTCCCTATATCACTAAAACAGTTTTCAATAGGAAAATAATATTTCAGTTTGGAGTCTGAGAATCCTAATGTTTGTATTACTTGTACTTTAAATTTGAGATTTAGTGGGTTTTTTGTTGTTTATGGTTTGATTGTAAACAAACAGCAAATGTTGTACCAATGCACATCATATGTCCTGTACCTATTGCCTTAATACGATTTCAAATTCAGTATCACATAATATTCAGGGTGCCTAATGTTGGTGTTTTCAATATCTCTTCAGAGTTAGTTATTTCTTCTCTCACTTAATTCCTGTAGCTAGCTCAGGAAATAGTCACTTTTCTAAATTAAGATAAACATTTTTGTTCCATTATATTTTTCTTGCTCCTTCTAGTGTTTGGGGGGGGATTAGTTGCATTTGATACTAAGGTGAACAGGTGAACTGTTGCCTCTGAATGCCTTCCTGTGTCTTGGGGTTTTTTCTTATGTTAGGTTCCAGCAGCGATACAGCTCACTGAAATAAAATGTTTCAATCAGGGCAAGAAATAGAAGGTCCCAGGTGCTATTTCACCTGTGATGGTTCAGTGGGTGCTCTTATGTGGTTGACTCTGATGTAGAATAAAATATTACATTTCAGTTGGAAGGGACCTATGATGGTCATCTGATCCAAGTGGGTATATTGGTACATCTCTTAAGATGATAACATTTCTTAAAATGGGGAGGGACTGTAAGAAACTGCATGATACTCTACATTTACACTTTCCTGAATTAAGCTAGAGAAATTTCTCTTAAACTAGTACAAGGAGAAAAATGAGATTCTTGTGCTGAGAAAGAAACTTCTGTTATGATCTTATTCCAGAGTCTCAGTGCCATACTTAGTATACATTCCAAAGTATCTTTCTGTTTTGTTCAGGAAACTGAAGGGCACTCTTATTTTTCTCTACTATCTTATACTCTTATTAAGACATTATTTGTTAGATCTTTTGCAGAAGTTCAAAAACTTCTGGCCTATAAGAATACTTTTTTCTCCTGTGATGAGCTATAAAGTTATCTTACAACTCTATAGTTATTTGTTACTTCCTGGAAATCTTGGTAAATTTTTAGCATGGTGGGTTCGGTTTTTTTCTTTGTTTTGTGTTTTGGGAATTGGTTTGGTTTGGGGTTTGGTTGGTTTTTTTTACCCTTGATCCCTCTCAAGTTCAGGAATTTACAGTTCTGAAAAATTACAACCAAATTTTCCAAAGCTACTCTCTCACTCTCTGGCCCCACATGAATGAATATTCTTTTGGTGTGTTAAGTTCCATATTTCAAATACATTTGCAGGCCCTGGCACAGGCAATCAAAGAAGCCAAAGAACAGCACCCTGACATGTCTGTGACGAGAGTGGTGGTGCACAAAGAAACTGAACTTGCTGAGGAAGATGAAGACTAAAATTAAAAATGCCCTCAAGCAAATAGTTCAGGTAAGCTTTTGCATATAATTAACATAGGAAAACGAGACATCAGTTTTCTCTTGCATTCATGTCGTCAGCTGAAAATATGAGGCATCTTTAAGATAGGCATTCACAAAAGGACAAGTGGAAACAGGTGCTAATAGAAGACTGTTAGTGTAAGAATTTTTATCTTAGGTCTAATCTGACATTAATTTCAGTTGCAAGTGTTCTTATATATGTCTCCCAGCTTTGTCACAGTACTCTCATGGCATTTTCTACAATGTCTGTCAAGTTGTTATAGTTTATATGGAAGTGAGTTTGGGCTGTTTCTGCAAAGTATGAAGGATGTGTTATGCTTTTCTATTTACTTGCACAATTATAGTTCTTGCCTAGCATCTTGCTTGTTTATTGGGAAGACTGTGTAATTTTCACTAGTGAAAGGACACACTTGGACATTTGAGTTTAGTCAGCTAATCCTTAATCCTGAACACACTGAAATTTTTGGCTTTTTATCATTTTCCTGGGCAAGAAGGCAAATGTATTGAAAGCTCAAGTTTTAAAGCCTTTTATCAGTTGAAAAAGCTATTTGAAGTAATGTTAGCTTATTAGGCCCTCCTTTCTAGATACAGAAAAAAATAAGGCAAAAACCACAATACAGCTCTGCTTCATGTATTCAATAGAAAGATCAGGATGAACACTGAATAAATCTGCTCTTGCACTCATTATAGTCTAATGTCTTAAAGCTCAGTAACCATTTGGGGGTGTAAAGCTTCAGTTTTCCTTTGCTTGTCATGCTACTGATATAAGAAGCTTCAGGTTTTTTCAAACTGATGGCTTTGTTAATGGTAGATTCAGATTCAAGAAAAAAGTTTTGTTAATGGTTAAATTGTTACATCAATGGGAGAGATTTATATAGAAATTAAGTTTAAAAAACAGGGGTTTAAGCCTTCATTGGGAGACGTCTGATTTTTTACTGATGAGTCTCTGTATTTAGCCAGAAGAGCAGCAGTGTTATTGGCACATCTCAAGAATGAAAATTGTTTTAGTACAACTTCGAGCTTTTAATATGCTCTTTGATCAATGTTGATGTAGAGGGAGACAAGGGGAAAGGAATATATTTTTTATGTTTTAAAGAAATGAGAGTAGTCATGATTCTTATTTCCCCAGTTCAGTATTTTATACAATGGTGGCTGTGGCCAGTGGACAAGAGACTTCTATGTCTGTACAGGCAGGCATTCCCTTAGTATTGAACAAAGTTCTTTACCCAGGGAAACTACCTGTTATAAATTTCAGCCTGCAGCTTTAGTAGACTTGAGCACAGTCATGAAGTATCAGGAATATATAAAAAATGAGACACTGACTTCATTCCAAATTTGGTGTAAGCTATAGAGGGGAGGATGTTTTTCACATAACGTTGATAATTTGTCATGTTAAAAAGATTCATTTTATTCCTGTGCCTGAATTTCCTAAGAGCTGGAGATTTAACTACGTACCACTTCTGGGATCCAGAAGAGAAAAGATTCAGTTTTCAGTTGAGAGGGTATGAAGTGCATCTATTGAATGCTGTTCCATGGAGCATGACCATTATCAAGGAATTGGACTGGATAGTAGTGGGGGTGGCTTTGTGTGGCTGAGGAAGGGGAGAGCTAGTATCCATTGCCAGCTGTTGATATGGATATGGTCAGTTAAAAGACTTCCTGTGGTGGTGTATTGTGGATAGAGTTTTTCTCATCTGCTGGCGGAATTGTTGGATCTCACCACTGCACACATAACTCTCCTGAGAGTTTGTCCTGAACTGCTGCTATGTGCAGTACTGCATAGAGCAGCAATGTGGAATGCCATGGAGAATATGAGGATAACAGTAGGATGCCTGCTCTCTGCTTGCAAACAGGAAGTTTATCCACTTTCTCTGTCAAGTTGGTTCCAGTTGCCTTTCCTGACCTCGTACACATTGTGCTAGAACTACGATGTTTGTTTTGATCATGTGTGTTTAGACAGTATCTTCTGGCCAGTTTTCCTCTGAGCTTCTCAGCATGTAAATTTACATCATTTTTCAGCATGTAAAACACAGTAGAACTAAGTTTGAGCTGCCTCCAGGAAATTTATTCAGATTTGGTCAGATTACTGTGTGTTTGAAAAAGTAATCAATAATTTTTGTTTATAAATGTACAAACCAGGAGAAAACATGGATCACATTCGGAAGTGCTAGATCAGGACTCACCTGCATATTCATGTTGTGGCATTAATATTTTTAAAAATTATTTTCACATTAGATAATGCTACAAACTGTAAATAACAATGGAGATGGGGCTTGCCTCGGAGGACAATTGGAGAAAAGCACCAAAAATAAGAAACACTACACAAATATCTGTTTTTTCATTGTACCTTTATTTCAGCGTTCAGTTGGATTTGTTTCGTGGCTTTGTTGCTTAGTGACACTGAAAATGAGTATAACATGTATGCTCCAGCTTTGGCTTGCAAGCAGAGGAGAGGACAGGGAACTGTACTGAACTGTGAGATGGGGGGCTGTCGATGAGTCCCCACATCACATAAATGTTCTAGAAGACTTGGAAAAATGCACATCACTTTTGTGAAATGTTTGCAGTAAGGAGAATGCCTGTGCTTTGGGTGATTTCACTGGTCCCCTGGTACACAGCAGCATTAAACATGCACACTCAAACCACCCCTCGCATATTTTCAGCACTTCCATCACAGGATCTAAGGTAGAAAGATACACTGAGACAGCAGAACAGATGGTTTGGATTTGCAGGGTTTTACTATTATATGTGCTACCATCACATTTTGCATTTATTATTAATCAGTGTGAATTTAAAGGTCTTGGGAGCAGGGATTGCCTCTTCTCTTATATGCATGTAGAATGTGCCAGTTTCTTCATGCTACCTTAATCCAGAATCAGTCTTCAACACGATTTATCCCATAGAAGTAATTACATCTTTTTAGAAGGGACTGGGTCATGGGAGGAAAAAGTCGTCTTGGTACATTTGCACCACATTTCTACATTAGTGACCAGCTGCAAAGTTGATTCAGTTCCTTCATCACATATTTAAATACTTTGTAAAAATTTTATTTGGGGAAAAAAAGCATTCAAAGAATTCCTTCCATTGTTGGAGGGTTGGGTTTTTTTCATTTTTGAGAAACATGCACATTGTGGAATGGTTGTTTGCAAAGTACTGGAGTGTGTCAGATGTTCTTGTCTGAGTTTGTCAATTGCTTTACAGTTTCATGGTCTGCAGTGCTTGTGAGAGAATAAAAGAGGACATTTCTCCATGCTACTACTTTTGTGTCAGACCTAGAGACTTGTTTGACTGATGATGCCTTCCAGTTAAACTTTAGGGAAAAAATTTAGTCATCTAAACAAAAGGAAGCCACCTGAAGTGCCTTGAGTATCTGTCAAGAGCCCTTTGCTCTCCTGTGCTAAGGCAATGGTGTCATGCAATGAATTTTGCATAGTTATTTCTGAGGTGATGAAAGCTCTGATGACTGCAGCAGTATTCTTTGTGTAGACTTGTTTTCTCTAATAAAAGTAAAAGATACTGCATTCTGATTCTGAGGAATTACTGAATTGAACAAGTACCTTCCTTTTTTATTTATACTTTAGGTTGTGGATTAAATTTTTCAGTAAACTATGGAAGCAGCTGCAATTAAAATAACATGAGAATTTTGGGGAGGGAAAAATGCTCTAAAGCAAGACGAGTACTTGGAGAAAGCGTCCTGTTTGCCTAATGATTGGAGGGGATTTTAGTCAATGCAACATTTTTTTAATGAAATAACCTTCCCTTCCTCTAAAAAAAACCTAAAGAACCCTGTGTAGAGAAAGTTACTTTCTGACTCTGATGTGACATTCACATTGTATCTGTTATGAATGCTTATGTAACCTTCCACCTCATTTTTTCTTCCAGAAATAAAAATGATGCTGACCACGAAGAACTGTAGTCATTCCAACTCATCACAACTCCACTGAATCCACCAAGCCTAGCAATGATGACCAGATGTTCACAACTTAAATGCCAATACCAAACTCCACTTTAATATCTTTGGTCTATATTCCCTTACAATCTTTCTTGTTTATTTTTATAACCACTTCTTAACAATCTTAGAGATTTTTTTTTTAAATTAAGTTTTAGAGGGTATGATCTTCTTTTGCACAAATACTTGTATTTTTGAAACTGATTCTTAATTATATGAAAGTGAACAAAAGAAGTCTGGAAATCATTGTTCACTGGAGCAGGTGGTAATTGTGCAGGAAGGAGGATCTTTACTAATTTAGATATAGTTTTTTTCAGATATTTCAAGTGAAATCTCTTACTGGAGTAATTTACAGAATTTTTTTCAGATTATTCAGGTAAATATATGATATCACATAACGAAGTTTTTTATAAAAATAAAACATTTGCTAAAATTTGAAAAAAATATATTTCTTTGGATAAATTTTATACTGGTGTCTCTCTAACTCCTTCTTTTCTAAGGTACTCCTCTCTGTGGAGCAGAGATGGTGTGGCAGTCTGTAGAGGGGAAGGAGTTGCAGACAGATTTCTTCTGACTGAGCACTGTGTTCTTTTTGCACTTTGGTGCCAATGCTCAACCTTTTGCAGACTTTTTTGCTGTCTGCAGCATTCCAGATAAGGAAAGAAGGAAGAACAAAATATCTTTCTCTTTTTCCAACAAGAGATGATCTAGGCAGCTTAAAACCGTAGTGCTTTTTTTCTTACTGTGTCCCAATTTCAGTACTTCCATTATTTGAATACATATGTAGAATGCTCGCTTGCTATTAAACTTCACTGTCTCCATGTTAGAACTGACATTTCTGTTACAGAGAAGGTATATGTTTCACATGCTTCCTCTAATAGTTAATGCAGGTTTTTAGGATACTGAATAAAAGGTGTAAGATGGGCTCCATTGATAAAGTAATAAGAGAGTACCATCAGTTGAGACTGCCATGACAAAAACCTGTTAATTATATTGGGGTTTATTTTTAATTTGTTCTTGCAGGGGGGTTGTTTGTTTGGGTTTTTTTTTTTTGCTGTTGACTCTGTGTATAGTTAATATGCCAAATTAGATTTATAGTAGCTTGAGGTTGTATTAAGTGATATTTTGCTTTCTGTAATTCTGTTATAAAATAAAGTTGTTTATTCTCTGTATGACTTTTGGCACTCAGACATAAGCGTGGACGATATTTAAAGTGAGCAGATTACTTCTGAGAACTGCAATTCTAGACGTCACAGAACCTTTAAAAACAGGATTAGTGCAAGCGGTCTGCAAGGCTGCCAGAAGGGTGGCACAATTGCCTGGTACTTAAGTACCAGCGTTTTTTAAACATCTTCCAGTAAACATCCTGATTTCTTTAGTTTAGAGAAGAAATCTTCTCTGCTGCCAAAACAGAAATTTGAACATTACAGCGGAACTTAAAATGCCCCTAAGTCTGCAAGTGGTTCTCCTGAGTTCATTGAGATAGGATCTACTGTGGTTTTCAGATAACAAATCATAAAACTTCTCACTACATTCTTCTTCACTTCTGAGCAATGTATTTTTGGTGCTATTCTCAGTTTAGATGGCTGCCATCTGTCAGCATGCTTGTGCAACAGAAGTTCGTGTTAGCTTTGGCTCTGCATAGTTTGGATAACATATGACAACAGTAACAGAGATGTTAATTTCTGTACATATATAGTCATTCTCAATTGCATCCACATTACCCGGAAAACTAGCAGATAACAGTCATACCTGCTTTCCTTCAAAACCAGAGATAGAAATAGTCTGCCTTTTAAAAAGGGAAAGAGAACCCTATCCAGCCTGATAACATAACACTGCCACAACACTGCCTGAGTAGGGAGGTTGTCGAAGAAGTGGTAAGTTTGGGATATGTAGGTGTAGGTCAAAATGGACACACATGCATTTAGAAGGATGTCTTAGTGGATTATTCCTACAAAAGTGTAAGAGAAAGCTATATAAAAATATTTAAGGTATTTTTGATATGGTATAGTATTAGTTGTAGATCTTGTTTGATGGGAGGAAGGCATATTACTTGAACTCATTGATTTGGATTGGTCTGATTAGTTAGATACTAGATCAATATTGGTTTAATTGCAATTTTATTTAATCCTTAGAACTGCAAATATAATATTCTTGAAAAAATACTATTTTCACTCAGGTATGTCCTTCTTCAAATACTAATAGAACTGTTTGTCAGTGAAAAACTAATAATGTTTTCAGGTCAGCATAGCTTGTGCATAGCTGTCACTTGCATTGATTAAACGTGTACTAATTAAAGAGCCATTGTCATGCAGAAAAACATAAGCCCTAAGTATGTTCAGTCCTAAAAATAGTCAAGTTTTACAGACTCTGGTTGTATGTAATTATTCAAATGTTCTGGTATATTGTGCAATTCTGATGAATTTTCGTTGTTACTTTTTTATATATGATATATCTACAGCAAAAACTGCAATATGCTTAAAAAAGAAATTGTTCTCAAGGCATTTCACAAGCCAGTTTTATACTACATGGGCAATTTCAAATACAATTACAGGCCTATTTTTCAGTAATTAATTCTGCTTAAATACTTAGAAAAGTGAGTCATGTGGGTCTTGTACAAAAACAGTTAATAAATTTTCCTTTTTAATAATGATTACCTAAGGGTTTGTAATAAATGTTGGATGCATTCTACAGATCGTTTCCTAGATAAAGGTTTTGTAAAAGGCAAGCATGCATCTCCAATGAAAAACTTTAAACAAAAGATTTATTGCTCAAAGCAATGAGCTACTATAGTACAAAGTGTTCTGTGAAGTATTCTTCTATGTGACAGTCAAGCTGAATAGCAAGTTTTAGTTTGGCCACAGAAGACATCAAATAAAGGGAATAAAATAAATACCGAACTGACTACACTTCTGGAAGGTTTGAAATTTCTGATTTTCGGGCTGCTCAGTTGTTTGGGGGTTTCATACTGCACTTGGAAAAAAGATAGAGTAGTAATATTAATTAATACAAATTACAAGCATTAGAAATTAGAAATTGATTAATGTATTAATTAATACAAATACAGAGATAATTCCTGTAGTGTAAAAATATTCTGTTTGGTGTGAGACAAATGCTACCAGAGCTTTTGGAGGTAAGTCTATATGAATGTCTGTATTGGGCAAGGCTAAGTGATTAACTCTCCATCTGAGACTACTGGTATTTGCCTTGGAGTGTGTGTAAGTATAATTACTATACTAGAAAGTAGTACTTTCTCAAATATTTTTCCAGCCTGGAGCGATTTTCAAAGACTTATTGGTCAATCAGTCTTTCATATTTATCTGCCTCTGAATTTTTGGCTAATTGCTTTTTGAAAATTTCCTCTGGCAGGCATTTTAACCATTCTGTGTATAATAGGGGAAAAAAAGAACCACAACCACCTTTTGTATCTTTTGAACTTGTGCCTGCTCTGGCATCTTTGGACAGCATTACTGCAGATACTGGAATAGACACCTAACAATCACTCTCTTCAGTCGTTCCCCAGCCAAAAGTGGTTTCACAGTCCTTTATCATCTTTCTCTGTACCTTTCCAACTTAAATGTTGAAACTGTAAATTCTTTTCTGGGAAGCAAAGCAGAAGCAGTCACAGGTAGGAAGGTTTTAAATGTGCCCACTGGTTGTAGATGGAGTCCTAACTTCACGTAATTGCTGGAGACAGGAAGAGAGAGGACTCCTCAGTGACAACAGTAATTGAAGATAAGTTATTTCCTTGCAATTACTCTCTTCATGTATATATTACTCTCTTCTCATATATATTTAGATAATGTGTATATAATTTATCTAGAAAAAAATATACTTCTATGGTGTTATTTAAATATATATTTTTCCTTTTTGAAGGGATTTTATAGGATATGATGATGTGTTTCATGCCAGTAGCATGAAAACATATTTCTTGACTCTATTCAGTAGTGGAACTGAAAACAAGGCCTGAGAATTTTCATTTCATGTTACTAAGTCATGAATGTCAGATCCTCCTACATGTTAGCAGTTGCATCTCAATAAGCAGTTCTGTCAAAGGCATACCGTGTATGTGTGTAGTATTAGTCTCAGTATCCATAGCACCATTTTACAGTGAAGTGGTGTTTAAAAGTATTACCACTTCTTGACATTTCAAATCTCCCCATTCTCAGATATATTGTGGAATTAACAAAATCAGTTTTCATTCTGTATTTTTACATGTGGTTCTGGCCAGTCTTTTCTTGGGTAGTGAGAGAATGAGTGTTTGGGATTGTGTATGTTAGAATTCCTTTAACATCTGATCAATATCCCAGATCACTGCTTTAAGGAGGCAGCATCCTTCTTAAATGTAGCAAGTAGATTCTTTGCAGCAACTGTCTCAGCTTCCCTGCAAAAGATTGTATTTTCAATTGCAAACAATTGTCTCTTCACCTGTGCAATGTATTCTGTGCTATTTGCACAGATGTAAACCATTGTGATGAATTATGTCTTTTTAAAATTGCGTAGTATTAAAATGGGAGAGGACTGTAAAGGTACTTGCTGTTTAAATTCTTTTTTCTCCACAGACTTTGATAAATTGTAGTGTTTTTTAAACCTGTGGTAATGGCCTCATTAGTATTTCTATAAAATGATTCCAAGGATTTCTTAAAAGTCTATGAGAACTGAAACTGCGCAAACTACACATAATCTCAGAGCATTATCCACTCTCTTCTTGCAGGATGGGTAATGACAAACAGCTTTAATGAAAGGTAATTGCAGACAGCAATCACTACCAGACAGGGACAGTAAACACTGAGGACGGTAATGATAGTCACTTCTCATTCCTCACCAGTTTGGGCTTAAGTTGAGAGTTGGAATCAGAGAAGCTAAGAGCCAGTAATACTTGCAAATAATTGAGTTGCATTTTTGTGGGCCATCTGCCACAGGCAGTCTGAGATGCATTAAAAATTGCACATCTACAGCTATGGGAGAGCAGGGAGGGAGATTTTTTTTAAATGTGTGTCAATTGACACACGAAAAAGATAACTCCATGCTTATGCAGTTTTTTTAACTGAAAAAGTCGTGTCCTTAAAGGAGCCTAATAATGAATAATAATGAATCTTCCCGTGGTTTCAAAATTTGGCATTTTCAGTCAGCAGAGAGAAATCCTTTTGTTGCCTGTTACTGTTATATTTTGCTTCCAAATTCTATGGAAAGGATACTTTACAAAACCCACAATCCTTCCCAGAGTGTATGAGCTAATAAAAAAGTTTCAGTTCCCCTTCAAAACCGTTTTCAATTTCCCAGATGTCAGTGCTTGATATCAACTTGTTATTTATGCATCTCGATTTAATAAGGCTGCCTGCCTTGTATGTGCCAGCTCAGCTCTCTCCGGAGCTCATTATGTTGCTTTCTCCTTGGCAGGCCGGGGAGGGGCTGGTGAGCAGGGCGCTGTCCCTCCCCCCAAATCCTGTGTAACGCAAGGGAACCAAGGCAGTTCATTGCAGGAGGTCTCTGGTCTCTGCTGAGCTGCACAAAGGGCCTCTTAGTGCTTACAAGAACTCTTTGGATGGCGGCAGCTATTTCATTAGGATGGCGCAGCACTAACTTCTCCTCTCCAGTTTTATTTTCATGTGTGGTATTTATTTACAGACGGTTATTGTTAAACCTGCAGTGCTGAGTACTGGGTTTAAGCTTGCTTCCTGAGACGTGAAGCTCCCTTAAATGTCCTTGAGTTCTTGTATCTGTTCTCTTTTTGTCTGGATCTCCTGGGCTTCTTCCACTGGCCACGGTGATTCAGGAAGGCATTCCAGGGGTCTTGTGCCATGTCCGTTTCCTCGTCAACTGAAAAATAGTCCAAACAGCACAAAAATTCCGTAAGAATATGCTGATTTGTTGAGTTTTTATAAAGAAATAGAGCTGGCATATATTAATAAGAACTAATCTTACTAAGGAGGAGGTGTCTAAGGAGCACACTGGTGTTAGTGTGCCCATGCTCCTAGAAGGAAGTCTTCTGAGTGTGAGACTGGGGCTGTTACTGTGCCCAGTGAAGCACTAACACAAACTATTGACATCAACAGAAATGCTCTGTTTTCATTTGCCTCCACAGCTTTCAATCAGAATAAAATCCTTAACAGCAAAGAGCATAGTTAGCTTATACTGGCAATTCGTGTTCTGCTTTACTGTTGCTCTGCTGTGGGAACCTCGAGCTGGCCTGATCCTCCCAATGCTGCCTGTAGTACAGACAGACTAGGGAATTTCTTGCTGTCCACATAACTGGACATGTTCAGAACATGACGGTGCTGTTGGAGGCTGGACATTATTTGAAGAAGGATGGAGAAAGAGAGAAAATAAATTTTAAAAAAGCAACATAAAACACTTGTCATTGCTAATTGTTCAGGAGAAATGTGTGCTGTTTTGTTAGATGATTTAGTTTTATTTATAAGGTATTTATATATTGATATATTTATGCAGAGCCTCTCTCTTGCTGCACAGAGAAAAATTAAATTCTTATTTAACAATGAAGCAAGGCAGCCTTGATTTTAGTAATGAAAAAGTCTCTCCTTTTTTCTTTTTTTTTTCAAAAAAGAGATCTAAAGAAATAGGCAGTTGAAGCCTGCTGAATTTCTGATGTTCTGTAGGAGAGCTGGCTTTTGAAGGAGTCTGTTCTCAGGCTTATCTGTGGCTGTTTCTCTCACCTGATGGTCTTAAGCTGAAGCTGGCTCTGCTTGCCTGTACAGGGAGAGCTGCTCAGAATGTTTTGTGTAAGTTGGCTGGAGGCCAAAACAGTAGGTTGGACTCTGACAGTCTCAGCTCAAGAAAAAGATCTTGGAGACAGAGCTGGGAGTGCAATGCCCAAAGTGTTGAATAGACAGGAATTCGTTTCACATCCTCTTCAGAATTCCAGTCAGAACACCTGTGATCTGCAAACTGAGTATCTCCTTTCCTAAGGCATTGAAAAGCCAGATGATTCCCTTCAAGCATCCTTCTCAGTTGTGAAAGAGAGAAGCACAGCAGCATTCCTTTGGCAAATTAGTCTGCCAACTATTTCATTCACCTCTCTCTTACACCCTTGATTACTAATCTCAGAAAATGTAGGAAACCATTGCTTGTTTAAACTCATTACAAATCCAAAGCTAAAATTTCTGTGCTTGAAGAGAAGCAGGATATAACATCTGGTGCTGTAGATTATTTACAGACTTGCAGAAAGTGTAGCTAAGGAGGTTATGAGTGCTGTGAAAAAAGTCAGGACAGTCTATTTGAGTAGCTGATCATGCACCACGAATGCAAATATCTGTGGATTTTTTCGAGATGGGTTCATCTGGTTTAATGAAGATATTGTCTGAGCCTCAGCAAAATACCTGAACTGAAGGGATTGGTAGCTCACCTACTTTTCCTGGCTTACTTCATCCTAGCTGGAATGGAAAAGCGAGAGCATCACCAGGTAACAGGGAGTTCAGTAGCAACTCAGTATTATATCATAATAACTAATGTCTGACTTACACATATGAGCACAGAGCTGATAATTTACTGAAAGTGAAAATTCCTGCTTTTATCTGAAGTCAAATGCAATAATTTCATTAGCTTCTATTTCATCCACTTTCAAGAAAGAGCTCTCAGTACTTAGCCTTCCTGTTCTCTCACAGATACTGAATTGCACAATGTTGTGGCATTGCACTGTTTTTTGGTTGCTGTTTTATTAGCATGAGAAAAACTGTCAGCACCTTGCTCTAAGGATAATCTATTACCCAAGGCAGAGCTGGGTTAGGTGTGTGGAGCAGGCTTCCCTTGCAGATTAATTCAGCATCTGAAAGCACATCTTGAAGTGGAAGTGTTTTCAGTTTTAGCAGCCTGAAGGTAACTTGAAGTGTGTGCTGGTATGTAAACAAACACCCTTCCTCTGATAAAGCCTCGGATCTAAATGCCTGGAGATTTTACACAAAACAGGAAGTTAATTTATTTTACATTTCTGGCTACTTATGACTTATGTTAAGTGGTCCAATTTTCAGGATAGAGGAAAATGTGAGTGCACAAATTACAGTGTTTGGCCTGGCATCTAAGTGAGGTTTCTTTCCTAGCCTTGCACTGATGGGTAAATCCTTCTCATGTTGGGCTGCTGCACCCCAGGCCAGCTCAGTGCCAGGCCTCAGCTGATCTGCTGAGCCCTGTGGACAGGACTGGCCTGTCTGCCCCAGCCAAGTCTCTGCTAGAGCTGAAACCTGTAGTAGGCGAGTTGTGAAACCTTGTCCCAAGCAGAGTTCTCACCAAGCTGTATCAAGAAGCATCTGAAATTGACAGAGAAAATCTAGACTGTCCTCTTAGCTCTCCTGACACTCCATATGGAGTAAAAGTTCAAAAGACAGATAATCTGAGGAACAAACTTAGCCCCGTGTCTGTGAGAGTATGTTTTCAAAGGGCTGAAGGAAAGAATGGTTGAGGTCTCTGATCCCCCCAAGGCTGGCCTTGGCAGCTGGAACCCTAAAACAAGAGCATGTGTGAATCTGCTGCTGCACCTGGGACCCAAAAGTGGAGGGCATGAAGATCATCCCATCAAGACTGGACTGTCTGAGGTACAGGATTTTCCTTTCTAAAAGGATCTCCTTGCCTGCTACAAGTGTAGCCCCGTTGGGCTCTGTGGGCAGCCTTGATTCTCAGTAAACAGATGTGTTACAATGACTGCACATTTGCATTGAGGTGGGTGTTTGTTTTGGTTTTACTCAGAGGATAGATTTTTGAAGTGAGTATAAGCTGATTTTAAAATAGAAAAGGCAACATGGCAAATGTGTATTTAGCTACAAAGTAAAAGCAAATACATACTTTTGAAAGACCACAGACATGTACTCAAAGCCCAATTACTTATAGGGTGTAACTGCTGCTACCTGTCTCACTGAAGACTTGCACAGTGTAAGCACAGAAGAAAACGACCTGCACTTTAAGTGCCCTATTCTTTTTTTTTCGTTTTGGTTGCCCCTTCTATAATGTAAAACAGTAAAATCTTCTATAGTATGGTATATAAAACTACAGTTTTAAGTGAAGGGTCAATCCAAGTTCAAAACAAATATCTGTAGTGTTTTTCAAATAGAAAATGATCTAAAATAGAGTACAACTTCATAAAATTGTTTCTGATTACAATTTTCTTCAGTTTTGTTAATGGTCCAAGCCTAAGCTGTCTGTTGAATAAGAAGGTTTGTCTGTCTACCCAGTCTTTGTCCCCAAGTCCTGACTCACCTTCTGTTAGTTTGATCCTGAAGTAGGCAATTAGCAGCAGCAGGAGTAAAGTCACAGGCATAAAGATCCCAGCAAAGAGAACATAACCAGGCAGCTCCCTCACAAACACTGACAATACGTAACCCACACTCATTTTGCTCTCTGGCAACCGTGCCAAGCCAGATCCTTAATGTCTCCAAGTTTGGACCTTATTTATCTGGCTTTCTTTCTTTTTTCCCTGATGGACATTCTGCCCTTTGCGCAGGCCATTATCTCTTTTTGGACTTTGGTTTGTTTGTGTAGTCCTGTGATCCCAGTGGTACTGGAGTTCACTCACAAAGTTACTCAACAACAAAGTTTAAAAGTGTATATTGAAGTAAGGTAGGGCTTTGAAACCTTTGGATATGTTGGTCTGGGCAGGGCACGATATGTGAGGCTGCTGCTGCCTTTTGAGCAGTGTGGGTTCTGTCATCTGCTAACACTGTACAGGACAGGCCATTCTGAATAATAAGCACCCTCTTTTTAGACATGTTATTAATTTTACGGTAGATCTCAAATGCTCACTCAGGGTGAGGACCCTGTTGTACATACCACACAGGCACATGTGTGGTCTCAACTCTGAAGAGTTTTCAGACCAAACCATTGAGGCAAGAAGCAAGTGACTGAGGTGATGCTGTACCAACAGCATTCTTTCCAAAGAGCAGCTGCAGAACAGTGAAACTCAAGAAGATTTCTTCCTTAGTAAAGTTGAAAATGTATATTTAGGCAGGTGATAAGTGTGCCAGAGAAATCACAAGCCTTTTAAATGCTCAAGTAATTCAGTTTTTCCCATCTGGTCACCAGCCTATGGCAAAACTGTGCCTTGCATGCACTGATCATCTTAATTAATTTTTTAAAAGATGATTAGTTGTTTTATAGTCCTTCTCTACACCTTCAAGTTTGCAACAATATTGTGAGAAGTTCTGTCCAAGCATCCAGAAAGATTGTATAAGCTTTGCTTGACTAATTGGGTAGGTGGGTAGGCTGGAGCCAAGGGGAAATGCAGTATATTTTTAGACTTTCAGGGGAAAGAGGTATTTCTGTGTTCACCTGGTCTTCTTTACCTACTCTTTTCAAGAGGCAAATAACCTCACCTAAGAACTATTTGAAGTTTGTAATTTTTTTGAACTGTAAGATATTTGAGGTCTTCCCTTTTTGACAAATGATGGAGAATATAATGCTTACAGGCAAATTCCTTGTTAATTACCTGCTGTTGTAATTGATAAAAGAGCAAATGGAGTGTGTCTTATTTCTTGCTTATACTTGTTCAGCTTCAACTCCTAACCATTATATCTTATTCTGCCTTTTCCCACAAGATGTTTGACCTCATTCGTAAAGTGCTTTATGATCTACTGATGAAAAGCATGGATTAAAAGCCAGATGGTGAGGATATTAATATTATTATAGGCCCATCTGTTGCCAGAGAATTCCTTCCTTGAATATATACCTGTCAGCTGTGATCAATAAATTCCTTAGACTTTTTTATTTTGTGCATGAAAAGTTAATTCAGTGGGGGTGTTTTTAGATTTTTGTGATTGTTATTGTTCCAGTTTGCAAAACAATTGCAGTATTTGAACACTCTTCTGGCATATTTTTAAAATTCCTTCCTAACTGGTGCTCTTAAATAAAAATAGCTTGAGTAATCAGAGAGCTCAGTCTTCCAGAGTGAAATCTGTGACTGAATTCTGAGCACTGTGACATTACAAAATGAGTTGGGGGGGTATTTCTTTTTGATACACCTGTTATGGATCATAATGACATTTGTGGGAGCTAAATGCCTGCATACAAGGGCAAAACAGTCACTTGGATTTTTAAATTGGTTTACTTTGTGTGCCTGTGATACAATTTCTTGCTGTCAAATGCAAGTCAGGGAGGTGAAATAAGTAGCTGACTTGCTTGTCACACCTGCTTCTGGTGGATCAGACAGCTGATGGATTGGAGGTGTTTAGTTTCTGCCCAGGAAGAATAAGAAAATTCTCAACCCTCCACAGTTGTACAACCTCCTTGTGAAATTGCAGTTTTGTGAGGAACAAAACTTGGCTTGTGGGTGCTCAGTGTGGCAGACGTGTAATGTGAGTTTCTGTATTGAAGCAGGACAAATGTGATGGAAACATGGTTAAACACATTTTTACCAAGAAAACAGTTCATTTCCTACCTGGGTTGGCTGGGGTGGTTGGTGTAAAGCCAAGGGGAGCTCTGCTGCTGGATAGGCAGTGGCATTTGCAGCAGCAATGCCTTGCATGTCGTCCGCCACGGCCAGAGGAAAACTGGGAAATGTGGGCCAGACATGGATTACCAGCACAGGAACATATGGTTTCCTGGCTCATCTGTGAAACTTGGGTGTGTTTGAGAAAATAGATGGATTCATGGGCTTTATGAACTTGTCACTGACTTCTCACCCGCTGGAAAAACAGAACCGATTGCTTACTACCCCTACAGCACTGCAGGGTGAGCCTGCCCAGAGTTTATTTTCTCATTAACAGGGATTTCAGTCATTTCAAAGTTTTCCTTTTCGCTTGAATCAGAAACTTAATTTCCTGTGAGAGGGAATTTAAGGAACATTAACTTTACAGCCAATAAAACTCTTATTTCAGCTGTGTCATTTTGATTATTTGCATGAAATGTGAACACAAATGAATTAATTCAAACCTAAATGACTTTCTATTTCCCAAACTTGCCAACTAACACCAGAAATTATGAACATTGCACCTACCTTGTTGGAAGGAATTACTTTTACTGCTCATCTTTGTGCGTGTTTGTGTGTTAAGGACACATATTTTCACACACATTCTTGTTGAATATTTTGTTTCAATCACAATTTCCAAAGGAAAAAGTTCTCTTAAAATTTCTAGATGGCTTTAGTAGGGAATATAAAAAGGCAAAGAAGTACCTACTGGTGCTGAGGGGAAAGGGTAAGATGTGCCTGTGAAGACTGAACCACAATAAATTTTAAAATCCCCTGTTTATTGCAGGTGCTCTGGAGCCTTTTGGGCAGAAGCCAAGATGCTCACACTCCGTACAGGCAAATCACCAGTGTGCACGGCAGCTGACCTGGCAGACCTGAGGTCGCAGTTTCTTAGGGAAGACACTGTAAAATTTACTGTGAGCAAACTTTTTGCAAGAAAACCAATATTTCTGTCATTATGGTCGAAAGACGAAGCAGAATTTTGGTCCTGCCTCAGTAAGGACAGAGCCTTCCAGCACACGTCAGTGGGTCGAAACTCCTGTTCCTCCCTGAGCCAGGGTTGGAACTGGCCCCACAGGACTGGATATTCCCACCGGTGTCCCTAGCCAGGGATGGATGTTGGTAGGCTGGGTAAGGCTGTTGGTAAGCTTCCAGTACTCAGAAAACACATTTTGGATGAAAAAGGGCTTTAGTTCCCAGGGCTATCAAGGCACAAGGTTTCCTAAACTGTATATTAATTTTATTTCATTTAAATGCTAAATGAGCATTTAGATTTCATCTTTATCCTGGATGTTTTACTAGAACACCAAAATTGTTTATTCTTCTTTCCAACATAAATTCAATAAAGGTTATTAGATCGGGTAGTTTGATATCTTTATTGTTACAGGCAATTTCATTTCCTTCCATGTCCTTTGCAGAATCCAATAAATTGATTGAGGCTTGTTTTTCCAAAAAGCACTTAGGCTTTGTTTGACAACATCAGGAGATGGAGAATCATCTGTCCCTTTCCATGCTTTGTTCATGATGTAAAATGCTCAGTTCACATCTGGTTTAGAGCTTGCTGTGGTTCTTCTTTCAGCTGCTTGTTCCGTCTGCGCCTTCCTCAGTGTGTCAGGGAGTTTTGGGGAACCTGTTGATTTTTCCCCTGTGAAAGTATTTATGCCTTGCAGTGTCGTGTCTCACTCTCTTTCCTGTTTAAGCTACCCATGCTTTGCTTTTAATTCCTTACCACAGGAATTATGGGGGATTTGCCCATCCTTGAAACTGACTTGCAGCTTTTCTGTGCCTTGTCTAATTTTTAAAGGTATCTTTTGAAATATGGGCATCCTGACACTTGCAATCTCATAACAGCGTCACCTCTGTCACTCCCAGAGGTAAATTCATGTCTCTAGTCCTACTTGCTAATCAGTTTTTCACTCATCAGGAGTGCTTGTGGGACCCTGATTGCTAGAGCATTTGGAGGCACTTGGATTACACACCTGCTCTCGGTCTCAGTCCGCTTCAGGATTGTGGTTGGCTGGGGCAAGTTTTAGAGATGACCTTTTAAGCTTGTTTCTGGATGGAAAATTTTTGTTTGGAAATGTTGTAATGGTTTGTCTCATGATAAACCCAGTTTCTCACAAATGATCCTGATCACACAGTCTAACTGCTTATTACTTCTCCTTACTGCTTAGCATCAAGCCTTTAATTATCTGCACCTTTTAGAATTTATATCAATTTCTACCTGAGTTGGTTTTTTTTCCCTCCTCTTCTACTTTGCTGATTTTCTGCTTTGTTGCTTTTTTAATACAAGCATTTGTGTCTTCATGGGGTAAATTGCTTCAAGTTATCGATCCCGCTGAAAAGCTATATACGCTGTTTCTGGGCTTTGAGGGAAAGTATTAATGAGATTATTGTGAAACTGGATCCGTTTTCTGGTTGAGGTTGAAAATGGTTTTGCTGCCAAATGCCTAACCATCCCTCACCAGAAGCACTGCCGTAGCTACCCTGTGGATATGACTTTTAAGATCCCTGCAGCAATTCCTAATTCATTACTTCTGTGCTCTATTGATATAGAAAAGTGATTACTTTCTAATGAGCACATCTTGTGCTATTAATTCAAGTGCCTTAGGACTTCTGGGTGTATTGAAGCTGTGGTTGACTTTATCAAACAGACTTGCAGTCTCATTAACAAAGTAACATTTATTTTGCATAAACCATGCTAAGTAGCTTATTTGTATTCTGATTTTCTGTCTCTTTGAACAATCTTTGCATTCTTCCTGGCTTGCATTTAGTTTTCTTACCTATAACTAGGCCAGATCATTTGAGTGTTGGCATGAAAATAATGGGTTTCTAGGTGTCTCAATATTATGCTTAAGATTTAGGAAAAATTAGCTGAAGTGGAAAGAATGCCAAAACCTTCTTGGCTGACTTCTAGGCGTCTTTCAGGCTTCTTGATTTTCAAAGTTCAGTACAGGTTATTTAAATTTCAGCTTTGTAGTTAATCACCTGTACAGGTGAATAGTAATCTACCTGTGCACAAACATCTGGCAGTGGTACAAGTGAATGAGCTTTCTCTTTGAGTACAAAGCAAAACATTCATTGAGAGTAATGCATTCTATACATTATTACTTAAACCTCCCTGATATGAGCTGCTGTCAACATCTCTCTTACTTCCAGTAAATTTGTTCCAGTTTTCAAAGAATAAAAAAATCTGGTTGTTCCTAATCCTCTGATCACAGCTTTTTCCATAGAGTCCATTTTTATATTCATGGCTTGTCATGCTTATCCTTGAAATATGACTCGACAGAGAGCCAGTAAATGTTTCTTTTGGAATTATTATTGTGTTTCTATTAGATATTAATTTTAAAGTGTGTTGAATGTTTTATTAAATTACAAAATATTTACTTTTTCCATCAAATAATTCTGCTAAAAATTTTGGAAATGGGTCAATTTCTAATACCCACTTCAGTGTGTGTGTGTGTGTGTGTGTGTACAGTTTACTGTTCAAGTTGCTCACTGTTCACCTGTATCTAATGAAGCTGGTTCCCAATGACCCTCTGTAACCAGCTGCTCTTCACCAGTTCCAGTGCAGGGATTATTTCATCTGTACCTAGTATAACCTAGTCCTGCAGCACCCCTTCTGACAGCTGAATCCCTGAACCCCTTTCTGTTAGAAGATTATGGATCTTTACAAGCCCTATGATGAATGTTCTCTGCATGAGACTTCAAGCAGCAGTGTATTAAATCAAGGGTATCTTTATCTTTTTAATTAAACACTGCAACACAAACCCAATCCTTTCTGTCTCATCTCTCAGACAGCTCACACCTGCCTGTCAGTATGCTTTTCTCCATGATTAGTAAAGATAAAATCAATGTAACCTTTAGACAGTGTGGATAAGTGAGTGAGTGGTGAAAAATGGTGCTGCTCTGATACGCTGGAAAGACAGAGCAAGGTTGAACTGGGAATGGTTGTACAGTGGTAACACAGGGCTGTCTTCTTGTCTTACCCATTACCCATGGCCCCAGCCGTGATGACAGTTTGCTGTATCACTGCTCACTGCCAGCTCGCTTTTCACACAGCAACAAACAAAGCAAGAAGATGTGTTTCTAGAAACTAGGACAGGTTCAACTTTCATTTGGTGTCCTGATTTGTAACTGATCCTGCAACCACTATGTAAAGGTCCAGAGAAGTGATCTGAGCAATTGTAAAAGCTAGGCTGACTATTTTTTTTAGCTGGCTTGATTTCAAATGTGTTATGCCATTTGTTGCCTCTTGGTTAGCTAATACTTAATGATATTACTTTACAACATGACTGCTGCCTTGGTGTTGCTACCCTACCATACCTCAGGGAGTTTTGAGTCACCATGTAGCTGTAGAGCAATGCACTGTTTCTGTTCTTGCTCCCCCATAGTAAAAAATGATGGAGAGCAGGCTATAGTGGCAAGATTTACAGCTGTGCCCAGCCAGCCCTAGAGGCTGACCTGGAAATGCCCCAGATTCTGCTTCTTGGGCAGCCTGACCCCAGCCCCAGCTGATTTTTGAGATTATCCTATGCAGGGCCGGGAGCTGGACATGGTGATCTTTTCAGGCTCAGAATATTCTATGATTCCATGATCCAGAATGGGGCGGGGGCAGCTGCAGTGTGGGCGGTGAGGGCAGCTGCTCAGCACCACAGATAGGTTTTAAAGCCTGTGAACAAGCTATGGGGTGGGACTAATGCAGAAGCATTTTATTTGGTGGCTAAATATACACAAATGTGTAGCTGTATTGAATTTGAAGCATGACTCTGCAAAGTAAAGAAGTGGCATCTTCCAGATTGGAGTGATTTCTAGGGCATGTTGGCTTATTTGTGCCTACTTGTGTGTCCCAAGCAACTTGAGCCACAACACCTCAGCTGCTTTGCAGGACACCTGAGGGTTCTGCAGTATCTCTGTATGTCCTTATTAGACGTACTTAAGAAATGGCCCAGGTTTCATAGAGTTGTAGAAGACTCAAGATCCTTGTTAGAAGTGTCTGTGACACTGTTGCCAGTAACCCAAGTCGTTTCAAGTTACCCATTACAGTTTTGGCAGACATTTTATGTGGGTTTTCCCGGCAAGATTCCCTCGTAGGAAACTGAACTGTGACTGCCTCCTGTTGCACAAGCTCCTTCTCTGGAGAAAGAGGGCTCCTCAGTGCAGGGATCCAAGCTGCTGGTTGAAGAGCAGTGACCAGAAATGTACTGGGCTAAGGCCTGGTGTAACCCTGTGTGAAAATTACTGACAGTGAAATGAACAGTACAGAAAGTTCATCAATAATGCTGGAGAAGTGAGTGTATGTGTGCAAAGCTGCCTCCTCTGTCACAGCGTCTGGAAGGAAATGAAATCTCTGTGTGAGACAAATTTTCAGCTGCTGCCAGCAAAAGCTATGGTTAGTTTAACGCATTTTGTCAGCCATCTAGTACTCAATTAATGTGACATGAAATAAAATGGCATGAGCACATATCATTCTCTGTTATGTATTTCTGGTGAGTGCTAATTAATTTGTCATTCCACTTTCCACACTGTACATTTATACAGTAATGAGTTGTAGCCATCTGCTGGCATAAAATGATCTTTTTTTTTTCCTCCTCTCCCCAGCAAGGAGATAGACAGACCACCTTTCGTGTTTTTCTTTATACTCTAACATATCCAGAAAACCTTATGCTTAACACTGACATTGGCAACAGCAAATGCTAATTTACACATGCAACCGTGTAAGACTAAGAAAAGAGATTTTAACCCTACATTGTTTGATGATTTAAAATAGTTACTGTAAATGTTCTGTCTTGGGGAGTTTCATGTAGTGTTTTAAGAGAACAACAACTATATTTTTTCTCTGGCTGAGGAATGCATTCTAAGTTCTTTTACTTATAAGAATGATAAGGTAAAGGTAGTCCATTCTCATTAAAAAAACCTGTCCCATAGGCAGCAGCACCTCTAGCATGAATGTTAAACCATGCAGAGCCATGGAAGTAGAATAAAGGCGCTTCAAACTGGTAAAATAGAAAGAAAAGGGAAATAATTGAGGCAAATATTTTCTGTTCAAAAAAGGTATGGCTGCTCTGAGGACCTACTGCCCCAACTTGCTGACTTTTCACGTTGTATTGAGAATGCTGATAGACCCTGTAAGACTTGACTGATATAATGGTGAATATGTCATTTGTAAGGGGAGGCAATACTCTTAAGCTTATTGGTACAGGTACCTTAAGACTTTGATTGCATAGTTGATCCTGAAGTGAGGAAAAATGAAAAAGCTTTTGCTTAAAATAGCAATTTTACTAATTTGCCTTTTACACTGGAGTGTGTTATAAAACTCACTCTGTTTTTTACATCATCAAGCCCTGAGATAGCAAGACAGTTTTAAACAGTTACCCACCACTGTTGGTACCTCACCTATTTCATCCTAGATTTCTCTTAGAACTCCTCGGGGAATAATAGGGATAAAAGGGATACATTAGTGTTCATTTTCACAGTTAGTTCAGAAACTTCTTCTACAGCCACTTCAAATTTCAGAATTCCTTATTCTCCACCTAGGAATTTCAGCAGGGGAGTTTCCTCAGTTTCTTCCAAAGTGAATACTTATGATAGGAATTAATTAAGCTTTCCTGCAGTGGTTTTGCCTTTGTAGAGATGTCTGATCCTTATTAAAAAAATACATGAAGTATTTTGTCTCCTTGAAAGAACAGAAGTCGCATATGTCACGAAATTCAAATAAAACAGGCCAGAAGAGCTGTAGATAGGTTTAATGTATTAAACACCCTGAGGACTCTACCTCACAGTGTGCTATCAAGCGAACTTTAGTTTGTATGGACTGAAAAGTGTATGAACATAGAGTAGCACTCTGGCTACTCAGTGGGTACGTGCCCCCAAGCAGTTTTTTACCTGCCCTGTCAACATGTGGTGGCTAATCACTCTACTGGTGAGTGTGTGCCTGCCTGGGCAGTAATCAGGGAATAGCTGTGAACTCATAGCCTACTCTGCCTGGTGACATATTTCTGTGTTATGTCTGTGTGCATGCACGGATCTGAAGGCTATGATTTATCAGTCCTGAATATCTGGGCAGTTTTATTGTTTACAAAAACAGAAACAACATGGCATCTGCAGAGCTGCAATCATCTATAATTATGTTTGCAGCATACTTCTTCTTTGGCAGGTTGAAAGGCTGGAGAGAAATTAGTGAAAATGCACTTTTTAAAAGTTTTTTGATTCATTTTCTTTTCCAATCACCCACACACTGTTTCTTCCATTCATGCTGTTTTTGTCTTGGTGGCATTATCTGTTTTCACTTATAGTTACTTGTGTGACAGCGACCTGCTGATTTTTCAATGGCTTCCAACAGCACTTATTATCTAGCACTCTTCTTCAATCAGTGGATTGCAGAAGTACAGTGCTCTCAGGGAGACTCAGATAATGGGTTACAATCAAACAGCGTTACAGAGATGTGTTCTCCCATCCTTCTGTAATGCTAATTTGCAGATTTGGCAGAGTCACGATACCGACATTTGAAGTTGTAATAGGGCTTTCTATCTAAGGGTCCCCAAGCACTGTGCAAAGCACTGATAGATTCACTCCCTTAAATGTGCTGGGACTTCAGCACCTCCTGGGAATGCTGGAACCGGAAATTCTAATTTTACAGCAACAAAAGGAAGATTTTACCCCATCTTCACAAATTTTTAGTATGAAAGCAACTGCTTTATCTTCTAAGCATTTCCTGTGTTCCCTTTCATGGAGGACACACAGGGCAGCTGTAGTTGGTAGATTTCCCTGAGCTGGATGGAAGCAGAGCATAATCTTATTTAATCAGTGGCAGAGTAATTTAGTGTATCTTTGTTTGGTCATACCCAAAGAACTGAGAAACATCTCCTGTATCACAAATCAGTGCGGAAAAGGTGGGATGGCACACTGACAGAAAAGAGCTGTGACTTTCTCTGGGCTCTGAACACAAGGGAAGGTAATGGCTGTAGGTTACTGCCATTACTCTGCCTGAGTAAGGAATAACCAAAAGCAGAAGGCAGTAGGCAAACCAGGAGATGAATTAGAAGAAGTTTTGGTGGCTTAAGCCTGAGAGAAACTGTCTTAATGGCACTATTGGCCACTAAGAAGTTGGAAGAGCAAAGTCCATTTATTTTTTAATTACTAAAAAGGGTCATGTTTCTCAAAAATAAATAAACATTTCTATCCCTACTTCACTTCTCTAAATAATAATGTAGCTTGGAAGTGTTCACTAACAGCTGAAGTGGAAAGAGACAGAATGACTCCTATAAGCTACCCGGTAAAAGAGGGTGAGGAGCATATATGCTGCTCCCATTAACTTAACTCTCCTTGCTGGGAGCAAGGAAATGGTGTTTAAATACTAATAGCCAAATAACAAGGAAAAAAGGCAGGAAATGTGAAAGCAAATCACTCAGTTTACTGCTGTAGCCATTATTTGGAGTTACTGGGGGAAGTAGTACTAATAATGTGGGCGGACTACTCTGTTTCAGATATTAGCAATATTCCAGTACAACTTAGGGAAATTTACCTAAAGGCCAAGTCTTCTGTCACTGTTGATTGTGTTTAACAAAATTAAGTCAGCATCATCAGGCTAAAAAAAGACTTAATTGAAGTAATTTTCTGTACCTTTATAAAGGTTCACAGAGTATTGAAAGGCTTTCAGGCTAGAAGAGTATCTTAGAGAAAAAATTTACTCAGAAAAGTTGGGCTTATTTTGAAATCACTCTTCAAAGGTGATACTGTGACCTTCTCACTGGCTTGTTGTCTCAGTGAATATGAAATACTCTTGTCTCTTTATAAATTCACTGTTGGTGCTGAAATAAAGATCAAGGACTCTTTCCCCTATTGCATTAACAATTTTATGCAGGTAACTGCTGAAGGGAGACTGAGATGGACATTGAGTTTCTCTAGTAACCATTTGGAGATGTGCTCTTTTTACTTGCTGAATTATTTTGCGCTGCATAAGAATACTTCTTCTTTTAACTCCTTCACAAACACCCCAGATGGTCTTTGTCATTCACTATCCCTCTGCTCTGATGATCACATAGATAGCAATCTCTGGACAGCTATAATTCTCATTGTAGGTATTTTCCAGCATTTGAGAGTAATACAAGAAATCAAAGACACAGCATTAGAAAAGTTTTCAGGAAGCTGTCTAGCCCATACCCCTTCTCCAAGACAGGGTCAGGAGCATTTGTGTTTCTTAAACATGTCAAAATAACCTATCCTTAAAACCCTCTGATCCAGAGCTTCCAGTACCCTCCTGAGGTAATGCTTCCCTGGGGTACCATGTAATGAGTGGTATGCTGAGACTTCCCTGCTGTCTAGCCTACGTGTCCCTTACTGCAATTAAGTGAATTATTGTTCTATCTTTCAACAGCAGTCTACTGCTATCCTTTTTTTCAACAAAGTCCATAACTGTGCCCTCTGGTTTATGTGTCCTTTCATTCCAGTTTTGGAAAAAGCCATTCCCGCCATTTCTGCCCCCCCCCCCCCCAGTTTGTTATTGTTGTTATTTCCCTACCTTATTTTTGAAAGCTTTATAATTGTATCTATTCTCCTCTGAATTATTCCCAACCTTTTTAAGAATAACCCACTCAAACTCCAACTCGAGGTCTCAAGTATTCTCCAGACTGTAATGCTTTTCTCTGCCTAGCAATGGCATTTTCTCATATAGGACTTACCCAGGCCAGAACTGTTCCTTTAGGTGTGCCTACCATGTCTGGCAAGGGTGGGCCAACAAAAATGTGAGCATGGTAGTAGAAAGTCAGCCAAAGATGAGAACATGTAGTTTGACCCTACAAGGGCGATCAAGATGGACCTTGGAAGAGGGAAGTGACCTGGATATTAAGGCACTGCTAGAGGGCCTTAAACTGTCTGGAAAGTAGGTCATGGGACAAGAAAAGAGAGGGTCTCTGTCTTCAGAAAAGGAGGTCTTGAAGGCTCAGAGAGGGAAAATGACTTGGTAACTGAGATCATCCCATACAATAATGTAAAGACAACATCTTTAAGGAAAGGTCAAGTAAGAGAAAACCTAAGGAAGTGTTGCAAGTCTTACAGAAAGCCGGACTTGTATAAATTCCTAGGAGCAATCTTGCTGGGATTAGTAGGTCTAGTAGGTCTACAACCCTTGGGAAAAGTTCTCCTCTGGAAGAGTTCCTATGGAGAGGAACAACTAGAGAATTGTTGCCTAGGGGAAAACTCACAGAGTTGTACCTACAGAATGGGTTGGAGAGGAAATAACAGGTAGAAGAGGATGGAAGAAGAGCTGAGAACATTGTCACTACACCCCTTCTCCCCACCCCTCCCCAACATCTGAGGGAAGGAAAGGTGGTTGTAGTGACTTTCAGTATATCCTTTTTTTTGCAACTGTGTCTCCTCATTTTAAGTTTTTGATCCACAAAAACCTCCATGGCTGGAACATATCTTGTCTATTCCCCATGGTGTATGTATATCATTCAGTTTTACTTCTGGCATGGTCCTTCGTACTTTGAATTTTATAATTTTCAGACTATCACTCCAATTGTTCACATTCATTTTAAATCCTAATCTTCTCATCTTAGCATGACCTACATGCTAGCTCATCACCAAGTCATTGATAAAGATATGAAATAGATTTGTCTTGGGACAGACTGTGTGACCCAACTTGAATGACCCTCTCATTTAAAGCAGATAGTCTAACATATAAATGTGCATTTGCCTTATAGGCTTCATTTCAAGCTCTTTTCTGAGAACAGAAATGGGACTGTATCAAAGACGTGCTAACATCAAGACATGCTGCATCAGTAGTTTCTTTCCCTACATAAGACTAGTCATCTTTTCAGAGAAAAAGATGAAAAGGTTTCTTACAACTTGTTCCTGACAAATGCAGTGTTGTTGAGGAAGGACCTGCTTTTGGGGTTGGGAACTCTGCAATGACACCAGTCAAAATTGTAGAGCATCAGCTTCCCTGATAAAAGAAGAGTGGGGTTTTTTTCTGCATTCATATCTTTAGACAGATGCAGTTTTGACATCCTCTTTCCATTTAATTTCTTGTCAAACACGTATGCTAGCTGAACTACAACCATTTTGTGAATAAGTCAGCTAACTCGTTGACATTAACAGGGGATTTTCTACTGCCATAATTGGCCAGAGGCCTAACTGGCTACAGCTGAAAGCATGTTCCATGCCAGCACAAGGAATAATTGCGCTCAGCAAATATTACATCCTGGCAGTTGCACCTGAACCCTGTAGCTCAACTCTATTTTAGCCTATACTGGTTCAGTTAATAGTTATTTATCTTGCAGTAACTAAGGTGGTTTTAAAGCTATTTTGTCCTTGATATTAAACTATATAAATAACAGAAATGAGCTGAAAATGTGTATTTTTATATTAGAGATATTCTAGCAATAAAAGCAAGTAAGCAAGGAATTAAAATAACTTTACATGCCTTTCCTGTTCTCCATTAGCCCATGCAATAGCATTGGCTGTCCGGTTTGTATGGCAAGATGTAGCATTAAAGCTCAGGCAGTTTTTAAGTAATTTCGCTGTATGTTTCCTTTCTCATATGTTTTCCATTCACCTTTTCGTTGTTGTTGTTTGGGGTTTGTTTTGTTTTATTTCTATTCCCTTCTGCTGTCTTCTCATCCTCTTATTTTTCAGTTAAATGGTTTGGCTGTGGTCCGTTCCTGGCCTGGCACAGTGGCAGGAAGGAAGTATAAGGAGCTGGAGGAACGGCTCACCAGGCAGTAAGGCAGCAGGGTTTATCCTACACCCAGTGGAGTGTGGAAGAGCCCAGATGCTCTTGTGCATGTTGGGTGTGGGCTGCTCTCAAGAAGTTGGTGATTGCTTAGTGCAACGTATTCTGCCCCCTATGGTGTAAGAGCTGGCTTTTGGCTTTCCAGGCTTTCTGATCACTAAGGATGCAGATGCCATCTGGTCAGGGATCTGTGTCACAAAGAGGAGAGAATGATCTGGAAGTATCTGGTACAGGTCATTAGCACTGAAAGTTAATTGTACTTCTATTCAAACTCACTTTGAGGTAAAACATGAAGTCTGGAGTGTGTTCATGTGTTTTGGAGAGCAACAATGTCTATTTTCAAGGGAGGCCTAAGGGGTAAAGCTCAGACAGCTTGTGAACTTTTTCATGCAAGGCAGAGTTCCAGAGCAAGCCTATATTCCTGCTAAATAGCACACTGCTGCTTGGAGTGCCTCTTGTATTACTAGGTTTCTCCTTTGCCAATGGGCTGTGTTACTATTATGTCTTTCTGCGTAATATTTACCCTTTGTCTGTAATCACATCTGTTAGGAGGGACATTGGCCTGCCAACAACACATTTCATGGCATAGGATGCTCTTAACTTAAGTGTAAGTATTTGCAAGAGCATAGAGTGTGCTCTAGTTCCTAGGCCTCTAGCTATCCCCCATGGCTCCCTTTATTCATCTCTTCATCAGAAAACTGGAAGGTTTTTACAGTAACACAATAGGAGAAAAAAAAAAAAGGAACCTGAAACTGTAATAATGGAATTATGTGATGTAGCCTGCAAAGTTCAATGAATTTGAAACTTGGAATGGAAATGTGCCTTCCCCTGCATATAAAAAAAATGATTAGGTTTTTCCATATAGACAGATGATTGCCTTCTCCTAAGACCCAAATATGAGACAGTTGTAAGCTGAAACATGGCCATGGTATCCAACATCTGGTAAAATTGTGAGCAGTAATGTAGTAATATTTTATTGTTTAATTTTCCTTATTGGGTTGTTTTCTATGCATTCCCTTAGGACTGATTCCCTTCTCAGTTCTTAGTTTCATAGTGATCCTCTTCTCAATTCTTATTTGCATCTCTTCTTGAAATACATGCTGTGGGAAATTAAATATTTTGGTTTTGCTCTCCAATATTTTGAAGAAATGTGTTCTTACCAAAAAATACTGAAACTTTACTTTTTAAAAGCTTCATAGGTGGGTCATACTACTTTTTTACACCAACAGCAATAACACAGCTTGCAATGTTAGTTGAAAACATTCTGCTATGTTGCCTTAATGTACTACCCGTCATAGACTATACATACATAGTTCTGGAAGCTTTAAATAGAGCTAAATAAAAAAGCAGCCTCAGGGACTGTATAACCCAAGTACACAGCAAGAAATGAAAAACCCCAAACAGTAGACCACAGTAGTCAATGTAATAATCAACAAACTTAGCACAGTGACCATGGCTTGTAGTAGTTTTCATAGCAAGGAAAGTTTTAAGAAGTAATCTGAATGCAGTCATTGAGGCAGTTTTAAGTTGCTACCTTTTGGTCACCTCCCATACATAAAAGTGTTGTAATTTGAAACTCAGTGGGTATGTGATACAAACTGGCAGTGTGAGCCTATCAGTCTCCTGGTGTTTTTCAGAAAAATAGGTCAGTCAGGTGGGTCAGAATATAGGAAGTCTTGGAAGAGAAAAGAAGTAGCCAAGACTGGATGCTCTGTAGCATGCAGAAGCAACAGCATGGACAGATTGCAAGATGAAATTCCAGACTGGTCCAGAAAAGCAGATTTTGCAGGTGTGCTCTACATGGACACAAGTGGATGGGGGCGAGGGCATGGCTGTGCCTCTCTGAGCCAGGGAGGAGGAAGCTGCAGAAACAGAGGCATGGAAATGAAAACCTAATACTCCAGTCCTGAACACACACTTACAAATGTCTAGTTACATTTTCATGGCTTAAAGTGCAGACTTCAGCTGTCTCAGTAATCTTTCATGGATTAAACCACTGTCACCAGAGAGACAATTAAGGCCAAGACGAGCTCACAATGTTGGGTTCACACGTTACTGTTAAATCATAAACAAGTTGAGATTTCACAGTGGGATATTTTGGACTTTACTCTTAATCTTAAGGGATTCACAAAGAAAATATCTCTTGAAAAAGGTAAATTATGTACAATATCTACATTGTTCTGCAAAGCAAATTACAAAGTTTATGCTAGCTTTTTGTGTTACAGTTTGTTTTCCCCAGAGTTTGTTTCCCCAAGACTTTCCTGAATGAAATTCTTGTGACTTCATTCAGGAGGTGGATTTTGTGCTCCCCTAGAATGAGAGGAGTCAATTTCACATTGCACTTGCCCCATACAAGTTCACCAAGTGCTGTGCTATAGGGCAGCACTAATGGCTGGAGGGAACAGAGCCCTCTCTCTGTCTGCTCAGTGAAGCTGCACAATCTGTGAAAACAAAATGCTTTGGGAATGAAATCCCAAGAATTAAAGAAAATTTGATACTAAGTGCAATTTCTGATTAAATTCTTGTTTTCATGTTGTTGTTTGGGTAATTTTATCAGCTCCCACATGCTGTGCATTATTGCTTTCACCCACCAGCAGAGCTTTTCATTGCCATGCAAAGAAGTTGGCAGTAAATCATAGAACTCTGACAATCTTTATCTCAGTGACATCAACCTACTTTGTTACCTCTAAGTCAAAAATGCACCACAGTTAATAAACAATTTCATATTCATGCATACAGTTGGTAAAAAGAGCTGCTTTTTAAAAGTTATTATGCTTTTTTAAGGTCTTGGCTTTAAAACAAGCACCTGTCTGAAAATCTGCATTGACCTAATTTTTCCAGCTATGTATTTTTGAATGGACACATATCCTGTCTCAGATTATTGACCTGGATAAAGTATAAAACAGGTGTTAGAAGCTGAAAGTTAAGACTTTACTTCATGGTAATCCCTATGCCAAAATCTTGAATATATGTGTTGGAACACCAACTACTCCCGTCGTTGTCACATCAGTCTTAAAGGACTTAATAGCAGTCTGTCCTCTAATGAATATTGGAACATGTGTCAAATCAAGAGGCAGTATGAAAGCTTGATGTTAAGCTCAATTTAGCTTCATCCACTTGTTCCTTTGCATTTGTTTCCAAAGCACTTAAAATGTTTGGAACAGGAACAAAAAAAATTCAGTAGAACTTGGTAGGAATTCAATGACAGAGGGAAATTCAGCACACATCTCTTCTAACTGATGCTTTCACAGGTCAGGCATTCAAACCTGTCTTTGGACTTTTCTAAATTTTTGGCAACCACCATTTTGAGATATGAGCTTGTATATATGAAATGATCAGATGAAATGAAAAGGTGCTACACAATCTAGTACCACTTTCCTGAGCATATTTGATATTTTCTTTTAAAAAATATCAGTACCCAAAACCCTCAAGAATTTCTTTCTAATTAAATATATCATTCTAAAGTCTCTACTGAATGGCTTTATTAAGTATGGTTTGTCACTTAAAAAAAAGAAAGCATTTTGTAAACAAACCTGGGAAGGAAATGAAGGATCTTCCCAAGGAAGGAAATGGTTTTGCAATTTCCCACACTATTAACTGACTACAGTTTTAATATTACAACAATGTCTTGGGGAGATCCAACAGAGTTGGGAAATTCTCCATATTAAGCAGTGAACAGCTGTCCCCATTCCAGCTGCATTAAGGACAGATAGCAGAGACCAATATTTGAAGGAAAAGGAAGTGCTGCTATCTCCTTTTAAATGCAATGGACTGGGGGAGGGAGGCTAAATGACTGGCCAAAGGTCAGATGGGTGGACTTTAGTTAGAGTCAGAAATAGAAGCATTGAGTCCCAAGGCCAGCCCTGCTCTCTTATATCCCTGACTGCAGCTAAGACGCTTGTTTGTAACATGAAAAGCATCAGAAAGTTTCCTTCAGATAAGCATTCATTTCTCTGAGATGAGTCATCTCATGCTAACTCAAACTCTCTGACTCCTCTGAGCCTGCAAAGTGGATGTCTTGTAAGAAATTTTAAAAAAAATACATTTCTTTATTTTAAAATCCAGTTGGAAGCAAACTGGAGAGCAAGCTAACAGGGATGACAATTAAAGATAATGTGAAGTGAATAAATTAAATTTCAAATCCCACTATGATTTGATCTAGCAGATTTTGGTGAAAGTCACTCTGGTTTCATTTTTTTACTTCTCCCCTTGCACTGGAAAGAAACGGAGCACTTCCCCTGCCCCAGAACCTCTTTGGTGAGCTGTTGCCCTCCTTGGCTTCCAAAGTACTGACTGCTGTTATCCAAGATGGAGTGGCAGGGAAGGTTCTTTCACCCCATAAAGTCTCAGTATGAGGCCAGCATGAAGTAGGGATCAGATCCTACTGCAGGGCACAACAGAGACCATGATTTGCTGAATCTCTTTTCTGCTGTTCCAGGACAAAGCAAAAGCTCATGTCCTGCTCATAGGTGGGTTTAAACTTAGCTTAACTTGGTGGGTTTAAACTACCATGTCTCAAAACACCCTTCCTTCCTTCCCTTCCTTTCTTTCCGTTCCTTCCTTTCCTTCCTTTGCTTCCTTTCCTTCCTGTCTGTCTGTCTTTCCGTCTTTCCACCGGTCTGGGACCCCAGCTCCACATTGCCCCAAGCCTCTGGCCATGTGGTTTCAGCCGCGGCCACGCCGCCCCCCAAAAGAGGGGGGGAGGAACGACTGCTGCTTTTTTTCTCACCGTCCCTTCCTTTTATAAGCCCTTAGAATATGTTAATCACAGGGGCATTTTAGGGTTTTTAAAATTGGTTTAGGAGCACGTCTATTCCTAGAGTCCGAGAGCATTGGCCCTTGTTGAGCATGGCCTCTCACAGAAAAAGCTACCCCTTGGGGCCCACCCCCTCTTTTTCCTGGCTCAGACAAAGAGCCATGTTATGCACAACTAAGACACATTGCAACCAGATTTTTCTAAAAGACACCCTACATATATATATTTAAAAAAAATCCAACCAGAAATCATTCAGTATCTCTTCACTCTAATCTGCCCCAAGGGATCTATTAACAAGACCCTGAGGTACCCTCACCCTCTGGTGACTGTTTAAAGGGAAATACAACCCTCTTTGGCAATGATGTAACCACTGCAGAACCTTTCTCCCCTCTATCACCTTTCCATTTTTTGCATGTAAAGAAAAAAAGTCATATTTTAGGGGTTTAAATAATATCCTTTGCCTCGGGTGTTAGCCATTACACTATTAGCACATCCCATTCTTCTGATATATCTCCTGAAGAGCGAGCAAGGTTATTCAGAGACAATTAAGTAGTCAAGGACTAGAGTTTGTCTTAAAAAAGAGATTTATTTTGCTTAATAAATTTCTATTAGACAAATGCTTCCTGAATCAGTGAATAATCCCTTTGATTTTTGTAATGACTGCAGTGAAAGCTGAAGCTCATCAGCCCTTAATAAATAGTAGACCGAGATCTGCTCTACTAAAAAGTCTGCAACTGGAATGTGAGCTTCTTAAGAGGAGCTCTGCCCACAGCTATGAGTTATCCTAATCCAAGAGGGAAGCTCCTTCTTCTGGCCTCTGATCTAACAGTTGTCAGATGACACAGAAAGTTGGTCTTTGAAATCACATGTCTTGGCATGAACTGTGAATCATATGTTTGTATGAACTATGAAACTTTCTATTGCTGTTGAGGAGTTTGTTACATCTTTATCAGCAGCAATAATTGCTTATTAAATGTTGCTCCAGCTTCTATTTAATTTTTGGGGGTTTCACATCAGTAATAGAAAGGTAGGCTGACAAGAAGGCAGCACAATTATGTGAATAGCAATTCCAACTTAACAAAGCATTGAAATACTATAATGAAACAAGGTTTCTTAACAAGTTACAACCTAGGAATGCAGCACAAAACTTGAATGTCTTGAATGTTCTTACTCAACCTCCTAAATGTTCTGAGAAATTCAGTGCTGAAGCAAGGAGGGTTTTTTGGTTTTTTTTTTTGTTTTTTTTGGTTTTGTGCAGGAAATATGATTACCAGCTGTTAATTCCACCTTACTCACTATTGCCCAAGACCTTGCTTGCTTTATGTACCCCTCTTTGCGCCCATGCCCACCCATCTTAATGTGACAGCGTGCAGGGGAAACATGGCGTAGAATCTGGGAAATCTGCCATAAGAGCCATGGATTCTGAGCAGGGTCAAGCATGGACAGTGGAGGACCAGAACTCTCTGCAGTCAGCTCCCAAGCACTTCCTTCTCAGGCTTGAAAGTATTTCCTCCAGCTGCTCTCAAGGGCTAAGTTTCCCTTTCACCCTGCCCTGACTTCCTACTTGTTCATCTCACAGGGAGATCCCTGAGACAATGCTTTCCTTGGCTGTTTTCAGACTCAAGCTGAAAACTGAAAGCAAAAGTAAACACGGATGCAATGCAGCTCTGTACAAGTGAACCCTTGCCACTTCAATGGCAGCGGCAGTCCTGGGGATTCCCATGAGTCCCCTTCCTTGGCTCTCTTCCTCTTGGTATCTCCATTGCCTAGGGGGAAAGCTGCTCTAAATTTACCCATTTGTTTCACTTTAGTTCACTCAGCAGCTCTCAGTGGCTCTTAGCTGTGCTGTATGTGTGGGGATAGGAGATCTCGACATATTTACTGCCCCAAAAAATGGGACAGCTTGTCTCTGCAGTCTCTGTGGTCTCTCGGTGAACCAGAGATGCTGCGTGGCACAAGGTGTATGGGGGGCAATATGTGAGAAATAACCCTCTGCTCTCTTTCAGAAACTCTTGCTCAGAAGGTTCAGACCCCAAGAGGAGTTCAAATGACCTACAAATCCATCAGGATTAGTGAAGACATGAGTCTAATGCTGTGGTCTGAAAACTGGGGAAGGGGAATTTATTCTGCTGCTGTCATTGCTAAGTGCCAAAAATAGCAATGGATGCTTGAACTGGTGAGAACAACTTTTTCCACAGAGAATATAGGGCTCTGTCCCTAAAACACAGCAGTGTATTTCTGCTCTGACTTGCCAAATTCTGCCATGTGTAAAAGTGCATGCTATGTCTTCCAGACATGCTGTTGGACATGGTGGCTTCAAGGAAATATGTGATTTTTCATCATTAAGGAGTATAGAAAATACTAAGGGGATTAATGCTGTTACAATTTCTTTGCAATGATCACATTACAAATTTTCTAATAGTACTTCTGGGCAAACAGGTCATAATGTCTAAATGAATTTAGAAAGCTGTAATAATTGCTCTTATGCTTGAAATAAATTCTCAGAGCAATATTACACATTGACATTTTAGTTTTGAGATGATTTGAGAAATTTACCATGTGATAAGTAATCAAATGAAGTCCTGGAGTGATGCAAAACCTGTTCTTGGATCCAGGGAATGATAGTGCTAATATCTGGAAGACAGCTTTTCCACAAAGGGCCTCTCTGGCTAAACTCTTTTTTATAAAAAGTATTGTGAAGCAGACTTGTGTCTGTACTCTTGTGTCTTGATTGAACAAGAAGGACCAAATGCTTGGTTTGAATGTACATTCCCTAATAATAGTCCCTAAATTTGGGTCAAACCTCAATCCTGTGAAGAGGCAGAGAATCTCCTGTTGCCATTAAAGAGTCTAAGAGATCTGCCCAGGCCCCTTACCTTATCCTTAGTGGAACAATGCCAGGCAGAATCATAGCACAACTCTGTGTCTCAAACCACTTTTCATCTTTCCAAGACTTGTTTTCAAGGTATCAAAGTGCAACCACAGCAACTCAACAAACTTAAGATGTCAACCTCCTAAACAAGTTTTGAAAAATAAATTATTAAATTAGCATAAACATCAGAGCTAAAAAAAAGCTGCTCTTGGATTAAATACACACAGCTGCTTAGTCTGTTTGTAATCCAGTTTTCCCTGTGGTATCTGGCAGTCAGAGCATAAAAAGGCATTCTTGAAATGAAATTGTTTCTAGAACTCTCATAATACAAAAGCATCTGGATACTTGGAACTTAAAAAAAAAAAAAAAAGGGAAAATGAACATAGCTCAGACATTGCAGTTCTTATTAAAAGATAAATGCTTTCCAGGGGTGTATTTCTGGTTAATATAATCTTGGAAAATCTTCAGAAGACGATGTAGAGAATGACGACATCTTATGTGGCACATCTCCTTGTAATCTGCCCTTGCTTGAAGCGAGAGCAATATTTTAAGTTACTGATTCACTTAAAATTTCTTGGAAGTCAGAGTTCAATTTACATTTATGACTGCCTGAAGCTATTTTAAGGAATCCAAATAAAAGTATAGCTAGCCTTCAAAGCTGTCTCAGAAATGACACAGAAAACGTTAAGCATACTTGTGGCGTGCGCTTGTGTGTCATTTGTTATTATCAAACTTACATCGCCTCTGGTTTTGAAATCTCAGGGGAACATTTACTCTGCAAAGTGTGCCTTAAAATGTAAATGTGTTTTCTGAAATGCATTTTTATTGTTTCTGAACTACTTTTGATCCTTTTTTTTATTCCTCCTTTGCAAAAACAAAAAAACCTACAGAAAACAAACACATTCATTGCCCTTACAGTGACAGTTTAAGAAAGAAAGAAACCAGCCAACCCAGAAACCTTTTTATAACCTTGGAGTTGAAATAATTGTCATAGTAGCTTTTCAGAAATTACAGATTGTGGAGGCCTTTAAGAGAGATGGGTGGGTTTGAATTATGCTGTAAAACCACATCAGCTCCCAGACTGAAACAGGACCAGCGGGCGGGGACTGGGTGTGTGGGCCAGATCAGCAACAGCACAGCAGTTCTGCACCTCCTTTCCAGGAGCACACTGAGCACCAGTGGCCCTGGACCTCTAAAGGTAGTAGTCCCTGTCTAGTCTTTGCCATGCTACCATGGTACCATCCTGTGAAGCGCCTGGAGAATCCACCCAGAGATACAGGAAACTGAGAGGGTCCGAGACTGGGAGCTTTGCCTTGCTGAAGTACTGAAGTGAAAATACCTGCTGAGTGTTAAGAAGACAGCAATATATATTGCTGATATAATTTACTTGACAGTATTGTATTCTTAGGAGACCTAGGAGGGATTGGCCAATACTTTGCATTGAGGCTGCCAGGGCCTCCCTGTGCTGTGAGAGTCCCTAAAAACCCAAAAAGTTTTCATGCTTTAACAAGCCAGGTTCTATTAGAAAACAAGCCATGTTTAGACAAAGCCCTGCAGCTAGAGAAAACAGAAATACAAGGTTTATAAACCACTTACTCCCTGCCCCCTGCAGTACTGATGCTTTCTTCTTTAATTTCAGCCAGCTCATGGATTGTAGCAAGTTCTGTGCAGTCTTCTGTGGTCCCTAGGTAGGTTGTTCCTGTCACCTGTAAGGTGACACCTTGTCTCTGTCCCTCTCAGCAACATCACTGCTACACCTGTGTGTCTCAATGCTTCCTTTGCTGTGGCACTGTCAGGTCTTCCCCTGTGCATCTCAGTTGCCTCTTGGAGGATGATCAATCCCCTTCCCTTAGCAGATTTCACACCACACCATTCCTCGTCCTAAGGAAATAGCTGGGCTCACATGACCAACATACACACCATCTGCCACCAGTGCTTCACCTGGGTTTTGCCAGTGCCATGGGTGAATGGGCAGATGCTTCTGGTGCCTCAGGTGTAGGGGACCTGACAGTCAGTGTCTTGGTCTTATTGCAGAGATTGTGACAACTGTGTCCTGGAACAGCTATTAACGTGTGCCCTCATGTATTGTCATTTCCAGTCAGGAATAAAGAAGATAGAGGGAGCATCTGGTGTCTGACCTTCCCCCAGTCTCCAGCAGTTTCAGTGTATATTTGATTTAGTTGTAAATAACCATTAACTCAGAGGAGTTAAAAGAGATGATATTTGGACTTTCCTTATTTCTTTAAGGTTCAAATATAAGAAAAATTCTAATTAACAATGTGTCTTGTCTGAGATTTTTTTTTTAGCCTGGAAAAATGCACTTGTAGTAGTCAAGAAAGACATTGAATTCTCTGTAATCTCATGAGATATTAGTTTGCAATTTATAGGGTATTGTACAGGTCTCTGTATATTATAGAAGCACAGTTAAGAAATTTGTGTCCTCAATCATTTATTCACAGTTTCTTCACTTGAGCTGAATCAGCACTCCATGAGACTGAACTGGAACATGGATTGCTGAGATCATCTGAGTTTAAAAAAACCACACAAAACAAACAAACCAACAAATAAGTCAAAACTGAGTTTTATTTTGTTTTTCTGTATGGTCAAAATGGAACAAATAGTGTTTGGCTTTGACAGCAAGGACCAAAGAGGAGGCAGGAAATTTCACAGGCAAAGCAAAGGTACATGAAAGTGCCTGAATTTACACCTTCCTTTGGCCCATAAAGAGAGACACTAGGGTGGAGGGGCAGAGAGGCATGCAACACAACATAGTACCACAGTGCTATCCCCTTTTAAACTCATGTAAGCTGAGTATCTTGTCCACAAGGGGTATTAAACTCAGGAGCTTCAAAAATACCTTAATCACGAAACATATCTAGTTATACCTCTCCATGGTATTTCCAAGTGACTGAGCTAGGAGAACCTTTGCTTTCCATGTTAACCTATATTTGAAAGTTTACAGTAGCTTTTGGGAAAGCAGAAGTCAAAGTAACAAACTTTTCCTGCCAGCTGCGTCAGTTATAAGCTGCTGAAATGGAAGATAGCGAACATTTTGGGACAGCTCACTATCAGTGTAGACATTCTGATAATCTAAGGAAGGGGACCCAGCAGTTTGAAAGCCATCTCATACTTTCTTTTGAATGACAATAGCCCCCTGAAACTGAAATTTGTGGAAGCGCTTTCCTTCCGCTCCTGCCTCCCTCTCCATCAGCCTCCCCAAGCTATTACCAAGGATTAAAAGTGATCCCATTGTCATGCTGACAAAATAAATGAACATGAGCCACTATTTTCCATAATAACTATTTGACATTAAAGCAGTTGGTAATTAAAGTAATCCTTGCTCCCTGGTGACACATGCAGTGTGACAAAACAGAGGTAACATGGCAGCAGCAGAACCTGTCTCCTTTATTTACTTGCTGCTTGAGTGCCTTGTCCTGTCATGTGACTGATCATCTTTTGAATTACCAAAGAGCAACTGAGTTAAATTAAAATGAATACTTGTGGTGGAAATGTTAACTTGAAAGCATCTTCTGTGGTAGCCCATAAAATAAAATCAATATACTTTCAGATTCATCATGTCCCTCCTGGGTCTGTGGTTGATTTTTCTGTGGTTTTCTAGAAAGTAAAGGCTTCAGCTAAGCACTGGACTGAGACTGGGAAGCTCTAACCTGGGCAGCTTAGAGATCCAATATGTTGCATGGCACAGAGTGAGTTGCTCTGAAACCACCTCCAGTCAATGTTACATCAGCAGCTTTGGCCTAGGCACTTTTAAACAGAAAAGGAAGTTAAAAGTGGAAACAAATGTTGGTTTAAATTATCTGGGCTGGGCTGGGTAGGTCTTAGCAGTGTTGTGCCTTCATCAGGATAGTTTACTGGAGAACCATAGTGGCATAACCCTCTGGAGGGAGGAAGATCTTCCTCCTGTTCCACCGGCCAGATTGTGGAGCATTGATGTGTGCCAGATTGTGGAGCTTGTCTGCACTCAGCCTTCCAGGCCTTGGAAAAACAGCATCCATCTGTCTTTTTGCATTCATTTTCCGAAACAAGAACGATATTTGTATCCTTTATGCTTTTTTACTGTTCCAGTAGCATAAATGTACACTGCAGTTAAGAAATGCAATATGCAATGCTCTATATCCTGAAAAATGCTAAGTGAATCAGAACAAAAGAATAGTTTGAGACAAAAGATAAAAAAGACAATTTATTGATGAGTGAACTCTTAGGCCAAAGTAGCTGCTTAAAAAGACTTTGGAAGATGGAAATTGAGCACACTTAGCATGGTCAGCACTGTCCTTCCTGCAGAGTGCTGCGCAACTAAGTGAGTCCAAGAAAGTACAAAGTCAAAGGATTCAGAAATGAGCTGTGGTGGTACCAGAAGTGAGGATGGGATCACACTGATTCTTTACAATGGATACAAGGAAAGGTTTGACCTTCAGAAAAAATACCCAAGTAGCCATAAGAGGAAGGAGCAGGAAACAAAGTTCATTTTAACTTTAACATAGTTTGAATGGGAGATTAAACTGAACAGAAACAGTCATATGCATCTTGTTGGTGTTCCACAAGCTGGTGTGCCAGACAGGGCAAAAGCCTGTAAATGTAAACCTTCATCTCACTGTCTGCTCTGCCACAGTGCTTTAGTATGATTCTGGAAAGACTCTCATTCTCTACGTGCCTCTGCCTTCTCCCTGTCTCCTGTGATGAAGGTAATAAATTCCTGAGAGTAGGAAAAGAAGATGTGCATACATGCTTCAAAGCTTCTGAAGAACTCAGACACAGTAACATATTCTCTGCTGCTGAAATAAATTCCTGTACTCATTTCTAAATGAGCTAATTGGAGTTGAGGCATCATTCATGTAAGCTGAGTGGAAAATAGTTGCTCACTCTAGATGTTCAGCTCCATAAAGACAAGAAGCTTAATTTCAAAGGCTAAGATATGACCAGCTGATAAGTATACCTGGGGAAAGAACAGCTACTATTGTTAAAGATTCTGTTCTGTTGCTATGGAAACCTCTATGGCATGGAGTGTCTTATATGTGAGTAGTATGGATAAAGAAATGCAGAAAAGCCATTTTGTTATACAAGATCAAGTACTCATGGTCTTTCTTTTTGTATTTGTGGAAAACAGGAAACACATTTTCAGTGAAGCATGAAGATATTTTAAATATTTTGTTATTGGAACACTTGTTTTCAAGTGCTGCCTCCTCTGAGTTTTGCAAAAGGATAATGCCACCTCCACTTGGTTGCAAGCAGTATCCCTTAAGTCTCTCTCAGGGACCCTTGAAAGACCGTTAAAATATAAAATATTCACTCCCTCTGCTCAGTGTTTCTAAATTATTTAAATGACCTGAGGAAAAAATGCAATTTATACCACCTCTGTGCAGGCAGGTGTCTGGACAGGACCTCAGCCAGAGAAAAACACATACAAGAGAGTTTGTATTTTCCAAGCTATTTTTAAAACTGCCTAAAATGGTCCCAGTGCAACTTCAAGTTCTGGGTCCATATGCTGACAAACATGGTGGCCACAGTGGGAAGGCAGCTCAAGCAAGCACAATCACCCAAAAAAGTTTTAATTCCTCCAATTATTACCCCAGTTAAAACCCTGCATGAGGAGTGAGGCAATCTGACGTCTCTCCTTAATTTCAGCTCTGATCCACGTGTGAAACCAACTCCAGGTTGTAAATGCTCAGACCAAACCCTCCTAAGGTCAAATCCTCAAGGAGATATTTGTGGTAGTTAAAATGTCCAGGCTGTAATTCAGCTAGAAATCATGCGACTTCCCAAGAAGACAACCTGGCTATTTTTTTTTACAGAGATTTGCATTATACCTTGAATTAGATCGGCAGCGATTTGTGGCCTTCTGCCCCCAGGTGACCTGCAGCACAGATCAGACCAGGCAGCTCAGACTGTGCTTCAGTCCACCTTTCCAGATGTCAGTGTGTCTGAGCCATTACAGGAGGCAAGTGCTTTCTCGGATTCATTAGCATCTGAGTTAAAATTGCCTCCTCAATATCAGCTGAGCTGTAATATCAAACTCTGTATGCTTCAGCCATGAAATGGGTTAGCAGAAATCACCTCAGGCAGTGGCTTTACTGTCAAGAGGTGAATTACACCCACAGTGTGTCAGTTTTGAATAAGCCTTAAGTTCTAAAGCAAACATTGCACAAACCAAGTGATGGTCAATAGTTTCCTCCCAAGAAAAATATCCAAATTGTTAATGTATCGATTCTATCTTTAAACCACACCTCCCTTGGTGCACTTCAGACTATGTTTACCTAGAGAGCAAAAAAAAATGTTGAGATGACAATCTAGCAAATTTTCTTGGTTTTTAAGAAAATTTTTTTACGCAAATTTGCTCTACTTTTAAAAAGCCCAGATATAGTTGGTCTGTGCTAAACTTCTGAACAATACCAGATTACTGGATACCAAGAGGTCAAGATATGGTAGTTGTGGTTGTTGGTGTGATGTTTAACTTTGTGGGTTTTTCCAGGAAGCTTTCAAAGTGGTCAAGTTTATCTCTGAAATTCAGAGGCATCTCAGATTGAAGAGAGGCACCAACTAACGAAAGTTTGATAAAGCAGGGAAGCGTGATTACCTCTAGCTATCCATCTTCTGTTCTGGTTGTTGCAGAGACCACTGCTGTTCATACAGGGAGTGCTGTTTCAGGCAGTACTAATGCTCAACGTGTGCTTGAGACCTTTTAAGACACAACCCTGGTGATAATCAGATTATCTGCATGCTTAGCAGTGAGATCAAACAAATGTTCTTGGCTGAATTCCCATTTTTGCTGAGATCAGGGCAAATTACTCAAAACATGACTTGCAGGCATGAATGCAGTTCTCCCCTCTCTGCTCCCAAACATTCAAGCAATTGTTTCTCATATTTTTTTTCCTTTTACAGTATGGTGGAAATTCTCCCAAATCCCAAGTTAGCGTATTTCAAATCATGGGAGCTTGTGAACCTTTCTGTGTCCTCGGTTTTCTGGACTTTTTTCTTGCTCTAATAAATTTTATTCTGGTTTTGCCATTTTCAAAATGTTTTATATTATTTTTGTGGGTAAACAGAAGAGGATTTAACACATGCTTTTGGTGTTATTGTGGCACTCAACAGTCCACAGTAAGCATATGGAAAAAGCATAGCTGATATGAATGTTTGTAAAAAACAGGTCAATGCTTGATTTAAATCAAAACACACACAATTTCCTCTGAAACTATTAAAATTACTTTTTTGGACACTTTCAACTAACTGACTTTGGCTCCTATGTTTAAAAGTCTTGTAATGCTTCTTGCATGTCTTCAATTTTTTCCAGGTTTTGGTATGTTGTAAGATGGAAAGAAAGTTGGAGGCTTTTTCTTACTTGTGTAAAGCAAACATTTTCCTGCCTTCTTCAGATATGGTGAAGCATGGAAATGCATGACCAGCTTTTAGTATTCTGAGTGCTCAGGTAAAAATAGTTTTCTCAACTGAGGTCTGAACAACCACACTTCTAATAGTCTAGTAAATGCCTGTTGCTATCATTAGAGTGTTTCATGCTATGTGTCTCATCCTTGAGGAACACCTATGAACATATCTCGCTGACCAGATCCTAATTAAAAGGGATCACAATTAGCCTTCTTGGAAATGGTTATAATTACTGTTCCTGAAGGGATTGGCCCCTCAGCTGAACTCTGGGCTATGCAATCAAGAATTTTGACATTAAGCAACTGCTTCACACTACTTTACCTTAGGAAATCCATGCTTTTCGATGGACAGATCATTGTAATATTTGCAAAGATAGTCTTCTCTGATAGCCTCTCATACTTTAGATGTCATAACTGAAGCTTGTGAGAAAAAATTTGGATTTTTGTATCCCATCATTTTAGCAAACAAAAGACTAGAAAAGTTGCTAGTTAGAGAAGCCCTGTCACAGATCAGAAATGGTGGTGGTGGTTGCTTAAATATCATTTGAGGACAAACTGCTGCAGGTTCAGCTTGAGTACTTTGTCTCTTGGGCCACCTGAAAGAGAAATTAGTTGATGGAACAGGGTGAGACATTGGCAGGGAGAGAAATAAATGGCAGATGTGCTCATCATAGATGGCTGAGAAGAATGTATCCTAATAGAATTTTATGTATAAAACTGATTTTATTGTTTTAGACACAGCCTGACTGATGGTGCACAGTGTTTTCTGGACAGGAAGGAGAATAGGCTGCACTCCTCTGATCTTGCAAAAGACCAAGCTCACTACCGATTTGTGTTTCTCTGAGTAAGAAGGCAATTCATGCGTATTATCAAATTGCATCTTGCTTTTTACAGTGTTGTCAGTATAAAAAAATCATTGTCATTAGAAGACACTGATATTCACTCTTAATTTTATTATCCAGAGATCCAGGTAAAGGTAAAAACTGATGATGTTCAAAGACATTTTGGCTTTTTTGTTAATGTCACCTTCCTTCTAGTTACTGCAAACAGAGATTGTAGTGATGTAAGTTTATCTGTATTTAAATCCCCTGGAGCTGATAGCTCGATTGAAGGCTGAACTGTGAACTCTTTGTGCATGAAGAAAAGACACTCATTTATTTATATTAATGTCAAGCTTGTCTACTGCACTTTTTTCTTCATCTTAATTGAATGTGTCTGCAGTAGCAGAGAGGGCATGTGCTTAAATAAGAGGGACTAATTGGAAGAAGCTGTCAGGTTAACAGAGATTCAGTTGGATATCTTGCACTTCAGTAGAAAATTTTCCTCAGGATAAGCTCGCACCATTTATGAGGGCATATGATGGATGCATGAGGAAGAGGATAAGAAGATACTTGTTTGGGAATTGTGTGAGGATGCTATGTAATTGCAATGGGCCTTTTAATCTAGAATGAATAAAATACTAAATAGATGAGTTCCCTGTAGGTTATTAAGGCTTTCACAGTTACTTTTTCATCTTATTTCAGATGCTCTTTAGCCCCTCTGTGCTCCTCTCAGGGCAGTTGGTTCATTTCTTGTGTCCCCACTGAAGTAGCAGAGGCATAACAGGCAAGAGACGATGCATTCTCCGTCTGTTGTGTCACAGTGCTATGGCTGCAGAGCTGGGAAGGCTTGTTTCTACTGTCAACTTACTGAAAGAATATCTAATGTTAGACTGAGTGTAAACACATGGTTAGTATTGAAACTCTTGATGAAATCCTCAGAGAAGATAACGAACTGCTCCTAATGTTAATATACTCTCATTTAAATTAAACTCAAACTTTTTTCCTCCAAAACATGCCTTTAGCATGTATTCTTAATAACTATATGTTTTAGTCTTTTAGTGGTGGGTATCTAAACACTCTTCAAGCCTAGCCTTATAAAACTGGTGCCACTGGTGTGAACTTTCACTTTGAGAGGTGTCAGCTATCACTGGTCTCTGATGGGATCAGCTATTTACAGGCTGTATCTAGCACAGGAAGCTGTCTGCTGGTGCCTGTGCAGTGCCCCAGCTAGGCAGTGCAGCTGTGGCATCCACTGGGAACAAATTTATGTAGTGTTTCAGGAATGGGAGAAGAACAACGGCTCAGAGAAGCAGAGGGAGCCAGAAGTACTTGCTGCTGACCTTTGAAAAGGATGGGGTGACTGTGCCCTCTCGCTGGACCCTTTAGCTACGGGCATCCCACTCAGAGCCTGAGATGTTGAGTAACATCAGGAGCTACAGGCAAGTGCTTGAGCCGCTCTCAGCACAGTGACCTGTCCTTACACAGTACTTATGTGCTGGTTTATATGGTGATACATTTTATTGTCATGTTTGTAAACAGGGAAAGAGTTAACCTATTTTTAGCTTTCATTTTACAAACAAGCTGCTCTTTAAAACAAGTGAGCTGCCCCCAAGCTCTCTGAATAAACAGGTGGACTGAGTGTGCAGTTTTCCCAATGCTTTTACATAAGAAATAGCTTTTGACAGAAAACTCTGTTAGTCAGATTCTTCTGAAATGAACAGAAGTTTTTTCCACTGAGAACAGACTACCTGTTTGCACCCACATTCCCAGACCTTACTGCAGCTACAGATCACCTAGCTGCATTTCTCTTTCTTTCTCAAAACAGATTGTATGGAAGCCCTTCTGTTCCCAAGGGTTGCTTAGACACTTCCAATGAAGAAAAACTGCACTGCCATATTTATACTAGGAGATTCCTTCTCTCATACTAACAACGTTTTCAGTTAGATTGATGGATGTAGTGCATTTGCACTAAAACACTAGCAATATTTTTTTTTTTTTAAATTGCAAAGAGCTATTTTATACTCTACGTAATTCCATCTGGAGAATGTTCCAAATATAAATTCATGTCCCAGAAATGTATCTATGTTTATTTCTCCATAGATCTAGAGGAAAACATGAGGAAAATGTCCAGAAAATCATCCCAGAGATTATTTTATGTAGCACAGAGTTCTGTACCACTTTCCTTTATTTACACATAAATTCAAAAGAAACATGAAAACATTGGGAAAATACTTGTTTTAGATGGTTCTATCGTACTGCTGCTTGCCATGGTGACCTCCTGGGGCCTGGTAAAGTTCATATGCTTACAGAAAGTACTCAGTGCTTTATGAAACTGCAGCCACAGTTTAGTGTGGTTTAAGACTTTTTGTATTTGTTCTGACTTGCAAATTTTCATGATTATATTATACTGGGAAGAGGTGAATACTTTTGCTCCCATTAAATTATAACGGAATGTAGCATCAACCTCTTGGAAACTTCACCTTCTACCCACTGATTCTCTGAGTTAATTACCAGTATCATTGATTCCAGCTCTGCAAGTCCCACTTATTGAGCAAGATATGCAAGCAAATGGTCTTAAAATTAATTATATGCTCGAGCCATCTTTCCCCTCCATGTTTTTAACATCACACTGAATAGAGCCTTATGGATTTATATACATTAAAAATTTTGCTCTGTTGTGATCTTGTACCCTACTTAGATCATTTAATATTTGATCGAGAAAACACTCCTTATCGTTTTCATTTCCAAACTCTTGCTGTCTTAGCTTGTTGGGGGACTTTTTTTGCTCTCCTCATGGAAACGGAGACGTCTCTTCTGGTTTCTTCATTGGTCAGAAGCGGCTATCGAAAATAGTGCTATTAAATTCTGCCACTTGGTGGCACTAAGAAATAACACAACTGCCTTTAAAAACGATGCTGTAAACCATGGCCAAGTGCCGGGTGATAACTGGGCCCAGTGGCCCTCGGAAAGGAAGACATCAGGAAGGGATTTTGCCAGTAGAAATCCCAAAGCCGTTTTGCTTGTTGTAGATGTTAGTAGGTTTTCAGCACAGAACGTGGTCGCTGGGATGCTGCTTCTGCACTTGGGCGTGCACAGCAAATCCCTTCGGTCGCTGTTGGCTTTGCTGGCAGATGTTCTGTACATCTCTTACATGTGTTACTTAAGAATCAGCTCTACCCATCTAGGGAGGTTTTTGCTGGAAGTTGAGGAGAAAGAAGTTGCAAAGCCTTAATTTCCATTGCCTTAGTTCAGGCAGTGTCAGAGAGTTTCTCTTGGACAAGGAAATTTGTGTGAATCTCCCTGGGGAGCCCCCCCCCCAATGTAAATATTATTGCCTGCTTGGTTAGAAGAAACACAGCAAAGCCATGTAAGGAATAAACTCACTCCAGAGTGTGTGTATGCATTGGGAGTGTGTGTGTGTGTGTGTCTGTGTGTGATTTTACTGACTTACCACCACTGCTAGTACAGAAAATAAAAGAATTGGACCCAGAATTTATTCAGGTTCTTTCTCATCTTGGTTGATAATACCCAGTAAAGGTCAAGCGCCCTAGAAACTGATTTCATCTGTGGTTACATTCCATCTCCCTTGTGCAGCTCTTCTTTCAGATGAGAACTGAAAATTTGTTTTTCCCCCCCGTGTAAAGTTTTTCTTGCTGGGATTATTTATTCAGAACATTTTACAAGGGCATGCAGGGATAGGAAAAGTGGGAATGGCTTTACACAGAAAGAGGGTAGGTTTAGATTATGTATTAGGAAGGAATTCTTCACTGTGATGGTGGTGAGGCACTAGAACAGGTTACCCACAGAAGTGGTGGATGCCCCATCCCTGAAGTGTTCCAGCTCAAGTCGGATGGGGCTTTGAGCAACCTGACCAAGTGGAATGCGTCTCTGCCCATGGTTGAGGGGGTTGGAGCTAGATGATTTTTAAGGTCCCTTCCAACACAAACAATTCTGTGATTCTGTGATTCTATGAACTGAGAGCTGTTTTTCTGTTTGACCCTTTCTTTTCTTCGGTCATTGCTCCTTTTATGTGTGTTTGAGTCTGTGCTGGTTTTGACTGGAATAGAGTCCATTTTTGTCATAGTAGCTGGTATGGGGCTGTGGTTTGGATTGTGCTGAAAACAGTGCAGACAGCACATGGATGTTCTATCTATTGCTGAGCAGCACTTGCACAGAGCCAAGGCCTTTCCTGCTTCTCAGCTCACCCCTTCAGCTAGCAGTTGTGAGGGGACACATCCATGACAGTCTGACCCAATTGACCACAGGGATATTCCATACCGTATGGTTTCATGCTCAGTGTATAGAGCTGACGAAATGAGAAGGAAGGGAGGACATTCAGAGTGATGGTGTTTGTGTTCCCAAGTTGCTGTTCTGTGTGATGGAGCCCTGTTTTTCTTGAGATGGCTGAACATCTGTCTGCCCTTGGGAAGTGGTAAATGAATTATTTGTTTTGCTTTGCTTGCTTTGCGTGGCTTTTGCTTACCAATTAAACTGTCTTTATCTCAGCCTAGGAGTTTTCTCATATTTACTCTTCTGATTCTCTCCCCCAAACCACCAGTGGGAAGTGAGCTAACAACTGCATGGTGCTTAGTTGTTGTCTGAGGTTAAACCACAATGGAGTCCCATTAATGCTTCTATAAAAGAAAATCAAATTGTAATGATTATTCCCAGCCTTCACAACTGGGAGAAGTTTTCAGATTGAAAAGACTCTTGAGACAAAAAGGGAACAGTCATCTGAAAAGCAGTGTTGTTATTTAATTTCCCTTTATTTCTAGAATTACAGCTATATCTACACCATTAAATAGTATGGTCAAATAAGATTACTTTTATAGAGCAAAGGAGCTGATACTGAGGACTTGCTGTGCACTCCACATAGCTTTTTGGAGGGCGTTAGTGCAGGCTTGGGACTGCCCTGTGGAAGGGCACACACCTCGCAGGTGGAGTTGTCTACTGCCTGCCCTCCTGTGCTGCTCAGCAGTGTGAACTGGAGGCTGGCATGTGAAGATCCCTGGGACATTTACCACAGATGTGGCCTCCCAAGCAGAACAAAACTGCTTCTGTTTTCTGAGACAAGAGCCAAACTCCCAGGCTGTAGGCGATGAAATGGGATCATAAATTGGTACTATCACAATATGTTAGTGAGGATAATGAAATAGGCTGGTATGCGAGTATATTACTGAAAAAAAAATATTCTTCATGAGTGATTTAAACCTGGATAACTGGAAGTTATTACCAGCATTTAAGTGAGTGTCTTGCTGGGTTAACATAACTTGTCCAGGAGAATGCTGCCCATGTAATGCATAGCTGCTGGCAGTGACCCAGTCCATGCTAGGAAGAAGATTATTGTTTCAAATGTCCTGGGAAACTCCTTGGTAATTGGAAGACCCCAAGATAAGACTGTAGATTTGACAGACTCAGGGAAGGGCAGGGACAGATGCCACTGTGATGGGTGAAAAGAGCTAAGGAGCAGCTGAGAAGCTGGATGGGAAGTTAAACCAGAGAAATATGGGAGGCTTTTCCAACCTCAGCTGGAAAGCTGAGGGAACTTCTACCCTGATAGATAAATTCATGATCAGGAAAAGCTGTATCTGCACAGAACCGCTTAAGCTCAAAACAGAGGTGATCCAAAAGTAATTGAAACTCTCTGTGTAGAGGCTCACATTGGTCTCTGCAGGCACAGGCATTATCAGCCGGTGTGTACAGCACCTGGCAAGCTGGAACCTTGTCCACAGCAGCTTATGGTTTTTACCATAAAGATGTTTGACGCTAAACAAAACCAACCAGATCCATGTTATTCTTCTAAGAAGCAATAAAGGAGTGAAAACCATTCTTTCAAGAGCTCCCCAAGCTAAGTGAGATTTAGTGTGGTTAATAACTTTATTAATTTATTCACCTGTGGCTTTTACATAGCCCATCATAACTGATAATACCAGTAAAAAATGTCATGTCAGAAAGACAGTCGTAGCTCTGAAATATAGACATGAAGTTATGACTCCTGGATGCATTTCTGGTGTGTTAGTGTCTCGCTCCTAAATATTATCAGAACCTCAGTTTTTGAGTTTTACCACAATGGGCTATATCTCAGTCAGCAGCAAACATCAACTAAGAAAAAATTACCTTTAAAAAAAGGCCTTTCAGAGGTTAAGTTCACTGTGCACTGCTGACATGATGAAAAATAACCAGAATAATGTAAAAATCACACTTTAAAAACAAAAGCCCTACAAAAATATCCATTTAGATTATTCGCTCAGCAAAATCAAAATTGCTGACTGGTATTCCTGTACGAGAATCATGCAGTACCAGGCTTACTTGCTCATAAACAAAAGCTAAGGCAATCACTTTGCCAAGCACCACGTCAATGGGGCAAACCGTCTTTAATAGTCAAAAGCAGTGAAACAGCAGGAGGGCTCTCATTAAAATGACACATTCCTCTTTAAAGCCATTCAAGGCAATAGTTATTTGGTAGTATTAAAAAATTATAAAACTAAAAAATTATAAAACTTTCTAACATTTGATGTTTACTGAGCATGAAATTTCATCTGACATACTTGGGCTGTGACTTTCTCCAGTGACTTGCTTCTTGTTTACATTTGATTTACATCTCATTTACATGGGAAATCAAATGTGTGAACTGCCTCTGTGTAAACTTCAAAACAGGCAGTTTTATGCGTTGGAAGGGTTCACATTACTGTGTGATCATATAAAAATAGCAAGTAGACCACCAGAAAAAGATGCTTGCTGTACAAACTTCCTTCCTTCTTTTTGTTAATGGTGGTGGAGACTGCCTCCTAAAACATATAAGAATTATTAAAAGATAGACAGTAAGCTATCTCTGCTGTAGCTCAGATCTGCCATTAACCTCAGCTAATATCAGCACCAAGGTATCATCATCAGAAATTAAAGGTTGTCACCCTTACTCCATCACAGTTGTTTGAACAAGAGGTGGGAACAGGCGCAGCCCATTTTTATAATGGCCACCAGAAATGATGGAGACGTCTCCAGACAAAATTGTTATAGAAAGCACATTAAGATAAGATGCATTTTTTCCAGCTAATTGACAACCATGTAAAGGTTAATGCTAAAATCAACTCTCAGCAAATGCTATAGGTAATTGCGGTGAACTTGAAAACGTTAATTACACCTCACATAGTTCTCTACAGAGCATCCAATTAACAGATGAAAGATTAAGAGCTTAACACATCCTGCTCATACCTAAAACTGTACCACAATGCGACAGGTTCCAAAGTACCAGAAGCTTCAAAATGAAAGGAATGAAAGGTGACAAGTATGACAAAACTTTAAACTAGCCACTATTCCAAAGCAGAGATCATTAAATCTGACTTTCATACTAGCAAATCTAGATGAAACCATTATAATACAAAGATTTTTGCAGGGGCAGAGAAGAATAACTTCAAGGTTTCACTGTGGAAATATGCTGCAACCTGTGTTCCAAATGTTCTCGAAGAAGGAGCAAATAGAGACACAATGACATTTTTTACTTTGAAAAAATTAGAGTAATCAATCCCAACTAAAATTAGTTGAAACTGCCTCAGAAAAGTCATGCAATACTGTATGACTGGATTGAAAAAAAAAAAAAAAGCTAATTGAAACATAAAGTGATACAGATGGAAGAGGAAATGATGCATTTGTGATGACAGACTTCATTAGCTATTATCAGTCAGGAAAGAGGTCTTGTCGTCATTGTAGAAGCTTCTGAAAGCATCAGATCATCACTTCGCAGTAGCCAAAAGGACAAACACAGTCCAATTAATTGTTAGGAAGAGAGGCAGAAATAGAAAATACCTCAATGCCAGTACAGAAATCTCAAGTATTTCTCACATCTTCACCATTGTACACATTTCTAGTTGCTTCCATTTCTGAGCAGATGGAGAAAAAGCATAGAGGAGAGTGTAATGGTGATTAGAGGTAAGGAGTTTCTTCTGTGGGTGCCAAGATTTGACCTCTTCATCTTAGAAAGGTGCTCTCCGAGAGACTCAGAGACTTAATAAATGAGATTAGTATGAAGAAAGTGATCGAGAAACTATGCACCTTTCATCACAATACAAAGTTAGAGAGATACTAAATGAAATAGTTTGGAAGCAAATTTGAAAAAAAGAGAAGGAAATATTTTCATACCTTGTTAGTGAATTGCTGAACTAGTTCATAGGCACAGAAGGTTTTAGAGACCAAGAGATTAAATGGACTCAGAAAAGTAATTAGTCAAAGTGATGGAAAGAAGTCTGTCAAAGGCTGTTAAACTCAACCATGAAGCTGCTCCAGCTCCAGAAGCCTCTGAACAATGGCTAGCAAGGGGCTAGAAGTGGATATATTACTATGTAGTCAGCCTGTTCTTGTCATGTCTCTAATCATATGCTGCTTCCTTCAGTATCCTCCCTCTGGCAATAGCCTATGGACAGACCCTTAACTGAAGCAATATGAACACTCACAGGGTCCTGAATTAATATTTTAGTCAAGAATATGCCAATTTTTTGCAGAACTGAGAGCAGCCAAGAGTTCTGACCACTGAGGTAATTTCCACTAACTGCAGGGTGAGTAGCTAATACCAAAATTTGTGTTGGTGTTTCTCTGTGGATTTGGGGTTTTTTCATTTCTTTGGGTTGTTCTAAATAATTTTATGCATCTAGCTAGTAAGACAAACAACCTTATTGGTTTATATCTTCTCTAATCACAAGCTGTGTTAAACAGGATGCCCTTCAGCTAGGATTTTCAAGAATGGAATGTACCCTATTCTGTAATTATTGCCTTAGTCCTCAGGTATCTGCTATTTCCAGTACTGTGGTCTTCAATATTTTTTACTGATAAAACCTTGAAATTCCAGTTGAGAGTTATATATCTCTTTTATAGTGCCCAAGACATTCTTGCTGTTGCTTTAGGATGGGGCTAAACCTGCTCAAATTTTTATTCTTTGCCACTTTTTGTAGCTTATAATGTAACCAGTGTATCTGTCACTGAAGCGACAGGGCACTGTTGATTTCAGCACTGAGATTAAAATGCTTAGAGAAGCATGTGTTTTAGACAAGTGGACAATTTAGTATTTGCCCATTTGCCCCCATTTATGGAAGGGTTTTCCCCTCTAACCATAGATAACATTCACATTGTATGTTATATTCCAGACTGTTTAAATCAAACTATTTATTTTTACCTTGTATTATGCTAAATCTGTTGTTTGAGTGTAATTATTTATTAGCATAAGACACACTTATCTGTGTGTATGTGTGCATCACTGATGAATCATTACAGCTGACATGTAGACCTTTATCTCTGGGCATCGCCAAAAACAATGATTAAACTACTTGATTTTTAGTGTTCAGTGTGTCTTTCTTGGATAGGAACAAAAACCAGACCAGCCAGTGCTAGAAGTGCTGACCTTCTGGTTATTTTCAATTTGCCTTGTGGCAGAACAGATTAAATTATTTAATCCAAATAATCTCCAATTATGCAAAAATAAGCAAAGGGGTTTGAATCCTGGATTCTCCTTTTTCTTCTTTTATCTGATCTCAAAAGTCTCTTCCAACATTAATGGTTCCATGATTCTATGATCTCCCCTGTCTCTGCAGATGAAGAAAAAAAAAAAATTAAAAGTCACAGTATTGACTTTCTGTCAACCCCACTCAAGAAAAAAAAAGGCTCATTTTCACATGTCCCCATCCCCTGTTTTCCCTCGTCTTCACTTCATTTACCATCTCCAGTGATGCCTAAAGAGTGCATTTTCCACATAATAATTTCTGTGTAGGCCCTTCCCTGTAGTATGTGTTGACAGAAGGAGACCAAAAAGAAAAATCCTGTATCCCATTAAAATATGAAATCCTGTTGCAAAACAAACAAAAGAGTTCAAAACTAGAGTCTTGTATCAAAATTCATGTCAGAGTGTCTAAAGTAAAAATGAAAACCCTGACATAAAATAATCTCTAGCATTTTCTTTGTTCACTTTTGTAATAGAATTGTACAAATAATAGGAATCTGCCTTTACAGATTACTTTCACTGTCCAGGAATATGAGAGGGACTGTGTTTCCACAATATACTCCAGCAATTGCATCCTGTATTCTTATGCAAGCTACTTTCCTAATGGAGCTGATAGCAATCTTGCCAATCTATTGCCTTGAATTGAAATGGTATGTGTGGGAGTACTGTGGAGGGACACCCTGAGGATATTTAGGCATGGCAGATACTTATTATGCAGTCAGAAATATTTCATAATAAATGATATAAATTACAGATGATAGTATTTCCTTCTATACCATTTAAAAAATAAAGCAGAAAGAAATTTGTCTATAAAGTTGCATTTCCATCCCTTGTTCTTCAAATGGATCTGTGAAGTATTTGTTTCATAATTTGAAAATGTCTTAAAGTAACTGTTTCCCCCCTTTTTATCTCCTGTTGGACACATCTATTTAATGCAAATTCTGGGAATGAGGGAAACATCAGGCTTACCAACTTAAAAGAAATCCATGCTCAGCTAATCAGCATATCACTCTGAAAACCCATGTGGAAGGAGACATTTTGGCCTCACATTAATTCAGGAATGTGCTTGAAAGCTGTTTTTTCCTGAATCTTATTGTTGGAGACAGTTATCTTGCTAGAAGGTGACAATGTCTGTGACATGGGCAGAGAGGGAGCCTCACTGCAAAGAAAAGTTGCCATTCTATTTTATAATGATTTAGCTGCAGTGGGAAAACATGACTTTATGTGATTTACAAGTTTCTGTGTAAAACACTATGGAGTTTCTTCCGCTGAGCTTCACCAGTGGCGCCACTGACTCTACGGATACAGGACAAGTGCCCTGATGCATCAGTCCCTCAGGTGCCTCCACTGGCTGAGATGGTGAAGTTATATAACGCATGGGAAAAGAATCAGGATGGACTGGTTTGCTAAGCCTTCCCTGTAGTACATATTTTTAGCTCTTGGCTTTTTATGAGCCATAGGATAGGAAATTTAAGGACAACTTGCTGTTGCGCACCCAGCAAACATAATACAGGATCCTACAACAGCGTGCAAGGTTACCTTGAGAAAAATAACTGAAACATCAAATACACAGAACTCCACAAATTCAAGTAGGATAAAGTAGTCTTTACTCTCATGAGACCATTGTGGGTGACAGAGGTTTATGTTATTTAATGATGAGAAGCTTAATAAGCACCTCTTGTCTGGAGCTGAAGTGATTTTGGTGTTTCAGTGCCTCTCAGGTGGAGAGCCTAAGATAAACACTGATTATGAGGTTTGGGAAAATGATGGCCATGTGAAGTGTAATGAGATTGATGCTGAGGTGGTCAAAGGAGATGACACAATGGTTTCCTCTGGTTTCTTAGGTTCTGTGAAAATCTGCTTCTAATCTGCAATTGCTTTGACCACTTGTGACAGTGTGTCACCATCTGGATGCTGAAGATTAATATGCCTTGTTGAGAAATATGGTTTGTTTCTTTTAACTTACAAAGATAACTAGATAACTGAGATAACCAGTTGTTTCTTTCTGAAAGACTAATTCTAAAAATGCTAACAAAGTCAGAGAGATTTGTATTCGAATTACTAATTATTTAACTCATAGAAATTGGTCTAAGATATAAACTTTGATAATTTTGAAACAGGTTTATCCATGTAGGCAGACAGTTTTGATAGCAATGGATAAAATGAAAGAGACAAATTGTTATACAGGTTTTCCTTCTTTTCAGATTTTCTCCTATTTTGCCTGTTTAAAACCTAGTTTAGATGTACTGTTCCTTCATACGAATCATTGCTAAATTTTGGATAATCTGAGAGATGCTGTTTATATTTGATACAATGAAGCTGTAGGGCTCCATTGGCAGTGAAAATACAGGAACGAGGATTCTGGCAATTCATCTCCTCACAGGGCTTCAAACAGCCTGGAAGGATTAGACTAAGTGAGAGCTTTGGTACTAAATGACCCAGTTTGCCCACAACAATGCACTGAGTTTCATTTGAAAGGAGGAATTCAATTTCAGGGCATTTCTGTTGACCTCTAAATCTCCTTAGAGCTTGATTTATTTTTTTCTTTTGACCAATAGCTGTAATTTGTTGGTCTGAAGAGATACAGAATATAATACTTTTTTTGAACGGGAGATCTCACTATAGAAACAAAAATAAGTACACAATCTGCTTCATGTTTCAGCTGAAGGTGGACATCTGAAGGAGCCACAGCCAGTAGATGGTATTTTAAACATTCTGGATTTTCCTTTAGTTTTAACTGTTTTAATAATTAGCTTCCATGAAACATGAAGATTTGAGTTAAAGATCTTTAGCACAGTATAATTCACAAATATCTTCATTTCATTCTGTTTAGAAAATACCACCCACATAGATTAGTGATTATGCTACCATTCTTTTTCTGAGAAGCATGCCAGGACATTATTTTAGTATAAAACAGATGTTTAAGTTGAAGGGTTTTAATATTGCCTTAATTCTTTGAGGAATAAAAATGGTCATCACATCTTTCTAGAAGGGAACTATTCACATGAAGTGCTACAAGAGAAATTTACAGAACTTATGAAGTAGAAATGCCATCACCAAATCAGCTTGAATATATTTATTAACAACTGCAACTGAGGAATAGACTTTTTCCTTGCATTAAACACTGTGAAATTTCTTTAGAGAGAAGAGATGCCTTAAAGCAGCTTGGAAGGTGAAACTAAAATTGACTGTCAAGTAGAACACTACCTTCCCTTTCTACAATTGGCAATATAGATACTTTCAGCTGATTCTGCTCTGGGATGTATTCATCAGAATTTAACTTGTATATCTTTGAGGGAAAATTTACATTTTTAAAGGAATTTAGGTCTTTATGTCTTGATGGCTGAATGGCACAAGACAAGTGATAAGATATTTCCCTAGGTCCTTTGGCATTTCCTTAAGTGCAGGTAAAAGTGGAATGAGAATAGAAGCGGTATAATTAAAATTGATTTTGTAGGGGATAAGAAAAAAGAAAAAAATTACAAAGAACAGTGATAAAAACATGGAATTTTCTTCTCTATATTAGCATGAAGACAAAAGTTTCTGGCAGAACTGTCCATTCCATACAAAAACTTCCACTCATATTCACATGACTGCAAAATCTCCATGTCTCTTACTCCAGTGCAATAGACCTCAGGCAGTATGTACCAGAAAGGAAGAAACCAGTTAGAATAGCCTTGTAGACCTTGGTATAAATTCACAGGGACCAAAGGACTCTGAACTGAAAACCTTGGCAATTAAGATCAACTGATCAAGGACAACATTGGGTTGGTGCCTGGCAGTAGCCTGGAAAGTTATTCAGGTATTGGGAAATATTAGGAAAGGAGTAGAGAACAAAGAAGAATTCTGTCATTGCACAAATCAGTGTTTCTCTCACATCATGGGTGAAGTTTTCAGCTCTGGTTGCCTTACCCCTGAAAAGATATGGAAGAACAAGATGAGTTTTGAAGAAAGGCCACAGGTACAGTCAGAGGAAATAAACATTTTCTACATTAGCAATGTTTGAGTTGTTTGGGAAGAAAAGGAGTACAAATTTGAGGATGACATGACAGAGGTAAAGTTATGAGGGCAATGGGTAAGAATGATAGAGGTCAATTGTTCCTTGTCTTTTCCAGTAGAATTGGGGAACATCACACAAATCTAGGCAGAAGCAGATTCAAAACCAAACAATACCAAATTTTTCATTCAACTGATTGCAGCTCTGCCAATGGATGTGTAGGCAAGAAAGTTACAGAACTCCTTAGGGAGACTGGATTGCTGGTGACCAAAGAAACAAACTACAAAAGGCTCAGGGAAACCTTGGAGGTGAGAGGCTGAGGAATGATTCACCAGCAGTAAAAATAATCCCCAGTGACCAGGAGATTGATCATCCACTGTGACTATTACTGAAGTTGCATAATGTTGCTGAAGATAAATAAATAAACAAACAGTTTAAATGTTCTATTATTTAATTACTTTTACATTCTAGAGAAAAGGAGCCTGTAAGAGCCTCAGAGACTGATGTGTCTACCACATATATGGACTTCTCAAAATCTAATTAATGCAATGTCCTCTCCATAATACGTTAGAAGGGGAATGCTTTATTTATTTTTACTTTGTCCTTCTGTGCTCATAAGAATATTTTTTCTTGGAAGCTTGCTTTCATGATTATGTTTGTTCTTATTGTGTGGAACACCTGGATGTACTGAGAGAAAATCTCTGGAAATCACTGATCTTGCCAATTATGAAAGATATTATTAAACTGAAATTAAAACCCTTTGGGAAGTGGACAAAAAAGAAGTAAAATTGTAATGAGTCAGTACTCTGCACCAGAAAGAGCTGTGTCACATGTTGTACTAATTGGATACTAATACAAGTTTCCTGACTGAAAACTTTCCAGTGTGTATCTTTTGTCCAGCCTTGAAATAAATTTGGGGATATAAGGTAGACCGTGTGAAAGACTAGGACCAGATTTTGTGATGTCTCTTGAATGATTAACACATTCTTTAGATTGATCCCATTTCTTTTGATTATGGAAAGCATTAGCTCTCTCCTTCACCCCAAAAATATCCTTTCTCAGGTAAAAGGAGTTACATAAAAAAAAAAAATTAATGCATTACAATTAGATATGACTCTAGCCTGAGATTTTTCCTTTGCATTTACAATCTCTCTTTCAATATCTGCTAGGAAAAACCATTTGGATCCCATTTTCATAAATAAATTCCATACTTAATTGCCCTAATTACTTTGGCTTACTAAGAAAACTGATGTAGGTTTGCAGCTATTGACTGTGTAACTACTCATATGTACCCAATTACACCACTTCTGAACTGCATTTTCTCTCTTTGGCTAGACCTAATAATAACTCAGGGAGATCACAGGCAAATTCTGTTCTTAAAATAAACTCAGTTTCCATGATAATCTTTTGGGTATATATTTTATGGAAATTACTCATTTATTTTTTCCTTTTTATTTCACAAAGGTGACATTCATGTACCACTTTTATCCAAGTATCAGACCAAGCTAGTTTTGCTGGTTTAAAAAAACAATCTTAGGTGTTTCACATAATACTTGCACATATTCTTATACTTAGACTCAAAGGCCTCTATGAGAGGAAGCAACTGATATGTAGAAGGGGGAAACTGAGGACAATTGGGGTATAAATGAGCCTAAGAGCCCCCCACTTCCAGCTGTCCTATGGGTGATAGGTGTGGTCTCCTTTACCACCCACCTGTTTCACCTCAAGTAGGCATTGCTTATGAGATGCTTGGCTGTATTAATTTCAGGAGAATCCTTGATAAACAAATGACAAACCTTTTTTTCCATTTAGGAAAGACCAAAATTATGCCATTGCTTGGATAAATATGCTGCTTGTGCTTCACGAGTTATCTCTGCAGTGTGGTGGGATGCTCCGCACTCTCTTCATAAAGTTTTCTCATATATCCCACCTGTCATTTTCCTCCTGCCCCACTGATGCTTTGGATTTTTAATTTAACTGTCATGAAATAAAAGACTCAGTCAATAGGCATTTGTTACAGCAAGTTTTTTATCATCAAATCACCGTGAGATTGTATGTCTTCAATAGGAGAACATTTTGGTCCCCAAACACTTCCACTAAGAAGATGCCTTATCCTATGAAGAACCGATCAAAAAGAAACAGATGCAGGGATCTGAACACTGAAAAGAAAAATCTTACCAGAATCTATAAATTATGATATTCACTTCATTGCAGAAACCTGCACACAAAAACCTAAGGTACAACTGTTTGGCTCAGCATCAGCATTAGCTGGGTGTGGGGAACACGTTCACCCCTGTGGCAGTCCAAAACTCACTGAATGTGCCCTGACACCGATTGAGGAGCTGCTCCTGCTGTTTGTGGCAGGAACAGGGGAAAGGAGGAGGGAGGACTGTCCCCTCTGCAACCCTCCACCTCCCTCATGCCAGCTGCAGCCAGCTGTTGAGCTCTAGCAGCCAAAATACAGTGCTTTGAGTTTGTTAGTGAAATCTGCTTCTTGAACAGCTGAGTTTCATCTTGTCTGCAGCACTGCAACAAAACAGGCCATGCTGACCCTTCTAGCATCTTAAATCTCTTGCAAGCTGGGAAATGAGGGCAGAGGTTGTGTTTTGGAAGACATCTCTACAAAAAGGAATTTCATTGCAAGCTATCATTTCTTTCAATAATCTTTATTTGAATTAGATCTGTAGGCATTTCAGAGAAATAACCTAAAAATTAACATTATAGGCATTCTACATCTGTTGTTATTGTTCATATTTTAGTACGAAAGGTTTAAGATGTTTTGCAAAAATGAATCTGATTATTTTATTTGGAAACTTAGCAAAATCCTGACAAAACACTCGTGGTCTGGGTTTGAGGAAATTACCTAAGAAAGTCTTCATCTGAGAGATCCATGCATCAACATGGGTCCCTAACATGCCTCCAAAGTCCATTGAATATCAAATCAACTCTTTTCCCTAGGATTTTATTTGGCCTTGCTTTCCCTTGGATTCAAAATAAGCTTTCCCTCTTCTGCTTTGATCTTGAAAACATCGGAAAAAGAGTTTTCTGGTTGATGTCGTTGTATGTTTTAATCAGCTCTTTCATTATGAACTGCCCAAACCCGAGTGTCTGCTTTTATAAAATGACAGGTAGATTGAAGAATGACAAGTTGACAGGTTGACAGAAGAATGACACACGTGATAAAAAATGTGGATAGTCAAATCTCTTAGTCTGAAGGAAAGACAGCTGTACTGGGAAAGGCTCACCTTGGAATATAGATAGGAAAATTGAGAAGGAATAGACTTCAATCACAGAGAGTAATTACATAGAAAATGGAGCCCAGTTTGTTTGATAGACAATAAAGGTAAATGAATAAACTTCATTAAATGATTCAAGGAAACATTAACTTTTTTTTTTTGTAAATGAAAAGGGATATGCCAAGAAAGATGCGAAACTCCCAGACAGAGGTACATCATATTGTTAACAGAACTGGTGAGAGTTAGAAGAGTGAGATAGGAATAATCAAATTGGCAAACTGCTAATGCAAATTTTGCAGCTGTGAAAACTCCTGTCCATCCATATTCTTTTTCTATTAAGCCTCACAATTGCAAATTTAAACTGATCTTTCAAGAAGGTACCTGAGATGAAAGTGGTGAGGGGCATGGAATAAAGTCCATGTGCTAGTGGCTTCCAGGATTTCTATCTGTACAACATCCACATGCTGCAGTATGGACAACAGAACTCTCCAAGAAACCCAGAATGAACAGTAAAAGTGAATACACTATCTTGTAGCAATAATGTATGCTGGCCAAATATGAATGAAAAAACCTTAATTGACAGATTCATGATTAAACAGTGATAGCTGCCTCACAGCTACCCAAATGCTATTCCGTAGTCTGATCTAAAGCCCTCTGGAACTCGTGTTCTAGTCCACGCTAGACTCTAGTGTGTACTAGTCTTTTCGTTTATTTGAACAAGCCTTCGATCAAGCCTTGTATCTCAAAAGAAGAAGTATATACACTATTAATGTTAAAACCCCAGGAAGGCACCTAGGTGTTCATTACAAAAGAAAATAGTGACCAAACACTTCTGCACTTTTCATTTCCAACTTGAAAACTGATAGGAAAAACCAGCGGTGATCTTGGATATTTAGTGGAAAGTAAAAACTGGGTCTGACTAACACATTCTTATGCAACTATTACAGGCCATGGGAAAATTCAAAGATTTGCCATATATTCACTGCAGCAATCTGTTGTCAAGAGCTTTATGCAGTGAGAAATGAGATTTTCATGAAACTGAAGTTTATAGGTAAAAAAGAAAAGCTCAGTTGCTTGTCACCTCAGATCCAACTTCACTGCACAGCACATTTTCAGTGACAGCTTGTAACACGGATCAGATAATATGCTGAATGTCATGGAAATGATTCAAAATGTCAAAACAAAGCATAATTATTAAAACAAATCAGAGTGAAGAGGAAAGCGCAATAGAGCACAAAATGAGCATACCTGTGAGAAGTTATTTTGGTCTGCAATTTTTTTGAGAGCAACATCAAAATGATAGCACTTTGTGATGTTTCTGTTATAGCTCTGACTTCTGATTTTAACTTTGCAATATCTGTGAGCGTACTTGCACTTAATGTTTCGGAAGAAGCAGTTTCAGGCATTTTCTTACCTGTACTTTGGGCTCCTTTTGAGTTGCACACATTTTTCTGTAGGGGACTGGCTGGCCTTCATGATTTAAGTGGGCACATTGCCAAGGGTTTCAATTTAGCTCATAACACATGCAGTTAGCCCAAAAGGAGAGATGCATAGCTAAAGTGCTGTGCAGAGTGCTAGACTAAGTGGAGTTTGTGTTCCATCTAGTCAAGCATTTTTCTTAGAGGATAATACAAGGAAATATTTGTCTCAGAGGTACTTAATGAAAATATGACCCCCATTTATCATACCTGATATAAAGGAAATGCCTTCTTGTCTTTAATAATACTGTGAGAATTGCTGAGGCAAAGTATAAGAGTTTTAGGTCAGCAAAAAATTCATTGCTGTTTTCATGGCTGTACAATAGTGCTGGAAAAATAATTTGCAACATTTATTCTCCTGGTACTGGAATATCAGTGAAAAGATCATGATTTCCTTCAAATATATCCACAGCTACAGGCATGCAAGCTGCTGTGCCATGTCCAGAGAACCTGTAATAGACACAGTGTCACTGGTCACCAAGGACAGAGAATGCTGTGGGCCCCATCACTGTTGGTGTCATCCTTGTCTGGTGCTAGTCTAGAGGTGCCAGTGTTGGAAAATTTACTTTGAAGCATTCTCAAGATTTACATTTGCCTGGATGACCACAGGCTTTGTTCTGTGGTGGAGTTTTAACCAGGGTTATGGAGCATCAAACTCAGATCAGCACATTTAGCCTAATAAGTGTCATGTCAGGATTTGAAGCCCGTAATCCTGTGACAACACACTTTCCATAGCATCTAATGGTGTTTCCTTAACCCTTAACTATAGTCATTGTCACATCTTGGTCCTCTTTTATAGTAGAATCACACAACACAGAATATTAGTTTCCATCTGAATACTGTTTATAAGCTATACTGTCCTCAGTGGTTTTATTACAAGTTTATCTGGATTCTTATTGTGCCTGGTCCAGTTTTCTTTCTTATGACACTGATAAGACTGCACAGTTGGGTCACTAGCTTGGCAAGTCTCCATGGGAACAACGGACAGGGATCAGAACTCTAGGGAGACCAGCAGCCTCCCTGAGCTACCCTTCAGTTTGGCTCATCTGGCTGAGCACATGGTATTGCTGTAGGTCTCCTATGTGCAAAGGCAAAAAAGCTTGTCCAGTTGTCGTGGGTTTACCCAGGAAGGGTCAGTTTTGCAAGTGACTTATGGTGCAGGAAGCAGTGCACCTTGCTTCCTGGGAAACAGAGCCAGTGACCAGCTAGTTTTAAGTATTGATGGGTGTATAATCCAATTAAAAGTTGTTCCGCCTCCAGGGAAAAAACCATATTTAAGAGAGATACACCTGAGAAAAAACCTTTTTTCTTGTCTTGTTGCTGTCAGAGAAGCAAGTCCTGTGCATCTCTCTCTGGTAAGAGTGGGCCTTTGCCTTCCCCCCCCCTCCCCAGAGCGGGGAGGGGGAGGAGGTTTGGAAGGGAGTTTGCAGCAGCAGTGCAGCTGAGCATGGGGGAGGACCCGGCCTGAGCTCTCCGGCTGCTGGGCAAAACATTCTAACTTTGTGAAGCCGAGCTCTTGCTCCGGGCCGGGCAGAGGCCGGGCCAGCTCCCTCCGGGCTAGGCCAGCTTCGCAGAGTGAGGCTAATGAGACTCTTGACTGCTTCTGCAGCCCGGCTCAGACTTTTTAAACAACC